>SNQJ01S0001349.1:360554-381365 GCA_010110895.2 Picea sitchensis
TTGTGCGACAAATTCTTCCCTATCTTGCACGCAATGATCAATCATCCCGCACAACATGCTTAACGAAATTTCATCCTTTATTAACTCTAGACAACTCTTTATGAAAATTTTCAAAGTACTTACCTTCTCAACTTGCCTTTCTATATCCATGTGGTCATATGCTAGAGGTATGTCATACGTAGGTGGCCTCTCATACAAAGGTGGCACAGTCAGATTCGATGCTATCCATTATTATCCTATCAATTATTTCCTCGTTTTATTGTATGTTTCCCTCTCCTTTCTAGGATCAAAAAATGAATGAGGCTCTGCTACTTTCCTTACCCATTGCTTAGTCTGCTTTCCTTGTTCTGTTGCATCATCTCTTGTTCTCACTCTTCCGCTCATAACTGTTGCTACCTTAAGTTGTTCATCATGCTCTTTTGTAGCTATCATTTGCACATCTAGGTTCCTTTTTTCTTGCCACTTCGCTATCAATTGTGGATAGTATTCTATTGCATAGTTGAATTGTCTACAGTAAGTGCATGTCATGCAAGGATTCATAAAATATTGCACCAAATGCCCAGGCTGATTGTAGTTATAACATATAATTGGGTATCTTCCTCTGCCAAATCCTCCTCTTCTACAACCTCTGAATCCTCTTCCTCCTTGATTTTAACCTCTTGGAGTATTGTACTGCAGTCCCCCTCCTTTTGGTCCTTCTTTCCCTTGGACCATGTATCATGTTCGACATACTTACAAAAATTACAAAACAAGTTTCTAGCAATGCTCTAGTACTTCTGCATCAATGGGAAATCAATAGGATGATGACTTATCATTTTACATATTTCACATCATACTTCTAAAGGATTCAGAGATCCTATGGCCAAATATTCCTTAAAACATGGATACTCTTTCCTATGTTGGTATTATGTTCTACATGTAATGCACCAGAATTCCTTTCACTTTTCCTTTCCTTTCACAAGTTTCTATAACTGAATAGTCAGTGTTGCTAACTGTGAATGAACTTGAGGCATCCTTGTGCCATTATATCCTACAGGGGATGCTTCCAACCTCATAGCAATATCTAGGGCTTCTGACTACGTTGCAGGGGTGATTTTAATGATGGAAATTTAATTAAAATGTAGAAACATGGGCTAATATTACTAGTGCTTAATATGAAAAACGTAAAATGTTTGTCAATAGTTCTATAAAAATATTCAAATTTCTAAGGATTTTCTATAGTTTCTATAAAATTTTGGCGATTTTTAAGGTAAAATAATTTTATTCTATGGAATTTGGGAGAATTGCTTTTAGAAAAAATGGAAATTAGCGAATTATTTTTTGGGAAAAACCCTTGAAAATTATCCCATTTGCGAAATTTAGCCCCTAAAATCATCTATGCATTGTAATCTTATGCTACATGAAAGGGAAACGTATATGCAACAAAAATCATGCAATAAACCGCTCCTTATGYTGCTCATCTGGAATCTGGAATTTCAACCAATMTATCAGTATCTTGAATCTTTGATCAAAGTCCCATACTGATTCATTCACCAACTGCTTGATCTCCTTTAGTTCTGTAATTCATTGCGACTTCGACTTCGKCTTCTGGAATTATTTCAACAAATCTTACCTAATGTTTTCTAATGTTCTAGTTTGTCCCACAAGCATTGCAGACCGATAMTTCATATACCATAGTAATGCACGCTCTCTAAACATCATTTCCAACTATGTAATCTTTGGATCATCATCATGGACATTATTCACTGTCCATATCGCTTTAGAAAGAAACAAATGTTTTTTCTAGATCCTCTAAACCTGCTCTGTGAAAGACAAGTATCCAAAAAGTGGGATCTACTCCTTCCATCGTTCTTTGCATGATATTCGTCCCTGGTGACACTGGATGATTCTGACTTGGTGTACTACTTCCACTATTATGAATACCTTTACTACTATCTTTACTTCACTCACTAACTACAAGTAGAAAAATATCAGATCTTACCTCAGTTCTTGGTGACGCACATGGGGTCATGGATTTGACGTAGAGTCTGGTCTGATTGGTATCTTCTTCTACTAGACTGAGTTGATAATCCTTTTCCTTTTATTTCTCTTATATGTGCGATATTCCTTCGATTTGGAGTATTACAACGATGTATTTTTTCCCAATCTCATTGTGTTTCCCCTTTCTCTTAGCTAGAGTCCTCTTTCTACTATGTCTAAATATTTTACCACTGCACAATACTCCAATCTCTTCATTCCTTGCACATCCTTCTTCTCTTATCATCCTCAACTCATATGTTCCTATTCCTTCTTTTCTACATCCCTCTTTTCCATACACTCAGACAAAGGTGCTTAGCTACTAGGGAAATCAGATTCCATATTCATAACTCCATTATCACAAAGAAACATTTTGATCCAAGAAGATAATGACTTCAAGTATACTCCGCACTGTCCTTTAAGGAACTCTCTTTCAACAATGCTATATGACTGAGTGAAATCTACAAAAAAATCGGTAATATAACCTCCTACTATACTATCCAGTCGGAAATCAACTGCGCAAGATATCTTATTGCTTACAATATTCATTTCTCGAATCAACTCAAGGGTCCACCTCCTTGAAACCACAGTGTGGAAAGCTTTGTTATGTTCTTCTAATCTCTGTATCCACTCAACAAAAACATTTGGGAAGTCAACAAAGAAAATTTCATGTAAATATGTAAAAACATACCTCTGTAACCAATTATTTGTAATGATCTGCGGGTTCTTATTCTGACTTCTAGAAAAATCGTGCTCTATCGCCTCTATCCATTGTTCGATCTCTTCCTTAGCCGACCTCCACATTCCCCTCAGTCGAAGATCTCTATCCTGACAACATAACCATTTGTTGGTGCGCATTGGGAAGACCTGGGGTTCAACATTAATTCACCAAAAAAACCCTAAAGATACCATCCCTTTCGACATCACGCGTGAGCAAGTGAAGTCTCACTCGAGGTATCTATGGGCACTGTAGGAACCAGGTTTCTCCAATCATGAAGTGATGTGAGGCATTGATTCTATTTAGTATACTTAACATTCATTCATTATACCATATAACATATGCGCAAAACCATCATATAACATATTCATATAAACCATTCTTTCATTAAGTGCATGACATAATCAAAACAGTAAACAAACACATCACAACATATATAACGAAACCATATTTAATGTGGTTCACCCCAAACTGGGCTATGTCTAGAATGACAAACTTCTTATATTATTATTCAACATAATTTCTTACAAAAGGTGAGCACTACGCTCATACACGATAATCCAATTCTATTCAATATTCCCTTGACGTTCACGCATACAATGCAAACTTAGCTCATAACTCACTCATCCATACCATACTCTCCAAAAAACTCTCTTTTAAAACTTTAACATCTCTTCACTTTTTTCCTCTTTTCTACTACTTTCTACCCAAAACCCATACATATTTATACATTTACATTAGGGATTAGCCCATTACAAAATGGACCAAAATTTCTAACTAATTTCCTCCTTTCACACACGCTACTCTTGAAAATGCGCTAACTATCTACCTTTCTTCCATGCGCGCTGCTCCTTAGTCGACTTGTTGTGTCATTTGCTCCTGCATGATTCCCAAAACTGGTGCTAAATGTCCTGCTCCAACACTGAGTCTCCATATTTCATCAGGTTATACAACTTCTTCCATAGGAATAGTTTGTTTACCATGACTTATACCGATACAAACTCCCTAACTTATCCCATAGTGCCTTGTTTGTAGCTTCCCCTGACACATTAATTAATATTGAATCTGAGAGACACAACTAGATTGTGCTCTTCTCCTTTTGAACCAAATTTTTCCAGTCTTTTGTTGATGTTTATGTAGGTATAGTACCTATATCCACAACGATCCACTGATATTTTTCCACCAATAGATCTTCCATATTGATCTTCCACAACTCAAAACTTTTCCCATTAAATTTATCGACCTCTATTTTCAAATTGCTCACCATTTATTTTCTGCCGAAGAATCAATACCGCATATCTCCCACTGTAACAAGGATTATCACAGACCCACTACAAACCCTTAACCACAAAGACGTCCCCATGAATCCAATAATTTCTCTGATACCAAATGTATATTCATATTCTTAATAAAATAAAAAAGATACAATGACACACACACACACACACACACACACACACACACACACACACACACACATTACACAGTTATGTTTACCCTAGAAACTGAAACCGGGAAAAACAACAACCTATTTAGAGCGACACCTCTAATCTTATGTTCATCATATCTTCATTGTTTACAATAAAATACATATATATGATCCCACGACATCCAAAAACCCTAATCCATTGACCCAGACTAGTCAACAACCCTAATTCCTTAACTGGAATTAGAAAACCATCGATGAAAACCATGTGCCGAAAAACTTCCAAAAACAAAAGGACGCGAAAACCATCCGCCCCCCTGTGACCCCCCAAGTAGGGGGGAATAACGTTCCCTTGGTGCACCCGGTGGAACACAAACACTATATCTAGTTGTGCAAAGAATATAACACAAACCCAACAACTTTAAGACAATGTGATGTATCGTTGAGAAATAAAATTTGAAGCAATGCAATGTATCGTGGGAAGGAAAATTTTAGGATATGAGAAACATCACGAAGATAATATATTTGTATTGATGTGAAATTTTGTGAAGAAGGAAATTTTTCTTCGATGCACTGTTTCACAACCACAAAAGTTGAATGTGAAAAATGACAGAAGACACAAATGTTTTGGAAGATGCAAAAAGGAAAATTTTAGACAAGTCTTTTGAAATTTTTTCGAAATCCACAAAGTGTTCCTTTATAACAATCATAAAAACTTTGAAACGATGTGACATTTCACACAAAAATAAACTTGAGTGTGATATAGTGCATTGCAACAAAACTCTTTTTAGTGTAATATGTTGTTTTGCAGAAAAATTCACTTTCATGCGATGTGTGTTGTGTCATAGGAAAAAATGTTATAGGTGTGATGTGTCGCAGGGAAACACTTTTTTTTGCAATGCGACAAAGAGTATTTTTATAGTTTTTTTGAAAAAAAATCGAAGTATAAAACTTATTTCTAAGTGGAAAAGATTGAAACAAAATAAATTTGTAAGGGAAAGAATCAAATATCTAACTTCAAAAGGAAAAAACATCAAATTCAAAGGAAAATTTGAGTTTGTACAAAAGAATCTTATGGAGAAAAATAAATTTTGTACCCAACAATTTAAAAAATAATTAGGGTGTTTTATGTACTCAACAAATGATGATTCACTAGACAAATCCAACATCTCTTCCTATACCTGCAATAGAAACAAATCAATTTCAAGTAAAGAAAAACTTAGAACATGATTGGAACCAAAAACTACCCACATATCATGTTATAATTTACTTAGACTTTCCATGGGGATTTGGCTTTTGACAAAACACAAAAGATAAGTCCTTTTGACCAACGACCTTCAATTCTAAGAAATAAACCAAATTAAATCTAAGTTCTAGTTTCAAGGTATTATTTTGTAATATTTAAGTAATCTTATCATCCTTCTCGTGGTTCTTCACTGTTAGAGAGCATCCATAGCCTCGACGGAGTCACCCCGATATCATAGAACTTTCTTCGTTGCTAGTGATTATCCATAGCCCTGGTGAGGATATCTGCATTTACTCATTAACAATATGTTTCATTTCAACAAGATCTTTCTCAATTTTTTGACATCAAGCATTACCTCCACTGACAACGTAATGCATTTTCTCAAAATTGTAGATAAATGAAACTATAAATACTTTCCAACTTCTAATCATGCGCATTGTTGACTCAATTTACTCTTGATACCAGAACAAATAAGGTACATAGATGAGAACTAAATGTCATGTTTCGCTAGAGGCTGAAAACTCAACACCTCCAAAAATGTTTTTAAGGAAAAAAACAAAATGTAATCATGTGAATCATGCAAAAATAAATGAAACTATCAAAATCAAGAATCAAATGATAACAATAAATTTTTTGAAAGTCAAACATGAAACCACAATATCGGAAGAAACACAAATGCATCAAATCAAAGACAATAAAAATATGAAACAAAAAAATTCTTATAAAAGAACTCAAGTGAAGTATCATTTTACGATCTAAGCTTTAACATGAAGAGAATCAAGGTGATCTTCTAGACTTTTTAATCTATATGAGTGAGCTGCTGTCTTTTGAGAAATCTAGTAAGTACCAAGCCATAAGTTTTTAAACTTTATATGTTTTCCTTTGGGCTCATTGAATTTTTTCCATTTCAAAACCAAATCACCTACTTTAAAATTTTTATCACCATCCTTATGCTTAACAAATAATCCTTTAATGATATGCTGGTGAGCTACAAATATTTGTTTGGATTTTTGTCTCTCTTCCTCTAGCATAATTAAGGTATCAATGTTGTTTTGAAGGACACAACAAGGTTGACCTCTCGCATCTTGAGGCAATTGTAAGGATGGAAATAAAATATTGGTTGGAAGAATTGATTCCTGCCCATACACTAAATAATAAGGAGATGTACCCAATGTCTCCTTAGAAGTAAATATATCATCTTAGAGAGCATTGGCCAAAGTTTTATGCCAATTTCGATGGTTTTCCATTACTGTCTTTTTTTGAATCCACATTATATATGTATTAGTGTATTTAGCCACTAAATTACCTTGTGTGTGGTAGTTGGATGAATACCTCAAAACGATCCCCTTATCCAATGCAAATTCAAACAATAAAGTTGAAAAAAAAAAACATTACTAAAATAAAAATAGAAGGAACCCGAACCTAGTGATTAAATATTTCTCTAAAAATTGAATGACTATCTTCTCATTTACTTGCACTAAAGGAACAACCTCAACCCACCAAGTGAAATAATCAATCACGGTTAAATTGTACTTATGCTTCTTTGATGAATGGGAATTTATCTCTCCTATTATGTTTATGCCTCACTACTCAAAAGGTCTACTAATTGCAACATGTTATAGAGGTATTGATGCTTTCTTCTCTCTCCCCTCACTTAACTAACAATTTTTACATTTCCTTATGTAAATTTGTGCATATAGAAAGAGAATAGGCTAATAATATCCATCCCTTAAGACCTTGTGAGCTGTCATATTTCCAAAAAAATGACCTTTGACTGACCCATTATGGAAATCTTTCAAAACTTTCTTAGCATCTTCATTTTTTAGACATCTTAATAACACTCTGTCGTAGTTGTTTTAGAAAATGATAGCATTGATCAACTTGTATTGAGAATATTTCAATCTCAAATCCCTTTTATCTTTGGAATTCATATAGATTGGGCACATCCCATGTTGTAGAAAAAAATCATATCAGTATACCATGAATCCGTAGTGGTTGGAAAATAGGGGGCTTCATTAGTATAAGCATAAATTTCATTTTCGCATCCCTCTTCTTATTTTATTGCAATATCTTGCGATTCTACAACCAATTTACAAATCCATTTCCCTCTCACAATATGGGTAGGTTTTATTTCTAAATCAAATTCCTAGATGGATATCATCCATTTACCTCTAGGTTCCCCTAATTCTTGTTGGGTAAATAATGATTAGACAATGAGGTGACATACTATTGTTTCATGTGATTTTTAAGGATATAAGACTTAAAGTATTTGACACCTTTATAAACAACAAAGTCTTGTTTATCTATCATAGGGTGATTAAGTTCCTCTCCTTGCATGTTTGTACTCATGAAGGAGATGTGTGCTTCATTTCCTTCTAAGTATTTCTATGTTAGCACTTCTATAAAGGAAAGATCATAAGGCAAGGTATAAAGAAATAAATCATGTTTGAATTCTAGACTGCGTAAGACATGAACATTAGGTATCATCATTTTGATCTTCTCAAATGCTTATTTTTCCTTCTTATTCCATTTTAATTTTAAATCTTTCCTAATCATTGTTTGTAGTGGATTAATTGTTTCAACAAAACCAAGAATAAACTTTCAAAGAAAATTAATCTTTCTGAATAAATATTGCATTGCTTTCTTGTTATGTTGCAAAACCAAGAATAAAATTTCAAAGAAAATTAATCTTTCTGAATAAAGATTGCATTTCTTTCTTGTTATGTTGTAAAGGCAATTGGAATATAACCTTCACACACTCAGGATCTATTGCTATCCATACCTTAGATATGGTATGACTAAGAATATTACCTTTAATAACAACAAAGATGCTCTTCTTGAGATTCAGAGAAATTCCATACTTCATACAACTTTCAAAAATATGGGTAAAATTTGAAATAATGCTAGCTCTATCTTTTGAATAAATTGTCACATCATTCAAGTAAAAAATACACTATGATTCATAAGACTTTAGAAAGAAACGTCCATTTCTCTCTAAAAATTGGTTCCAACATTAATTGATCCAAAACGCACTCTCTTATAGTAAATTGTGCCCCACTTGGTACAAAATGTAGCCTTAAGCCCATCTTCCTTTGATACTAGGATTTGATTGTATCCCAAAAAACCATCAAGAAGTGAAAAGATTTTAGATCTTGATATGATCTAAATAAGTTGTTCCATAGGTGAAACAGGATAATTGTCTTTTTCTAAAGCCTTATTCAAGTTTCATAAATCAACACAAAGAAAAATTTCTACAGTTTTATTTCTAAGGTGTATGCAATTGGTGACCCAAACTGAGTGTTGAACTAGGAGAATAATTTAGTATCTAAGAGCTTCTTTAATTCTTTATGATTTTGAGGTTCAAGAGAAGGATGTATTTTATGTATTTTTTGATGGAAATGCTTGACATCCTTTTTCATTGGGATAGTATGTTGAATTATCCACATGTCGTAAGTCTTTAAGTCATCGTATGACCATGCAAATACATCTTGGTACACTTTGAACAATTCAATATAATATCTATTTTTTTGTTCAGAGAAACCCCTCCCTATATTAACATTTTTTGGATTTTTTGTTGTTCCTAAATTAATGACTTCGTGACCGAGACTGGAACTACTAGTTTTAACATTTGGTGATCCTTTAAATATGTTTTGTAAGTCAAACAATTTTTCTAGATTAATAATACCTTTAGGCATAACATGTTTTCTTTAGTTGATTTCTTTTTATCCTCTTCTAAAGTTGCCTGAAATTCTTCATCGTCAATAGCTAGATTTCTAAAACTCTCCCCATTAGTAAGAAATTCTAAGTTTTGTTCATCACCCTTAAAAATTTTTGAATTTTGTAACATTACTGGGAACATAGGGTCTATACAAAAACTCAATAACAAACCTACTAGATTCAAAATCTTCTAACGGGGAAAGTATAGAAACAACAATAACTAATGAATCAAAAACCATGAACGCAAGAAAACAAAAATATTGAAAGGTTCAAAATTATTAATGATTATATGAACTTCCTACTCGTAATTCTTAAGATGTAGTGAATTGTAGTGTAATGTGTTTTTAATCTACCTAACTATGATTTCATAATGTCCAAATACTGACATGACACGTGGATGTTGACGTGGCATGATACGTGGATGTTGATGTGGCATGACATGTGGACACTAACATGGCATGACACATGGATTTTGATGTGGCATGACACGTCATCCTCCTATTTTCCCTTCATTGGTGATCGACGATTTTCTTTGGTGAATCAATTTGTCCACAAATTTCGTCGAACCCTAATCGCTCCATCTATGATCAACAATTTCTCTTGGAGAACTAAACTTGTTCACAAATTTCACTGAACCACGATCACTCCATTGGGGATATGCAATTTCTCTTGGTGAACCGATTTTACTCATGAATTTCATCGAACCCCGATCGCTCCATCGGTGCTTGATGATTTCTCTTGGTGAACTAAACTTGTTCATAAATTTTGTCGAGCCCTAATTTCTCCATCAGTGAATAATGATTTCTCTCAGTGAACTAATTTTATTCATGAATTTTGTTGAACCCCAATTTCTCCATCATCGATCGACAATTTATTCTGGTGAAATACACTTGTTCACGAATTCCATCGAACCCTGATCGCTCCATTGGTGATCAACGATTTCTCTTAGTGAAGTAATTGATCTTAGATATTTTCGACCAACTCTGCGATGGATTTGGAATTTTTATATCAAGATCAAAATAGATCTCAACCGTTGATTTTTTAAACTTTTCCAAAATTCTCCAATCCTGCAAATCAATCTCTATCGTTGATCTATAATGTCTATATGATATGGGTCGTTGATTCTCCAATCTCTTCAGTCACCATTATAATGAAAAATCCAAACTCCCAGGAAAAAATTAACTATACGACCTGTAGATCGATGCCATTGATCATATCTTTGACCATTCTAAGGGAAATTTAGACTTGATTGTTTTCATAAATTTGGGGATTTCTCTCCCATTTCACAAATTCCCATAAATTCATCATAGTTGAAACTCTACAACAATGAATTTACTAAATATACATTGTTATTTGACCCATGCGGGTCTAGTGTTGAACCTGGCTCTAATACCACTTTATAGTGTTCCCCAATACTAAACCCAACAATTTAAAATCTTTCTCATACCAATAAACTCAAATGTGTGCATTCTAAAAACACCCATGCAACTAACAACATTTTAAAAACATGAATGCATCGAAATTTACCTTCATATAGAAGCATATAAATGCTTCTAACTTAGAGTTTATGCACAACAAATAATCCCTCAATGTAATGCAAGATATTGATGATTTACATGCATTTAACAACATTATGAATGCAGCCAAATAAACATGTACATAACAACATATAATTTACTCAAGAACATAACATATACATAGAAACTAGAACTCATAAACCATAATAGTGTATCAGAGATAAACACTATCTTTCATCAACAATGTACAACTGGATGTAGGGGATGGATGTTCCACCCAACCATCTATGTTTTGCTCCAAATATCAACAGAAAATCACCCCCGAGTTAGGGATGCAAATCCACAAGAAAGGGTTGTCTTCACTATCCACTCACAACCCAACGTAACCCACATCAAGCTAATTATCCTACAACTATCCTAATCCACCAGTTCTCTTCCCCTCAACTCAGAAAACCCAAGGAATGGGATCCCCCTTCACTGCACATGGACCCTTAGGCCTTCCCAATTCCCTCTAGGGTTCCAACATAGGTTGGCTAGGAATCTCTCTTTCTAGGGACTCCAGGGATGTCAATTGCAAGGAACAAGTAAGAGCAACAAGCTCATTGTTGTAGGGTAATTTATATTATCTCAAAAAATCTCACTCTACCATCCTAAAAACCCGCTTATTCATGCATTTGCAGCTCCAAAACACTACCACACATTCCTGCTATGACTGCCTCGAAGCTCCAACACTCTGCTCTTCTTTGTTGTCCCAAAATCTAACTGTAAAAACTACTCTATTTTACCATACAAATTTCCTTCTTTCCCCATGCTTTCTTGACTCTCACTCTTCCCCAAAAGGATTTACTTGACTCTCACACTTCCCTCATGCTCTCATAACTATGGGATGTGAATTTTACCACCAACCCTCTTACAAATGTTTAATGATTGGCTTTGGGAACACTCAATCAGAATTTAGAGGTTTCATCAATCAATAATAATTTTAGAAAGTGGTTTGAGATGAATATACATGGGTAATTCCCCCTTTGGATTCCATTCTTAGATATTCTATTAGACCCTCCCCTCTCTTGTTGAAACGTATCCCCCATTACTCTGTTCGTGTCTATCTGCAACCGACATTACATTTTATTTTATTATTTTTCAATATATAATGTTTACATATTACATATTAGGGCCTATAAGAATACATCATATTTACGTTACATATTTCTAATTTGAGGATCTCTCTCTCTCTCTCTCTCTCTTTCACACACACACACACACACACAGACACACACATAGAGAGAAAGACCCTTTCTTAATGACACACACACACACACATAGAGAGAGAAATACCCTTGCTTAATGCATGAAAAATGAATAAGTGAGATTGATGTGTGAGAGAGTGATTTATATGTATATGAACAATTCAACGTGTAGTTTGATGCTCATAGAATCTCAAAAAACTTAGTCTCATATATTAAATATTCCCCTTTGTACCATTTAGTGCACATTGAAATACAATGAGATATTGATAGTGGAGAGTTTACCTTGTTTGGGTTTTCTCCACTCTAATCTAGTCTCCCACCTTTAATCTTGTTGTTTCCTTGATTACTGATGTGAATTTATTATTGGGCTAAATTTCGTATATGTTTCTACACATTTTTGGATTTCTATATTTTTAACATAGTGTCAAGTCCAAGTTAGGGTATCATCTTTATCAAAAGAGAGGCCCATGGATTGTGGCTTGCTAGTATTATGTTAGTGGGATTATTTCCGTGATCTAATTTTGATATGGAGTCGAGGACCCACCATAGAACTCATTTTGGTGGTACCTCTTATGAGATAGGAATGTTGGGATTAGTTGTGTGTGAAAAGGTGTAGGTCACAAATATTGGTCTAGAAGTGTGTCAGTGGTACGTGTCCCTCATAGAATGGAGAACCATGCATATAATGTGTTGATAGCAAGAGGCCTTTGCATATAGTCACTGATGTTGGGATCACACAAAAAGACGTGCAAAGGGTAGGCCATAGATTCTTTTTGTACATAATAGATGAGAGGTTGGAGTTTCCCAAGTCCTAAATAATATTGGAGGGTAGTATGGCATTGTTGCACTAGAAGGCTAAAGAGGATTAATAGAAGGACTAACAGATGATGTAGTACAATAGAAGGTAGAGAACATAATTGGAAAAGTTCATTATTGATGGTTTTCATAGTCCCATGGAACAATGTTGAGGACATTGTAGAGTCATCATTGTTAGGGGAAACTAGTGGGAAAATTTGTCCTTGGTTGGGGTCTGATGGTGAGCCCTAGAAAGAGTACATAAAAGAGAGGAATCATGATTTTTTTAACATGTAACTAAATTATTGTCATATGAAGGAGCATGCAACCTCTTTTCCATCACCTACATGGTGGATGGACAATAATAATACCATGGAACAATGTCTAGAAAGATAATTTTGTGAGAAGTTTGGTAGGTTGCATAGTAATCCATGTTAGAGGAGGTTGTGACTACTATGAGTGTGGTTTTGGAGGAATTATGGTAGGTGTACCATAGGGATCTATGATTTTTAATGGAAAATCATGTGGGATGGTGAAAACCAAGGGCATGGATGTGATTCTCCTGAAGAAGGACATCACCCAATATGAGACTATAAGAAAGGAGAAGTCCATGATCGAGAAGTACCTTGATAACATAATTGTTTTCATTAACATGGTCCTTTTGTGGTTTAGGTTAACCAATTGTGGTGGAAATCCCCATGATAGGTGTTTATATAATATCCATGATGTTTGTGTGTTGATCCTTTTATTGTAGGTGACTATATAAGGACATAGAAGGTCAATAATAACAAATTGGACTTTCTATTGTGTGGACAAAGAGATGGAATAACTAATGAGAACATGTTATAGCACGATTACCCATACATAGTGCCTATTATTGTACACCTATGCTCATAATTGTTGCATGGATCGATAAGTGTAGATATCAAACTATGAGCTCAAGCTAATGTGAGGTACATGTCTAGTGCATGGCGTCTCAGTGGACCGACAAGTGATGCCAGGAGTCGTTGCACATTGTGCTTATTGATACATGGGGCATTGTCTCTATTGGTAAATATTGGTGTGTGAGTTATTATAGGGAACTGTGAGGGAGGGGAAGAAGCCTATTTTCAATGGAGACTCTAATTATGTAAGGAGGAAGCATTGGAAGTTTTTAAATAAATAAAAAAGGGGGGTTCACACATTGATACATATTTGAAAGTGGAGCTTCAAATGTGCATACCTTCATTTGATATGCATGTTTTTGTATGAATGGGTGCATATGTGAGTGATATTTGTAGTTAGAGTTGATTTATTTCATGGTCCTTGCATAAATACAATTTGTACATGTGTGTGTTGAAGGCTATAGGGGATTGCTACTTTTTAATACATTAATCCTACATTTTTTTTCTTGCATGATGCATAGAGATATGTGCATTAAACAACAAATGTAGAGCATAGATCTCACAAAGGCTCAAGTGAGCTGTGTAGTGCATAGATCATTGGGATGCATGGAAAGAGATTATTTTAAATATGGATACAAGATTGATTGTATTCACAAATAACTTATGGAATACTAAATTGCACAAAACTATGTATATGTGAGAATCTTTGGTTAGAATCACTCATAAAGAATATTAAATTTTGTATTAACTATATTGATGTGTTTTTTCCTTATTAATGCAAGAGTATCGTGTCATGGATAGGAGGGATTGGCATGATACATAGAGATTTTGAAAATGCATGATGGTGATGTCTTCAAGAAAGAGTTTGAATTGGTACTAGTCACTGAAGATTTGCTAAGTTTGTGTATTAGTTTTAATAGTAACATTTTTAAGTTCATATAAATATATGTATTGTTGTAAAAAGACATACAATCATAATACCAAGAGTACAAGATTTAACCCTTTGTTTGGTCATGTATCAATAGATAACAAGTGTATCATTTACATTGGTTTCGCTATAGAACTTATGATTGTATGAACTTAGTAAGAGATTGTTTACATGTTAAGAGAGTGGATCATATATTGGTTGTGATCTCTGGAGGACCTTGTAAAACTTAGTTTGAGTCAAGAGTGACCATGTCTAGTGCATGAAGTCTTAGTGGACCGAAATATGATGTAATGTCCCCTTCGAAAAAAAAACATAAGTAAGTAATTACAGCGAAATATCAATATTGTTTTTAAACAGTTTATGATAATTCCAACACAACAATTGCATAAATAATACAATCTAATATATTCACAATTAGTAGAAGATAAGTGCTCTATTTCATTTCAATCATCCTGATAGTTTAAAAAAAAGTTCAATATAACATTTCAACATTTCAACATTTCAATAACCCCATGCAAACTTCCATGTTCAAGGTGTAATCATGAAGTGCGAAGCACGTCGCCATGTTCTCCAACCGTGCATCAACATCTAAGTCATCCATGGCACCCTAGAACTTGGGAAACTTCACTTTCTCGAGTTCTCTTTGTATACTACTACTACCTGTTGGAGTGCGTTGTGAACCCTCATTGGGCATAGATGCTCTTCCCTCATCCCGATCAAGACGAATGATCAATGCCTATAACATCCTCTGGAAGGATCTCATCATGCCTACTACATATCCCACAACAACCTTCTTCTGCTCGGTAGTCTTCTCCTCTCCAAGTGGAGCCGATCCCTCCCACGTGGATGCTTCTGGAGGAAGTGTACCTCTTCCCCCCACACCATGTCATTTACTCATCCTACATCCTCTGACCATGATACTTGTCATGAACAAATCCAGATTTGTATTAGCGATACATATATAACTGTAAAACAAAAAAATGGAAGGCATAATGGGTCCATTGTTGTAGATAATACAATCTAATATATGCATAGTTAGTAGCAGATAAGTGCTCTATTGCATTTAAATCATCCTAATAGTTTAAACAAAAATTCAATATAACATTTCAACATTTCAATAACCCCAACATGTTACATTCCAACATCACTTCATTCGCAGGATCAAGAATAACAACAACTACCTGCCCAATCCTACCATGCAAGGTTAGGACCTTCAAGACACATAATCAATGTTCAAGTCTAGGATTCATCTGATTGATTGTGACCATTTAAAGTCTCAGGACTAGCGATGTTCTGAGGTACAAGAAGGTATATATTCCCAAAACAATCATAGTTTAATTTCGAGTCAACAAGCCAAAATATTATCAAGGTTTAATTTTTACAATAAACACATCATCTATGTAACAATAACTCTGTATTAACACAAGTAAGCGACTACCACAACCATATTTTATATAAATATGTAAGCCATTAAGATGAATAATTATTATGGTACGGCGTTTGCATAAGTAAAACAATGAAAATAGGTGGTAACCATAGTAACAACTCTAGTATATAAACATCTTGTTATTCTTAATTTAAATGTGACAATGTGTGTTACCCATACTATTAAAAGAATTATATCTAAGGAAATCCTCTTAAAAAGAGTAAGTCTTATTAGTCCCTGTCATAGGCATATAGGGACTATAGCAATCAATAATTTGTTGACTTCATAATAGTTTGTCTTTTGACCACAAATATTTGCATAATATCTATTGTTGGAGATAGGGAACTAAAAACATTGATTTTTATATAATAAAAAGTACCATATATGTAATGATCTGATTGGATAACAGATTGGAGGTCTTATTGTCGACTTTTCTATTCCCAATGTTTTATATGGTAACATATCCAAACTTTTTGATCGTATAAAGTCTTTTTGAATCATATATTTTTCCTATGTATTGCTTGAAGATGGATTAATGCTAGCATTAGTTCGAATGTTTGTCTTAGCATTTTTTGCTAGCTAAATGATATGATACCATATCCAAACTTTGTCCTTCGAATACATTCTCTAGCATATTAC
Organism: Picea sitchensis; assembly: GCA_010110895.2. Classification (NCBI taxonomy): domain Eukaryota; kingdom Viridiplantae; phylum Streptophyta; class Pinopsida; order Pinales; family Pinaceae; genus Picea; species Picea sitchensis. The sequence goes on from SNQJ01S0001349.1 coordinate 377,114, forward strand.
TATGTGTGGTTTTTTCTTTATTCTTGCGTGCTTCAAGAGTCTTTGTCATTGTTGCGTATGTAAACAGGCCTGCCACGCTGCAGGATTTATTAAATGTTTGCACAGGACAATATTGTTCGACGATTCTGACAGTCTTAGGTGTTTACCTAACAGGTCTTGCAGCCTTAAATGTTTATTGTACAATTTCGTTCCATATTTTTTGATGGTGTTGTTTACAGTGAAATTGTGCAAAATTGATTTTTATTGTACACTTTCGTTCCATATTTTTTGATGGTGTTGTTTACAGTGAAATTGTGCAAAATTGATTTTTATTGTACACTTTCGTTCCATATTTTTTGATGGTGTTCTTTACAGTGAAATTGTGCAAAATTGTTCCCCGCCGACATCATTGGTTCAGTGGTTGATGTTTGTTCATTGGTTTGTTCCATTCTTCTTGTTCTTGTTTGATTCAACTTTGCAAAGTTGAGGTCCTGCAGTTGCAGTTGCTTGTGCACTGGTTTTTTATTCTTCAACTTTGTAGTTGTTGGGCCTGTTGTTGTGGTTTTCAAGTTTTGTGGCTGAGCTCTTATCATCCCTCGTTGACATGTAATTTTGTCATGCCATCATTTCATTGGTGTTCCTTTTTTTTCTACTTGGTGTTTTTCACCTTCCAGACAAGCTTTTTCAATGGAAGGAGTCCCTACCTCGAAATTCTGTTACAGGACATCTTTCTGTGTGCTCTTATTTTCTATTTCTGGAAACCATGCATCTTCATATGTTGTATGCCATGTCCTGCATGTTGCGCCATATCTATTTAAAAATTTGCAATGCAAAGGGGTTTAGAAAATGAATCTGGAGCTGTCAGAAGGGGGGGGCATCTGCCGGGGTGTAGAGGAATTAAATGATTTTATTCTTTGGGTCAAAAAACTTCATCCACCTATTGCCTTTGTCCTGTCCTTTCTATTTTGCGGAACTTTTTCTTCTTCTGAGAATCTTGTAGGATGCACACCATGAATAGGTTCAAATCGGTCTTTGTGCTCAACAAATTTATAGTCTTGCTTATTTGCATTGTTTCTTCTGTTTGGTTCACTTTTCAGTGTGGGTTTATTTTCTTGTCGTCTATTATGGAGACTAGGGGGAATTGAATTTGACAAGAAGAAGGTTGAAGGATACATACCAAGATTTGTACGCAGTTCCACACTTGTAGTTTTTTTTTTTTCGTTTTATTCTTTTTTTCCCCTTATCTCTTCTTTCATACAAACTAAAAGTAGCTAAGAAACAACTTCAAAATAATAGTTCAAAATATGAAACAAGAGATAGATGTTGACTCGTATGAAATAGATACACACTCCATTATACATGACAACATTGACGAGGTGTTGCATAGCAATGGGATTTTTAGATTGGATGCATTCTCATATACTGTAGGGGATTGACTTTTCAATGCATTTAAGGTTCTACTGCATTTCCGTTATTCCTTGACCGACCTGTGCAATGGATTGATAGATTATTTATTGGGATGTTTAAAAAATGGTGACGTTGAGGCATTGGAGTCATATGAATATGAACTGGAATCTGATTTTCTTTGGCAGTTGCATGGAATACATGATGTCGCTTCGTATTTTTCAAAGATGTGGTTGTCTGCATCTTCAATTATTCCTGCACATGAGAGGGGGATTTGGGGAGATACATTTTGTATACAGTGGCTGTCTAATTGGCTCAATATATCAATTGGAATATGGTCATTGACAAGAAAGAGAATATATCTACTATTCAACAAAATTACATCTAACAATCCATATTGCATCTTGTTCCATGATGTCGATGTTGTCAGTGGTCATTATGAACCACTATTGTACAGAAAAATGTCCATATGAAATCTTGGGGAACCTCATATTTAGTTGTCGCTCATTTGCAAAGACCTTGAATCACAGTGGAAACGAATTATGCATCGCATAGACTGCCATGGTTTGCAGCTAGCGACAACTGTTGTATCTAGATGTGGAGATAGTATGTTCAATGCAATTTGTTATTTGGTAGAAACAGAGTTCGATGTGCAGTCGTTGTGGATTTACATTGTACAGTCCTTTTGCAATGCAATTATAAGCGACAACCAACATTCTTTTACTACTTGCATCAACACCTTTCGCCATATCTCCTAGAAAATGTGTCAGAAATTGCAAGTTGGCAGGAATACCTTGTAAACATGGTGTTTCCATATGAAAAAGGAAATGTGGAGGGTTGCAGATTCTGTTTTCAATGGATATCTATCATATTCAGAGTAAATATCCAAGTCTAGTCGGCCCTGGCAGATGGAACTATCCATTCTTGGTCTATTGATTCGAATTACGATCGAACAATTGACATCCTCTCGTTGAAAACAGACACGACAAATATCCATTATCACCATTTGCTTGGACATATCACTGGTTCAGGGTTCAATGCCCATGCCACCCAAACCACATCGAATCTGCATACGTGTGGCATGTTGTTTAATGAGAATGAAACTCCTCCCATTTGCGATAAGGTCATACAGAGCTTAAACAAAAAATGTAGAATAAGTTATCACAACTTGAAAAAAATCATGCGTGAAATTCCTCTTAGTTGTGATGAGGCCATACAGGGCTTAAACAAAAAAATGTAGAATAAGTTATCACAACTTGAAAAAAATCATGCGTGGAATTCGTCCTAGTTGTGATGAGGCCATACAGGGCTTAAACAAAAAATGTAGACTAAGTTACCACAACCTGAAAAAGTTCATACGTAAAAGAGAAAAAAACATTGGTGGTATAGGAACTATTGGCGTTCCAATGTCTAGTGTCAATGCCATCCAAACCACATCGAATGCGCATAAGCGTCACATGCTATTTAATTACAGTGAAATTCATCCCAGCTGCTATCAGGTCATCCTGCTCTTGAACAAAAAAGTACACTAAGTTACCACAACTTGAAAAAAGTCATGCGCGAGAGAAAAAATACATTGCTACACTTCCTTTTATAGAGAAAGTGACATATCACAATCTGAAAAAATTTGTTCGTGCACAACACAACATAGACATGTACGGTCACATATCCCACAATGGTCATGCAACTGTCCCAGAGGAAAAAAACACATTTTGTGGGCTAGAAGAAACACGATGCACTGCTTCCAATGAAAAACAACAAACACTTTCTACCCATGCAAGACAAACCTACATGAAACAAATCAAAGACACTCCTTCCATTACATGTGCAATTTGCAATCAATTGAATTTCACAAAAAAAGTAAGTCTTTCACACCTGATTTGGAAGAAGAATAGCTCCATTGGACAAAACATGATAAAACACTTTCCAGTGGAAAAATTTGTCTTCCATGCAAACGGTCGCTTGAAAATGGACAACTGCCACAATTTGCAACCCCTGACCAAATAACATGTAATACACCACTACCAAATGTAAGTGGACTTACAAAAATTGAAGAGAGACTTGTGTCTCTGCGAATTACATTTGCACAAATCAGGCCCTGGGGCTATAAACGACCCCAGATGGGATTAACATGATCAATTATTAATGTGCCTATTCAACTAGATGTTGTGCAAAAATCCTTGCCACAATTCATTAGAGATACACTGGCAATTTTTGTGGCTCTCAAAAGACGCTTGCAATACAAAAATGTGTATCAGACATGCAAAGTGCGTGTTCATGCTGTTATGAAAGAATTAAAGGAATTATCTTCCAAGTCCCTGTACAAAGCACAAAACATTTGTATAAATGAGAACTGGAACAATATTCTTGGAGAAGAGGATGACAACTCTGCAGAGACTCTCGAAAATGCTAGTGAATTTTATACAAATGATGAATCAGAGAATGAAACACCTACTGAGATATTGGTACATGGATTCACTAATTCATAGTGCATTCGTGACTTGCAAGACAATATTGTCGAAATTGCACTTGCTAAGGGGCAATGTCCACTTGGGATATTCAAGGACAGATTTGTTGAGGAAATGAACTTCCCAACACTCTTCTATGGATATAAATGTGCCATTGACATTATAGAACGATTTAGTGTGGTGACTTCTCCATTCACATAACAAATTTGTTTTTCAAAACAATGCGCATAATAATAGAGCAAGTTCTTTCTTGCATGTGGATCCGAATAAGAAAAGGCCAATTACAAGGAAGAAAGTTGTTGGCCAAGGATGTCAAGTACAAAGTGAACCTAGAAAAAATTATGAAATCAAATATTGGATACATAGATTTCAAAAACATTCGCATCTCTCCTGACTATTTG
>SNQJ01S0001350.1:18462-28673 GCA_010110895.2 Picea sitchensis
TGTAATATGACACGATACCCATTGAGGAGCAACAAGTTTCCTCCCATACGCAAGAAGATTTTGGATCGGACAATAGTTGCAGCAGCAGCAAGACTCTGCACAAACTTGACACCTTCCCTGAACTTCCTCCATCAACGATGGCCGAGTCTGGTTATAATCTTTCTTGAGTCGGTGGGGAATGCATCTTCTTCATCTTCAGCAATCGATCGATCGATCAGCGATTATCCACGTAGGAGGTCCATCCACCCATGTGATTACAGCTGAAACGCATGTGAAGAGATTCGTCTTTCATCATGTTGGTGCAGGCAACCTTGCCGCGTGGGGCGGTGTGCGAACCTCGTGGACCGATCTGCCCTTGTCCCATTTACTTTTTCTAAGTGGAAAAACTCAACCCTGCAGTGAGGGGCTGCGATCAATAAATAAATAAGCATCATGATAAGCAGTATTCAATGCTGTTGTGGGTGGGTGGTATATATATAATATTTAGATTTGTGGAAGTCCTCAATATTGTTATGAATATTATATATATAATTGTTAGAAAACAATTTAATAAACAGTATTTAATGCTGTTACTGATGGTATATATGGTCTTTGTAAGTGGTATATATATCCTCGCTATAAAACAGCCTGATAAACAGTATTCAATGTTATTATGGATAATATATATATCTTCCCTAAGGAACGGCCAATATCCACCTACTACATAATACCTTTTTCCCTAATATTCAATGCTGTTGTGAATGATATATATATTATCCTTATGAATAATATATATATCCTTGTTGTAAAGCAGCCTGATAAACAATATTCAATATTATTATATATATATCCTTGTTGTAAAGTAGCCTGATAAACAATATTCAATATTATTATGGGTAGTATATATATCATCGTTAGGGAGCAACCAATATCCACCTACTACGTAGTACCTTTTTCCCAAAAAGTTAAGAAGTTATCTACATGGAGTTCATTCATTCAACATGGACGTCCCGTTACTAGTTACTCAATGCCAATATAGCTTTTTACGTTTAAGCTTTTTAAGAATTTCATATGACAATGTAGTACGACTCGGGTGCCTTTAAGAGCGTTGGTATCATGGCTTCAAATATTTTCCAGTGTACAATGTCGTCAATGTCGTTGAGAGGATAAGATTTATAGATTATGCACACTCTACTATGTTTAGACCAAGGACCCTTATTTTTGGTGCCCTATTTACTACAAAATTTATAAGATATATTATCACTTCTCTACTATGTTTAGACCAAGGACCCTTATTTTTGGTGCCCTATTTACTACAAAATTTATAAGATATATTATCACTTCCTATGGATGTTAGAGGAATTATCTCTATGTTATTACTTTTTAGTAAAATTTATAAGATATCTTATTACTTCTTATTAAGGATGTTAGAGGGATTTTATCTATGTTATTACTTTTTAGTGATATTAGAGGAAATATATTTATTTTATTTTAATAAATTAGTGTGTTTAGAATTTTGAAATGATAATTTTATGATATTTAATTTTATAAGGATTTTTTTAAACAAATTATTTGATTATTATTTTTTTTTTATCCATGTTTAATAATAATGATACAAATTGTTATGCAAATTTTTTAGTAAATCATGGAAGCATTATTATAATAACTAAAAAATACATTGTTATCTTAATGCTAAAAAAAACACTTTTAAAGTCAACCATTTATATAAGGTGACTTCAACTTTCACTCAAGTTAGATTCATATCTTCTTATCCGACCTATTTTATCAACTTCATTAATTGCACCACCCATCATTAGCATTTGTCTTTATTAAAACAAAAAGGAGGAAACATAGCATTCTACTACCTCATGGATAGTTCCACTAACCCCCTTTAATAAATCTTTCCCCAAATGACACTCTTTAACTCTATCTCAAATACTTTGTATGGAGTGATAATGTGACTAATGCTCCTAATATTGCTTTTTGCTTTGTGATGGTTTGCAAGAACAACTAAACAATGGATCCCATTTAGGTTATTGAGTTTTACATATATGGGCATGATCTCTTATACTTTGGATGAATAAGTTTTATAAGTTTTATTTCATTTTAATTATTAGATTTTTTTTAGATGTATTAGGTGCTCTTTCTTAATTTTTACTAGTTATACTTTCATTGTCCCATTGATTTGTTTGTGGTTACTTGTGGTAATTAATATAATATTGTATTTTCATATTCTTTTATCTTCTTGTATATTGTATTCTATTTGTTATTTATTTCCTTCATTATTATTCGTTTTCTTTTGTTTATTTTTATTCTTCTTACCTCTCTTTATTGAACTTTCATCCAAAATCTTGTTACTTTTCATTTTTCTCCAACTTCTTCTTGTAATACATTTCAATTGTCACTTGTTTGAAGAGTTTATAGAATTCGAGATCATTATTTTGTCTTTTCTTTGTTCATCTTGTGTTATTTTTCTTGTTATTACTTCCTCTTAATAAATCTTAATTTATAATATGTGTTATATTTATTTTTTCCTTATTTTTCATTTTGTATATTTCCTTCTAATTTGTTTCTTCTTCCTTTTCTTTTTCTTATTCTTAGTTGTATTATCACCTCCTCTTAACGGATGTGCTTCTAGATCAAGTATCACTTTTCTTTTCTTTTTTATTTTTAATGCATATGCTCAAACTCTATATATTGTTTTTTTTTCTCCTTTTCCTTCCTCTTATGCTCATTTTTCATCTTCTTGCCTTTTCTTATTGAATTTTTACACAAATATTGTTATCTTCATTCTTTCCTTCCTCCTCTTTGTGTAATTCTCCTTCATTTTCATCCAAATCTCATTCCCTACCTTATGTCCTTCCTTTAATTCTACTTCAACCTTTCATTCATCTTCGTTACCATAGGTTCAAATGGCTCCTCAAACACCATTTCTTGACTCTTTTTTCCTTTTCGTCCTCTTTTTGTTCTTCTCCTTTTCTTACCTCCCACTAATGGATCTTAATCTAGATCTTTTTAACTTCCTTATTTCCTTCCTCGTCTTCTTCAAACTTATCCTTTAATATCTTTATTATTAGTAGTTTGAGTGAACAATTCAATTCCAATTATTGTTTTTATTCTTCGTTTCCTTGTTCCTTTTCTCTACTCATCTCCTCTTATGTATTTTCATTTACATCATTTTATCTTAATTCTTTCTTTCCACTTATTTTTGTACATTTATCATTTATCCAATTTCATCCATATCTAGTTACCCGTTCCTTTCCTTCCTCATATTCTACTACTTTTTTATTCATCTTTGTGCAACTAGTTTGAGCAAGCCCTTGAAATTCATATCTTCAATATTTTCTTCATTTAATCCTTCATTTTTTGCGTGTTGCTCTTCCTCTTTAACTAGAGTTATGTTGTATTCATTCATTCCTTCCTTACTTACTTTCCTTCTTCTACTTATTCTAATTATTCATCTTTGTTGCAACTAGTTTGAGCAACCACTCGAACTTCTAATTTTCTTACTATTCTTCCTCCTAAGTCCTCCCAGTGGATAATCAACCATATCTTTTTCACTTCCTTCATTTCTTTTCTTCTTCTACATAACTTTTTTATAAATCTTTATTGTCGCCAATTCAAACAACCACTTTATATGTTTGACTAAGAAATTAGATGAGGTAAATAAGAGAGAGAGAGAGAGAAAGTAAATATACATAAATGGATATGCGCAAGAGAAAATGATGAGGAGGACACTAGTGAAGATGAGGGAAAGGGGGAGAACATAAGTCTATTGAGAAAAGAGAATTTCTATGTATCTATTCCTTTCCTATATGATGAAGTATTAAAATACTGCACTTAAATTCCATTGTTACTACATTGCTCTTCGGGTTGAGAAATCACTCAATATCTCTTCAATAAAAATATGACTTCATCTCAAACTGCAATTTTCTTAGGCTAAAGAGTCTAGATAAGAAGAATAGGATGGAATCTTGAATTAATAGTATTATATGTAGTCATGATACAAAGTTGCATAAAGATCAATCAACTTTCTTCCTTCTTAACCTTTCTCAAGCCATCTCTCTTATTTGCATACTTTTTCATTATTTTCTTTGTTAACCTTTTTCATTCTTTTCTTTGTTAACCTTCCATCCACCATATATCTTCTTTTTGAAATTATACCTCTCCACTGTCACTCAAGAACTATAAATCTTTTGTTTTCATAAGCTCTTTAAGAACTTACACTACCTTATTCCTCCTCATCTTGAGATCCTTGTACATTTAAAATCCATCGATTAATGATAGTTGTCATTCCAAAAATGTTTATTGATAGCTCTTGTAATAAAGCAACCACTTGATACTACATTACCCTTTAATGAGGTTGGGTGGTCACTTTTTCTTTCCTGCCTTCATTTTTCCATTTATGTTCTTTGCATCTATTTCATTTTGGAAAACTTACATAAAACCTAAGTTCTTTGTTATATGGAATATGATGGGATCATTTATTTATAGTGCAAAGGGTGTAATCATAAGAATTTTGAACAATATTGAACAATCGCTCAATCTTATTCGAAATGGTTTAGAGTAGTTGCATTGTATGAAGAAAATTACTTTCCTATGGATGAGATCATCCCTAGAGAGCGACATAATCTCAAAATTCCTTCCCTCAACTTGTTCAAATGTTAAGGGAAATTGATTATTAGGATATTGATAACCTATGAGATTTTATTCTTTTGTGAAGGTTATGCTACAAAACAAGAAGTATAGTGCGACACATATATCCATGGAATATTTTTGTAAGAGTATTAAGGATAATAAGCTATGTAAGATCAAATAGCATGGTGGTTCCAGTGTAGATATATAGAGGCAATGGGCTTCAAAATGTTACAAGATAAATACAACATAACTCCAAATTATTTGAAGATATGTGCTAGTTAGAGTAGAAATCACAACATGCAATATCTCAACCCAAGTGCACATTGCATGTATTGTTGCTTTACATGAGAGTGTAACAACAAAATTAGATATGAAGAGAGAGATAGCACGAAGGTTGAATAAGGATTTATGTAAGACTCATGAAACTATAATTTTTGGGCATGTCATACAAGATGAAAATGTGGATTCACTTGTATGATATCAACTTAGTTATTTGTAATGTATCAAGTAGAACTATAGGAGTATAATGGAACTATGAAGTTTTTGGTGGATAGTTAATTAAACTACAATAATTACTTCATCACGGCATTGTAAATTGGTCGTTTCATAAAACATGGACAATGTTATATAGAGTGTTCAAAAGCAATGATAAAGATTACAAAGAATACAAAAAGATTGTTTTTTGCATACATGGAGCATGTGGAAAATGTTATGGTCCCTCGACAATCTCAAGTTATAGGAACCAATTCGATCACTATGGTTATTCTTGTAACTATTTGATATTTGTCTCATCTCAAAAGATCAAATTAATGTTATTGTCCCTCAATGATTTCAAGTTAGAGGAACTCAATCAATCATTATGGTTGTTCTTATCAATATTGTATAAAATGAATGAGATTTTGTCTCGTTTCAAGAGGTCTAATTAATCATGAATAAATAGGGAAGAAGATGCATATTTGAATCATATGAAGTCATTTTTCCTAAATTCTCGTAATTTAAATGGTAGGCCTTAAATGTGGTGCATTAGTTCCAAAGCCAAACATAAACAAATCTATGGAAAGTTTCACATCATTCTCTCAACCAAACATGCATCATTGACATTTATAAAAGAGGTGTTGGTATAAGTGTTGACGGAATTTTAGTATGATGAGTACTACCCATTCCCTACTAGTAGATTGGTATATCGGTGATAGACAACAAGAAAATAGAAGTTTTACTCTATTAAGCAAAGGAAGCGAGAAAAATATAAACTGGGGTTTTAGAGAGAGGAAATTAGAAGAACTTGTAATGCATTCTTGTTGAAGAGTCTTCCAGTCTTGATTAAGTCGAAGGAGCATGAGGAAGAGGTCAATAGTTATAAGTAAAATGCATGTAAAGAACATCAAATCAATATAAACAATATGAGGTGCTCCTCTTAAGGCTCTCTATATTGCAAACTCATTCAATGGTCATCAAGATCTTCCTCTCAATTCTTCCACAAGAAAATTGAGAAAGTGGAACTAAATGTGCAAGTGTGCAACTCTTTGAGTAAGAAGAATCAATAGTCACACTTCCATAAATTTGACACACTTAAAACACATCCTTCATCAAATGTAAACCAGACACTCTTATATGATCATAATCCATCCTAGTGTTTTTCCTGAATAATAGGTCCACAATCTAGAACTAGAATATACATGCTTTAGGTGCACCATCACTAATCAAAGTAACTTTTTTTTCCAAGGAAAAAATCTATGTATTGATATTTCAAGGAGAATCAAATACGCATTCTCTAGCCTTTCAACTCCATTAACAAGCAAAATCAAGGTTGTCCTCAATAAATTTTCCTTTTCATGTACATGGACAAATACAGTCATCCTTTCTACCTTTTTTACAAAATAGACTTTCACAAAGTATTCCATACTTGACAGACCTATAATAAAAAACATGCAGAGACTAACTAGAATTCAAAACAAGACAAAATGTAGAGCTAAAACCAAGCATTGCTAGCTTTAGAAGAGAGGCAGATTGACAACAATCATAAGGATGTGATCCCTAACTTGTTGAACATGCAACATTCCTTATTCCAAGGAGATGGATTCCTTTGAGAGTTGCCAAGCTTTGTGATTGAAATATTCTAAATACATGGGCAAAGGAAACCTCCTCAAATGGATATTTAATCTCCAATATATTTTCTAGAATGGGCTCTAGAATTATATTGGAGATTTGTACTTTGTCATTTGTCCAATCCATCGTCAATTTAGAGTCCACAAGGAACTAGAGAATTTTTACATGCTTATCAACAATTAACTTGAGCATAATCCAGAGGGCATAGATATCTACTATGTTAGTAGTACCCCAACCAGCTCCATAGTTTATAATGAAATGGTGTTTCTTGTCCAAGAAGAGGATGGTCCCCGCTCCACAATGTCTAGGAACACCTTGATCGGATCCATAAAAAAAACAACAAGGCTTAGTGAATTTGATCCTAGGATCCTACAAAAGTCTAGGAACGTGGTGTTTTAGTGTCTTTAAGCCTTCGCCAAAGGAAGCTCTGATTTTATGGGAGAGTATTCCTAGATGGACCTTCTTGTCTTCAAAACTCAATCTATTCCCGGAGAGCCAAATAACATAGCAAGGTGGAGCTTTATAAGAAGAGACAAACCTGACAATAATCCAATAATCCAAGCATTCCAATAAAGTAGGTTTGTCTCATTGAAACTGCAAATTATAATTTATTGTCATCTCCTACCAAACGACCTTGAAAAGGGAAAAAGAAACAAAAAGGTGATCCACAGTCTCGCTTGCATTCCTACATAGGCAACACCAACCAAGTCCAATCCAGTTTCTTTTTTTTTCAAATTTTCCAAGTTAAGATCTTATTCGTCAAATCCATCCAAACGAAAATTTTAGTATTTAGTGGACATACCAATTTCCACGCCACTTTCCACCACCATTTTCGCTAAACTTATAATTCCTCACTAATTTTTATCTTATAGCCAAGCTTGGTTGTGAGCACTCCAGTTGACTTATTTCTGGACCAGCTTAACTCATCTTCTAGGTCCTTCAAGAAAATGGCATTATGATTTAAAATTTTAACACAATGACGCCATATCTCCTTGTAAACCCAAATCTTCTGTTAATTTCCATATTTGGAATCCTAATCCATGAGCCGCAACCCCTACTATATGTTTTAGAATGATAATTTCGTTCCCATTCAGAATTAATCCCAAGAGTTTAGAAATACTATGGTTTCCATTGCAAAGATTCAGGAATCCTTTCCAACTTTTATCTTGTCACCTCGACCAACTTTCCAGGCAACCCAGCTACCTAGAAGATCGTAGGCTTTCATCAACCCTTTCCACACATTGGAAGCTCCTTTAAAGAACTTATTCCTTTGTCTTAACCAATCATCTGGCTCTTTTTTATCAAGATACTTTTCCTTCATCACTTTCCCCCATAATCCATTGTTAAATAGAAGCCTCCATAGGATTTTCCCTATCAAATCTTGATAGAAAACGAATGGGTTTTTTAGTCCCCAACCACCTAACTCCTTAGACTGAGCAATCCTTGTCCATTTAACAAGAGGAATTCCTTCCTCTACCGTTCGATGATTCCAAAGGAAGCTATAGTATTTCTTCTGGATCTTATCAATAATACAATTTGGGACATATGCAATGGAAAACCAATAAACCGGTATACTTTCCAGAACATATTTCATTAAAACTAACCTTCCTCCTCGTGAGAGCCACCTATGACACCAACACGTAATTCGTGATTCAATTTTATTTAATAAACAAAGCCAATCTACATGGAGATACTTGTTAGGTTTTAAATAAAAGCCTAAGTATTTGAACCCCTTATCCAGAGAATCAATCTTCATAGAAAATTTCAGCTCAATTATTTCTTGAAGAGAAGTACTTAAACCATTGACCAGAATAACAAATTTTTCCAAGTCTATATCCATCCTCGTTGCCTTGCATAAAATATCTAAAATCTATTTAATATAGCTCAATTCTCACAAATTTCCTCTGCCAAAAAGGAAAATATTATCTATGAACAACAAATGAGTAAGCCTAATATCATTTGCAACTTTTATGCCTCTAATAAAACCATCCCTTATATCATTTTTTATATGTTTGTTAATCCCTCTATTTGTAAATAGAAATAGGAAGGGAGATAATGGGAATCCCTGCTTGAGACCCCTAGAAGCCCTAAAAAAACCTGAAGGTAAGTGATTTATTAAAACTACAAAGTATGTTGACTCTAAGTATCCCATTATCCAATTGACAGATTGAAGGGATAAACCAATTTGTAGAATAACCAATCTCAAAAAAACCCATTTAACCTTGTTGAACGCCTTTGAAAGATCTATTTTCATGACTACCAGTACCTAATTCCCTACTTTGATTGAGTGTAGACCCTCCTTTGCAATCCCTACTGCATCAAGAATCTTCCTATTAAAAACGAAGACAAATTGTTCCTCGGAGATGGATTTGGACAAAGCTTGTTTCATCCTATTTTCTATTATCTTTGACACTAGTTTGTAAATGAGGTTGCACAGGGAGATTGTTCTGAAATATTCAAAGGTAATAGGATCATTCTTTTTTGGAATTAGGGCTATGAACATAGAGTTCATAGCTCCTAGAATTTTACCAACCCTTCTACTTTCATCCATTACTCTTAATACGTCTATTTCCAAAAAATCATAGAAACCACAATAAAATTCGACGGTCCAACCATCAAGACCTGGGATTTTTGCCTTCTTAAAGGAGCTCAAGGCAGATTTTAATTCACTTTTAGTGACTACAGAATCCATAATTAAATTCATCTCATCATCAAACAACCTTGGAAATAAGATGACCACTTTCATGATTTCACCGATATTAGAAGCATTAGTTTCCTTGAATATGGAGTGAAAATGGGTTTTACCTGCACTGACTATATCAATGAAAGAGATTACCTTGATACCATCTGATGTCTCAATCTCCCAAATAGTATTGAAAAAATTTCTATAAGACACATATTTTTGGAATAACTTTGTGTTGTTGTCTCCCTCTACTAACTAAACATCTCAGCTTTTAAGCCTCCACTCAGCCTCTTTCAATTCTAACAGGGTTTTCTTTTTCCCTTTAAGGTCCTTGAAGCTCAAATTTTATGCATTAGAGAATACCCCATTAGTATTTTGATCAAAGAGAACTTGCAATTCCACTTCGACTGCCTTCAATTCTTTTTAGCTCTTTCTCTGACCCATTTAGCGACCAACTTCTTTACCCGGATCAAATTGTTTGAGAAGTGAAGTATAGTCGATTCACTACTATCCACCTCATACTTTGATTAGTTACTTAGAACTATCTTTCTGAAGATTTCCTCGTTCAAATAAGTATGATTAAACTTGAAGGGTATTGGATTATTCTAGTTGGAACCCTCTAAGTGAAAAAGGATATGTAGATGATTAGAGGGTCCTCCCAAGCTAACCTAGGATTTATAACTGCTCACTTCTTCTAAAATATTCTCATCTACCAAGAACCGATCCAACTGTTTTGTGATACCAACCCTTCATCTCCTTGAATTTCTCCAAGTTGGCACCACCTTGTGGGGTTCCACATCCACCA
>SNQJ01S0001350.1:28683-57982 GCA_010110895.2 Picea sitchensis
TTCACAATATAAGATGATCCTTGATGTATATATAGGAGATACAAAGGGATATAATATAATAATAGTAAGCCAACATAACTATAATTAATGTATATATAATGAATGAGGGCTATGGTTAGGGGATTAAAATAAACCATATTTTCCCGTGAGCACATGCCTCCTCCCCTAATCCTTTCATCCTTTTCAATTAAGTTGGAAAAATCCAAAAAAAAAATTAGAAATACCAAAAAATGGTAGTAATGAAAATACCTATTGCAAGTTAGGGATTTTCCATCATAAGTAAGCATCGTTGTGACCCTTGACTAGAGCATATTCATTGATTCACCCATTTGTGGCCTTCCACTTGGTCATCATTGTCTACACTAAGTTTTGTTATCCCCACAGGTCTATTAAGACTATTTTTTGTCTAGAACTTGCTCTCCCTTATGTCTTCATTCCAACCTTGGTTGAGGCATTCCCCCATGGTTTCCTTATAGAAGTGTTCATTGCCCAAGTTAGTCTTTCACTTTTTTCTATGTTAGTGGAAATATTATGTCACACTTTCATGTTTTTTGCATCCTTTAAGTTGAGTCTATGTCTTAATCATTCATCAATGATCTTCTTACCTCATGTTGGTTGAAATGATTCATCATTACCTTTCTTCCAATGAATTTTTTTCCTATCAAGAATGACACACTTTTATCTAGGAGTTTTATCCAGAGGATTAATACATTGGTTTCAACTTTCCTCATTGGTGTCTTTCCTCACATTTGGCAATGGATTGTCGTCATTGGTCCCTGATTGAATAGTCCTTTCTATGCTTGAATTTAGCTCATTTATTTACACTACGAAGGATCATATTAGTCCATTGGTGCCCATTTTCATCATTGGTGGTTTGCCTCACAATTAGTAGGGATTGTCATCATCGATTTATGATTAGATGGTTTCTTCCATGCTCAACTGCAACTCATTATCACATGGAGAGAACCATACTCAATAACGTTAGTGTTTTATATTCAGTCAAAGACCATGGACATTTAGGTTTCCTTTCCCACCAATATTGGAGCTCTTTTTGGATAGTATTTGATTTCCTTACATGTCTAGGCCCTTTTAAGGTTTGGGACTAATCTTCTTCATTTATATGCTATCCACCTTGGTGACATTGTACCATTGATGTTAAAGGATATATTGATGATATATATAGATATTGATGTTTTGGCATGGCCTTCCCATTATTGAGCCATGCACCTTTTATTTGATGTACTTGTATTGATTCACACATGAGTATAGGTTGTTTGAGTCATGAATAAAGGATTATTGTATGTCACATTACCTTTTTTTTGTGTTTGTAGGTGATTTTATTTTCCTCTCTTTGGTAGGTGACCTCTTCCCTAGGATCTTGAAAGTTGATTATGAATGACGGAAATATGTAATGTATTTAGGCCATGTGATGCTCAAATTACCTCATACATTAAGGGGGATTTGATAACATTGACAATTTGGATTGCATGTACCAAACAACATTATTCTCGAAATGCCATTTGCATGTGGTCTACTTTGTATGAAAATGATGGAAATGTCCAAGAACTTTGGTTAAGTATGAATATTACTTTGTTATGATGACCCATGTGCTTCTCTCTTCAAAAGGCATGCGTACACCATCAAAGAAGGTTAATACCCACTTGATTGAGTTGATATGGTCAAAATTGATCAAGGTGGGCACTATATTTGACACATTGTTGATTTAATTGAGTTGATATGGTCAAACTTGATTAAGGTGCACACTATCTTTGACACCATGTACTTTGATTAGTTGATGTCGGGGTCAAGGAAAAATTGAGATTTTCATACATAATAAATACTAAGGGAAAAAAAATGGATATCTGCAGTAGGATTGGATGGACCTAGAGTTTCCACAACATTTCCTAAACTCCTAATCAATGAGTGATAGACTAGTCTAAGGTCATGGACCACTATTTGGAACCTCTATACCAGTCTATGGTCACAGACCACTATTTGGAACCTCTCTGATTCTTTCCGAGACTATGATGAACATGATACACTTGGTAGATCTAAGTAAACTATTTTTCCTTGATAAAATATTGAGCCTTAATAGAGAGAATAGAGATCTTAAATCTCCATACATTTCTTCGCCGGATAGGGTGTCTCCTTAGTCATCTCCCATGGTAGAGAAGGATTCAAGGAAAAAGGGGTTTGGTCAAGACTCCGAGTTAAACAACACCATTCTTGTTTTAGAGTCGATTTCAGAGCAGATGAGGCCCAATAAAAAATCCAACAAGAAATGTGTTAGGTGAAAAAAGGATAGGGATAAAATGGTGTTTGGGATGGATGCAGGGCTGGATCATGTCTAATGTTTATCAAGGATATCCTTGGTTGGAGGATTCATTGGAAAATCATTTAGGAGAGATTTGTTGAAAGTATGGTTAGATGTAGAGTGGTAGAAATTATTGAGTTATCTCCCTGTCTTTCACCTATTGATTTGACGTTGGATATGCTTTGAATTCGATAAAGCAGAGGATGCAGTCTGAATCCTATAGAAATACTGGATATGGGGTCCTTCTATCTTGGTATTAGCTCACTAGAAACCAAGTTTTGACCCCCACATATAACCCACATACATTTAACATATCTGGCTTCTCCTGCTAGGATTTCCGCTTGATTTATGTTGTCTTAAGGTATTAAGATTAGTCTGGAATCAAATTGGATGCTTTATTGTAGGTGATGAGAACCTTTGGTCCAAATTTGATAAGAAAATGGATAGGTTTTTTTTTATCAAAATGAATACCAAAGATGGTTTGCAAGTGGAATTGGAGATTATTGGGGGTGATTCAGTTCTTATGCAATGTCTAGACTATTGAAAATTTTGTTGTTCTACTTAAAATGCCACGAGGTTAGTCAATTATGAAAGGATTGGAGGGAAATTTTCCACTTATGGCAGCCCAAAAAGAAAATTTCAAAAAAAAAAAATGTTATAGAGTCCCCAATTGCCTTGAATCTTGAAGCAACATAAGAAGTTCTGACGAAGGATAAACTAGGTGGTGAGGTTCCAACTCCAACATCTTAGCAGTAAGATCCTTTGACTATTCATCAAACCATGAAGGAGGAGTCTTCCATGGTGTTTGCCTTAAGTGAATCAGGAAAAGGTATGATTTTTCCAACTAATGTCTCGAACCTCTATGATGATTCGATGGAAAATTCTTTGCAAGCTATCATTTTGTTTGAGGAGAGGGGTATAAATCCTCCCATTATAACATTGTCCTCTCCTTTGGATTTGGGAAAGTCACATGGATCATATGAAGGGTCAAATGGTTCTCATAACTCATTGGGGGGGCCACAACAGATTCAACAGAGAAGTCTATAGACACCTCCTATAAACATAATCTTGCTACGTTGTCCCATTACAAACTGCGTCCTAGAAAACCATTGGATGAAAATAGAGGGGATCAAGGGAGGTTTAGCACTATCAAATTCAAAACATTTTTTGACTGATAGGAAATCCAATATCTCCAAAGCAAAATCAAAGGTGTTTAAAGAAGTCAAGGAAGGCAAAAAACTGACCATCAAAGGGGCACTTAGAGTAGATAACCCCTTGAAGATGGTTCCATTATGATTATTCTTTCCTTCAATGCTAGAGGGTTAGGGGGTTCCATTAAAAGACTATCCCTCAAGCAAATGTTCTCTATCTATAAGCTGGATGTGATCTTGTTCCAAGAAACTATGTGTCTTGGGGAAAAAGCCACAAAAATTATGTCTTTTTTGTTGAAGGATTGGAATTTTTGTGCTAGTGATGCATGGGGTTTTTTAGGGGGTCTCATTTCTGGTTGGAACAATGATATTGAAATTAACAATACACCTTGTGTTCTTGCATGTATTGTTTTAGAAGGGTGGGAAAAATATCTGGACAAGGTGTTTAGGATAGTGAACATTTATGCCCCTTATAGTGATACGATTCAATTATGGACTTCCTTAAAAGAGAAGTAGGGTTTTCTAAGGGAAAATGTAATATGGTAGGTGATTTAAACTTAAACTTGAATTATTGTGAGGTCTGTGGTGAAGTGGTGTGACCAGACGCGCTAGCAGAATCCCTTTCCATGTTCTTCGAAGACCTAAAATTGGTGGATGTGGAACCCCACAAGGTGGTGCCAACTTGGAGAAATTCAAGGAGATGAAGGGTTGGTATCACAAAACAGTTGGATCGGTTCTTGGTAGATGAGAATATTTTAGAAGAAGTGAGCAGTTATAAATCCTAGGTTAGCTTGGGAGGACCCTCTAATCATCTACATATCCTTTTTCACTTAGAGGGTTCCAACTAGAATAATCCAATACCCTTCAAGTTTAATCATACTTATTTGAACGAGGAAATCTTCAGAAAGATAGTTCTAAGTAACTAATCAAAGTATGAGGTGGATAGTAGTGAATCGACTATACTTCACTTCTCAAACAATTTGATCCGGGTAAAGAAGTTGGTCGCTAAATGGGTCAGAGAAAGAGCTAAAAAGAATTGAAGGCAGTCGAAGTGGAATTGCAAGTTCTCTTTGATCAAAATACTAATGGGGTATTCTCTAATGCATAAAATTTGAGCTTCAAGGACCTTAAAGGGAAAAAGAAAACCCTGTTAGAATTGAAAGAGGCTGAGTGGAGGCTTAAAAGCTGAGATGTTTAGTTAGTAGAGGGAGACAACAACACAAAGTTATTCCAAAAATATGTGTCTTATAGAAATTTTTTCAATACTATTTGGGAGATTGAGACATCAGATGGTATCAAGGTAATCTCTTTCATTGATATAGTCAGTGCAGGTAAAACCCATTTTCACTCCATATTCAAGGAAACTAATGCTTCTAATATCGGTGAAATCATGAAAGTGGTCATCTTATTTCCAAGGTTGTTTGATGATGAGATGAATTTAATTATGGATTCTGTAGTCACTAAAAGTGAATTAAAATCTGCCTTGAGCTCCTTTAAGAAGGCAAAAATCCCAGGTCTTGATGGTTGGACCGTCGAATTTTATTGTGGTTTCTATGATTTTTTGGAAATAGACGTATTAAGAGTAATGGATGAAAGTAGAAGGGTTGGTAAAATTCTAGGAGCTATGAACTCTATGTTCATAGCCCTAATTCCAAAAAAGAATGATCCTATTACCTTTGAATATTTCAGAACAATCTCCCTGTGCAACCTCATTTACAAACTAGTGTCAAAGATAATAGAAAATAGGATGAAACAAGCTTTGTCCAAATCCATCTCCGAGGAACAATTTGTCTTCGTTTTTAATAGGAAGATTCTTGATGCAGTAGGGATTGCAAAGGAGGGTCTACACTCAATCAAAGTAGGGAATTAGGTACTGGTAGTCATGAAAATAGATCTTTCAAAGGCGTTCAACAAGGTTAAATGGGTTTTTTTGAGATTGGTTATTCTACAAATTGGTTTATCCCTTCAATCTGTCAATTGGATAATGGGATACTTAGAGTCAACATACTTTGTAGTTTTAATAAATCACTTACCTTCAGGTTTTTTTAGGGCTTCTAGGGGTCTCAAGCAGGGATTCCCATTATCTCCCTTCCTATTTCTATTTACAAATAGAGGGATTAACAAACATATAAAAAATGATATAAGGGATGGTTTTATTAGAGGCATAAAAGTTGCAAATGATATTAGGCTTACTCATTTGTTGTTCATAGATAATATTTTCCTTTTTGGCAGAGGAAATTTGTGAGAATTGAGCTATATTAAATAGATTTTAGATATTTTATGCAAGGCAACGAGGATGGATATAGACTTGGAAAAATTTGTTATTCTGGTCAATGGTTTAAGTACTTCTCTTCAAGAAATAATTGAGCTGAAATTTTCTATGAAGATTGATTCTCTGGATAAGGGGTTCAAATACTTAGGCTTTTATTTAAAACCTAACAAGTATCTCCATGTAGATTGGCTTTGTTTATTAAATAAAATTGAATCACGAATTACGTGTTGGTGTCATAGGTGGCTCTCACGAGGAGGAAGGTTAGTTTTAATGAAATATGTTCTGGAAAGTATACTGGTTTATTGGTTTTCCATTGCATATGTCCCACAGAGTATTATTGATAAGATCCAGAAGAAATTCTATAGCTTCCTTTGGAATCGTCGACGGGTAGAGGAAGGAATTCCTCTTGCTAAATGGACAAGGATTGCTCAGTCTAAGGAGTTAGGTGGTTGGGGACTAACAAACCCATTCATTTTCTATCAAGATTTGACAGGGAAAATCCTATGGAGGCTTCTATTTAACAATGGATTATGGGGGAAAGTGATGAAAGAAAAGTATCTTGATAAAAAAGAGCCAGATGATTGGTTAAGACAAAGGAATAAGTCCTTTAAAGGAGCTTCCAATGTGTGGAAAGGGTTGATGAAAGCCTGGGATATTCTAGGTAACTGGGTTGCCTAGAAAGTTGGGCGAGGTGACAAGATAAAAGTTGGAAAGGATTCCTGAATCATTGTAATGGAAACCATAGTATTTCTAAACTCTTGGGATTAATTAATTCTGAACGAGAAATAAATTATCATTCTAAAACATATAGTAGGGGTTGTGGTTCATGGACTAGGATTCCAAATATGGAAATTAACAAAAGATTTGGGTTTAAAAAGAGATATGGCGTCATTGTGTTAAAATTTTAAATCATAATGCCATTTTCTTGAAGGATCTAGAAGATGAGTTAAGCTGGTCCAAAAATAAGTCAACTGGAGTGCTCACAACCAAGCTTGGCTATAAGATAACAATTAGTGAGGAATTATAAGTTTAGCGAAAATGGTGGTGGAAAGTGGCGTGGAAGTTGGTATGTCCACTAAATACTAAAATTTTCCTTTGGATGGATTTGACGAATAAGATCTTAACTTGGAAAAATTAAAAAAAAAAGAAATTGGATTGGACTTGGTTGGTGTTGCCTATGTAGGAATGCAAGCGAGACTGTGGATCACCTTTTTGTTTCTTTTTCCCTTTTCAAGGTCGTTTGGTAGGAGATGACACGAATTTATAATTTGCAGTTTCAATGAGACAAACCTACTTTATTGGAATGCTTGGATTATTGGATTATTGTCAGGTTTGTCTCTTCTTATAAAGCTCCACCTTGCTATGTTATTTGGCTCTCCAAGAATAGATTGAGTTTCGAAGACAAGAAGGTCAATCTAGGAATACTCTCCCATAAAATCAGAGCTTCCTTTGGCGAAGGCTTAAAGACACTAAAACACCATGTTCCTAGACTTTTGTAGGATCCTAGCATCAAATTCACTAAGCCTTCATGTTTTTTTTATGGATCCAATCAAGGTGTTCCTAGACATTGTGGAGCGGGGACCATCCTCTTCTTGGACAAGCAACACCATTTCATGATAAACTATGGAGCTGGTTGGGGTACTACTAACATAGTAGATATCTATGCCCTCTGGATTATGCTCAAGTTAATTGTTGATAAGCATGTAAAAATTCTCCAGTTCCTTGTGGACTCTAAATCGGTGATGGATTGGACAAATGACAAATTACAAATCTCTAATATAATTCTAGAACCCATTCTAGAAAAGATATTGGAGATTAAATATCCATTTGAGGAGGTTTCCTTTGCCCATGTATTTAGAATATTTCAATCACAAAGCTTGCCAACCCTCAAAGGAATCCATCTCCTTGGAATAAGGAATGTTGCATGTTCAACAAGTTAGGGATCACATCCTTATGATTGTTGTCAATCTGCCTCTCTTCTAAAGCTAGCAATGCTTGTTTTTTAGCTCTACATTTTGTCTTGTTTTGAATTCTAGTTAGTCTCTGAATGTTTTTTATTATAGGTCTATCAAGTATGGAATACTTTGTGAAAGTCTATTTTGTAAAAAAGGTAGAAAGGATGACTATATTTGTCCATGTACATGAAAAGGAAAATTTATCGAGGACAACCTTGATTTTGCTTGTTAATGGAGTTGAAAGGCTAGAGAATGTGTATTTGATTCTCCTTGAGATATCAATACATAGATTTTTTCCTTGGAAAAAAAAGTACTTTCATTAGATGGTGCACCTAAAGCATGTATATTCTAGTTCTAGATTGTGGACCTATTATTAAGGAAAAACACTAGGATGGATTATGATCATATAAGAGTGCATGCTTTACATTTGATGAAGGATGTGTTTTAAGTGTGTCAAATTTATGGAATTGTGACTATTGATTCTTCTTACTCAAAGAGTTGCACACTTGCACATTTAGTTCCACTTTCTCAATTTTCTTGTGGAAGAATTGAGAGGAAGATCTTGATGACCATTGAATGAGTTTGGAATATAGAGAGCCTTAAGAGGAGCACCCCATATTGTTTATTGATTTGATGTTCTTTACATGCATTTTACTTATAACTATTGACCTCTTCCTCATGCTCCTTCGACTTAATCAAGATTGGAAGACTCTTCAACAAGAATGCATTACAAGTTCTTCTAATTTCCTCTCTCTAAAACCCTAGTTTATATTTTTCTTCAAGACCTGGGAAGACTCTTCAACAAGAAATGCATGCCCTTCCACTTCCCCCCAAAACCCCAGCTCTATATTCTCGCTCCTATTTTTAATAGAGCAAAACCTACTCTCTGTCACCACCTGATACCCAATCCACCAGTAAGGGAATGGGTAGTACTCATCATACTAAAATTCCGTCAACACTTATACCAACACCTCTTTTATAAATGTCAATGATGCATGTTTGGTTGAGAGAATGATGTGAAACTTTCCATAGATTTGTTTATGTTTGGCTTTGGAACTAATGCACCACATTTAAGGCCTACCATTTAAATTATGGGAATTTAGGAAAAATGACTTCATATGATTCAAATATGCATCTTCTTCCCTATTTATTCATGATTCATTCGACCTCTTGAAACGAGACAAAATCTCATTCATTTTATATGATATTGATAAGAACAACCACAATGATTGATTGAGTTCCTCTAACTTGAAATCATTGAGGGACAATAACATTAAGTTGATCTTTTGAGATGAGACAAATATCAACTAGTTACAAGAATAACCATAGTGATCGAATTGGTTCCTATAACTTGAGATCGTCGAGGGACCATAACATTTTCCACATGCTCCATGTATGCAAAAAACAATCTTTTTGTATTCTTTGTAATCTTTATCATTGCTTTTGAACACTCTATATAACATTGTCCATGTTTTATGAAACAACCAATTTACAATGTCATGATGAAGTAATTATTGTAGTTTAATTAACTATTCCACCAAAAACTTCATAGTTCCATTATACTCCTATAGCTCTACTTGATACATTACAAATAACTAAGTTAATATCATACAAGTGAATCCACATTTTCATCTTGTATGACATGCCCAAAAATTATAGTTTCATGAGTCTTACATAAATCCTTATTCAACCCTTGTGCTATCTCTCTCTTCATATCTAATTTTGTTGTTACACTCTCATGTAAAGCAACAATACATGCAATGTGCACTTGGGTTGAGATATTGCATGATGTGATTTCTACTCTAACTCGCACATATCTTCAAATAATTTGGAGTTATGTTGTATTTATCTTGTAACATTTTGAAGCCCATTGCCTCTATATATCTACACTGGAACCACCATGCTATTTGATCTTACATAGCTTATTATCCTTAATGCTTTTACAAAAATATTCCATGGATATATGTGTCGCACTATATTTCTTGTTTTGTAGCATAACCTTCACAAAAGAATAAAATCTCGTAGGTTATCAATATCTTAATAATCAATTTCCCTTAACATTTGAACAAGTTGAGGGGAGGGATTTTGAGATTATGTCGCTCTCTAGGGATGATCTCATCCATAGGAAAGTAATTTTCTTCATACAATGCAACTACTCTAAACCATTTCGAATCAGATTGAGCGATTGTTCAATATTGTTCAAAATTCTTATGATTACACCCTTTGCACTATAAATAAATGATCCCATCATATTCCATATAACAAAGAACTTAGGTTTTATGTAAGTTTTCCAAAATGAAATAGATGCAAAGAACATAAATGGAAAAATGAAGGCAGGAAAGAAAAAGTGACCACCCAACGTCATTAAAGGGTTATGTAGTATCAAGTGGTTGCTTTATTACAAGAGCTATCAATAAACATTTTTGGAATGACAACTATCATTAATCGATGGATTTTAAATGTACAAGGATCTCAAGATGAGGAGGAATAAGGTAGTGTAAGTTCTTAAAGAGCTTACGAAAACAAAAGATTTATAGTTCTTGAGTGACAGTGGAGAGGTATAAGTTCAAAAAGAAGATATATGGTGGATGGAAGGTTAACAAAGAAAAGAATGAAAAAGTATGCAAATAAGAGAGATGGCTTGAGAAAGGTTAAGAAGGAAGAAAGTTGATTGATCTTTGTGCAAGTTTGTATCATGACTACATATAATACTATTAATTCAAGATTTCATCCTATTCTTCTTATCTAGACTCTTTAGTCTAAGAAAATTGCAGTTTGAGATGAAGTCATATTTTTATTGAAGAGATATTGAGTGATTTCTCAACTTGAAGAGCAATGTAGTAACAAATGCAATTTAAGTGGATCATTTTAATACTTCATCATATAGGAAAGGAATAGATACATAGAAATTCTCTTTTCTCAATAGACTTATGTTCTCCCCCTTTCCCTCATCTTCACTAGTGTCCTCCGCATCATTTTCTCTTGCGCATATCCATTTATGTATATTTACTTTCTCTCTCTCTTATTTACCTCATCTAATTTCTTAGTCAAACATATAAAGTGGTTGTTTGAATTGGCGACAATAAAGATTTATAAAAAAGTTATGTAGAGGAAGAAAATAAATGAAGGAAGTGAACAAGATATGGTTGATTATCCACTAGGAGGACTTAGGAGGAAGAATAGTAAGAAAATTAGAAGTTCGAGTGGTTGCTCAAACTAGTTGCAACAGAGATGAATAATTAGAATAAGTAGAAGAAGGAAAGTAAGGAAGGAAGGAATGAATGAATACAACATAACTCTAGTTAAAGAGGAAGAGCAACACACAAAAAATGAAAGATTAAATGAAGAAAATATTGAAGATATGAAGTTCAAGGGGTTGCTCAAAGTAGTTGCATGAAGATGAATAAAAAAGTAGTAGAATATGAGGAAGGAAAGGAATGGGTAACTAGATATGAATGAAATTGGATAAATGATAAATGTACAAAAATAAGTGGAAAGAAAGAATTAAGATAAAATGATGTAAATGAAAATACATAAGAGGAGATGAGTAGAAGAAAAGGAAGAAGGAAACGAAGAATAAAAACAATAATTGGAATTGAATTGTTCACTCAAACTACTAATAATAAAGGTATTAAAGGATAAGTTTGAAGAAGACGAGGAAGGAAATAAGGAAGTTAAAAAGATCTAGATTAAGATCCATTAGTGGGTGGTAAGAAAAGGAGAAGAACAAAAAGAGGACGAAAAGGAAAAAAGAGTCAAGAAATGGTGTTTGAGGAGCCATTTGAACCTATGGTAACGAAGATGAATAAAAGGTTGAAGTAGAATTAAAGGAAGGACATAAGGCAGGGAATAAGATTTGGATGAAAATGAAGGAGAATTACACAAAGAGGAGGAAGGAAAGAATGAAGATAACAATATTTGTGTAAAAATTCAATAAGAAAATGTAAGAAGATGAAAAATGAGCATAAGAGGAAGGAAAAGGAGAAAAATAAACAATATATAGAGTTTGAGGATATGCATTAAAAATAAAAAAGAAAAGGAAAGTGATACTTGATCTAGAAGCACATCCGTTAAAAGGAGGTGAGAATACAACCAAGAATAAGAAGAAGAAAAGGAAGAAGAAACAAATTAAAAGGAGATGTACAAAATGAAAAATAAGGAAAAAATAAATATAACACATATTATAAATTAAGATTTATTAAGAGGAAGTAATAACAAGAAAAATAACATAAGATGAACAAAGAGAAGACAAAATAATGATCTCGAATTCTATCAACTCTTCAAACAAGTGACAATGGAAATGTATTACAAGAAGAAGTTGGAGAAAAATGAAAAGTAACAAGATTTTGGATGAAGGTTCAATAAAGAGAGGTAAGAAGAATAAAAATAGGTTCAATAAAGACAGGTAAGAAGAATAAAAATAAGCGAAAAAGGAAGAAGAATAATGAAGGAAATAAGTAACAAATAGAATACAATATACAAGAAGATAAAGGAATATGACAATACAATATTATATTAATTACCACAAGTAACCACAAACAAATCAATGGGATAATGAAAGTATAACTAGTAAAAATTAAAAAAGAGCACCTAATGCATCTAAAAAAAATTAATAATTAAAATGAAATAAAACTTATTCACCCAAAGTATGAGAGATCATGCCCATATATCTAAAACTCAATAACCTAAATGGGATCCATTGTTTAGTTGTTCTTGCAAACCATCACAAAGCAAAAAAACAATATTAGGAGCATTAGTCACATTATCACTCCATACAAATTATTTGAGATAGAGTTAAATAATGTCATTTGGGGAAAGATCTATTAAAGGGGGTTAGTGGAACTATCCATGAGGTAGTAGATTGCTATGTTTCCTCTTTTTTGTTTTAATAAAGACAAATGCTAATGGTGAGTGGTGCAACTAATGAAGTTGATAAAATAAGTGATGAAAAGATATGAATCTAACATGAGTGGAAGTTGAAGTCACCTTATATAAATGGTTGACTCTAAAAGTGTTTTTGAGCATTAAGATAACAATGTATTTCTTAATTATTATAGTAATGCTTCCATGATTTACTAAAGAGTTTGCATAACAATTTGTATCATTATTAAACATGGATAAAAAAAAGAAAAGAAATAATCAAGTAACTTGTTCTAAAAAATCCTTATTAAATTAAATATCATAAAATTATCATTTCAAAATTCTAAACACACTAATTAATTAAAATAAAATAAATAGATTCTCTCTAATATCACTAAGAAGTAATAACATAGTTAGAATCCTCTAACATCCTTGATAAAAAGTAATAAAATATCTTATAAATTTTACTAAAAAGTAATAACATAGATATAATTCCTCTAACATCCATAGGAAGTAATAATATATCTTATAAATTTTGTAGTAAATAGGGCACCAAAAATAAGGGTCCTTGGTCTAAACATAGTAGAGTGTGCATAATCTAGAAATCTTATCCTCTCAACGACATTGACGACATTGTGTACTGGAAAATATTTGAAGCCATGATACCAACGCTCTTAAAGGCACCCGAGTCGTACTACATTGTCATATGAAATTCTTAGAAAGCTTAAACGTAAAAAGCCATATTGGCATTGAGTAGCCAGTAAAGGGGACGTCCATGTTGAATGAATGAACGTCATGTAGATAACTTCTTAACTTTTTGATAAAAAGGTACTACGTAGTAGGTGGATATTGGTTGCTACCTAACGATGATATATATACTACCCATAATAATATTGAATATTGTTTATCACGCTGCTTTACAACGAGGATATATATATTATTTATAAGGATAATATATATATATATCATCCACAACAGCATTGAATATTAGAGAAAAAAGTATTATGTAATAGGTGGATATTGGCTATATATATATATTATTTATAATAACATTATAACATTGAATACTGTTTATCAGGTTACTTTATAGCCAGGATATATATATCATCCACAAAGATTATATATACCATCCACAACAGCATTGAATACTATTTATTAAACTGTTTCCTAACAATTATATATATACTATTCATAACAGTATTGAATATTGTTTATCAGACTACTATCTAACAACGATATATTATGGAAGATTAAGTTTGTAGGTGGATTGGCAAAACCATCCTCTTCTGATCTTTTAGACTTCCACAAATTTAAATATTATATATATATACCACCCACAACAACACTGAATACTGCTTATCAAGATGCTGATTTATTTATTGATCGCAGCCCCTCACTACAGGGTTGAGTTTTCCCACTTAGAAAAAGTAAATGGGAGAGGGGCAGACCGGTCCACGAGGTTCGCACACCGCCCCACGCGGCAAGGTTGCCTGCACCAACATGATGAAAGACGAATCTCTTCACATGCGTTTCAGCTGTAATCACATGGGTGGATGGACCTCCTACGTGGATAATCGCTGATCGATCGATCGATTGCTGAAGATGAAGAAGATGCATTCCCCACCGACTCAAGAAAGATTATAACCAGACTTGGCCATCGTTGATGGAGGAAGTTCAGGGAAGGTGTCAAGTTTGTGCAGAGTCTTGCTGCTGCTGCAACTATTGTCCGATCCAAAATCTTCTTGCGTATGGGAGGAAACTTGTTGCTCCTCAATGGGTATCGTGTCATATTACATCACGAATACAGCCGCAGGAAATGGAAGAATTTTTGCAACAAGACCTGATCCGAAGTACTGGATTGTTTTGTAATAGGACAAGGACTACAACCCATCGCCGCCAGTTGTCGCCAAAATTCTTTGAGAAACACCATTTTGTCTCACTACCTAATTGTATCTGTGATGTAATATGACATGATCCCATGGCTTGGAGAATGCAGTTGTCAGTGGCGTGAAGATCCACTGTGAAGATTTTTGAGAGGTTCGATTAAAACTCACTTTGCCCCTGGTTGTTCTTGTTCTTGGAAATTTTAAGAATATGCATTTTCGCAATAAGTTAAACTATTAAATGGCTTCTTATGATTTTTCGAAAAATAATTTTCTCATCAGAAAACCTATGGTTAGCTTGAAAGTGAGTCGTATGATGTATCGAACAGGTTGGAGGGATCTGCTGTCAGCCATATTGCGCAGGCTGGAGGGATCCGTTGTTTACACACGAATCTCCCACCATACAGAGAAGGTATCGATTCCCGTTGCCAGTTTATTACTAGCCTCTTAGGGTGTATGCTTTTCTGAGCACATATTTTCTCTCGCGTGTGCAGCTCTGTGGCCACAATGGTAGTGTCATAGTTGATTAATTGTGAGATGATTATGTGTGTTTTCTCAATCTCTCCCTCTGTAACGCGAAAAGAGAACTGTTGTCTAAATAATAAACCATAAATGATAAATAGGATAATAAACGGTTCCCTCTGTAATGCGAAAAGAAAAGAACGTTACAAAGAACCGTCGAAAAGAACGGTTCCCTGAAGTTCTTTTCGCATAATGTTGATAATAGATATCAGTATGTCCATCTTCAAACCATCATTAGATATCACAAATCCTAAATATATCAACTCATTCTTCATAATCAGCAACTTTTCTTTTTGTAGAGTATCTAAATTTTAAAACCATTCTAAGATGTCTTAGATGCTCCTCTCTTGTCTGGTTATATATCAAGATATCATCTAAATATACTATCACAAACTTTTCAATAAATTCTTTTAAAACTTCATTCATCAACCTCATACATGTACTTGGAGCATTTGTGAGCCCAAAAGGCATCACCAACCATTCATACAGTCCACTATTAGTTTTGAAAGCAGTTTTCCATTCATCCCCTTCTCTTATCCTAATTTGATGATATCCACTCTTCAGGCAATCTTTGAGAAATACTTAGCACCACTTAAACAGTCTAACAAGTCATCAATGTGAGGCAACAAAAATATGTACCTTATAGTAATCTTGTTGATTGCTCTTGAATCAGTACACATGTGCCATCCTCCATCCTTCTTTGGACTGAGTATTGTTGGTACAACACATGGGCTTAGACTTTCTTTCACCAATCCCTTATTCAGAAGCTCTTGCACCTATTTCTTAATTTCTCCATTCTTTTGTGGGGTCATTCTTAGACTACTTTATTAGGAAAACTTGCTCTAGGTATCAGGTCAATATGATGGCTAATACTCATCACAGGAGGTAAAGCATTTGGTAAGTCATTCACTATAATATCAACAAATTCATCAATTATAACTTCTGCAGGTAAATCATCCAGATTTGTACTAGTGAGTATTACCTTTCGCTTACCAATCAAGGCAAAGTGTACCTCTTCTTCCTTAATTTCTTGCAACAGTTCCTTTCCACTTATCAACAATACACTTGGACCGACTTCCTCTTTGACGCCTTCATCCTGCAAAGGCAACAATACATGCTTGTTGCCATCCTTTTCAAGAGAATATGTGTTCTTCCTACCATCATGAATGGATTTTCTGTCATATTTCCATGGCCTTCCCAAAAAAACATGGCAGACATCCATAGGCATTATGTCACATAATATCTCATCCTTGTAGCTACCAATCTGAATTTCCACCATACACTGCTCATTCACCAAAACTTGATGTCCTTTCTGCAACCAGGACACTTTGTAGGGAGTGGGATGTGTTGTCCTCTTCAATCCCAACTTCTGTGTCATCTCAGTGGAAACCAAATTGGTTGTGCTATCACTGTCTATGACAACCTTACAATACTTTCCTCTTGACTTGCATGCAGTTCTGAATAAACTCTTCCTCTGGGTTGGTTCCTTAGCTTCCTTCTCTGTCTTGAGCAAAACCCTCTTCATCAACAATGATTCTCCTACCTCAGGAAATTCTTCTTTTGTGTCTGTATTCACATTCTCTTCCTTGGCTTCTGCAACATTTGCACTTCATTGACCTGCTGATTTATTTTTCGGACAGTCCCATGACATATGCCCAGTCTTTCCACATGTGTAACATCTAATTTCTCTGTCTCCTCTACCTTTGCGTCTGGAGACAAATCTTCCGCCTCTTGATTCTCCTCCTCTTGATGGATGACTACTTCAGCTTGGGCTTCCTCCTTCATCTCTTGGACTCTGAAATCTTCCTCTTCCATTGGATTGTCCTTTGCTTCTTGTTGAACCTCTTCCTTTGACTTTCTGGCTTTATTTTCTGGCCAATTTCTCCTCTGCCTTCAAAGGTGCTTGGTAGGGATCTTTAACTGGCTGAAGGATCAAAATGATAATTTCATCTTGTATATCATACCTCGAGCCATTAATGTATCTGACAACTTTTCAACATTTTCTTCAATATGACCAGCTCTAATTGTCAATCTGTAAAATTCTTCTGTACATTCTTTCACAGTCATAGCCTTCTGACTGAGATTCTGCAACTGTTTGAAAAATTTCAGCTAGTAATCCTTAGGCATGAAGTTGCTTTTAAATTTAGCAATCATTCTGTCCCAATTCCTGATCTTGCTTTTCCCTTTTCGTCTCCTGTCAGCTTGCAATTCATCCCACCATAGTGCTGCATGATCTTTCAACCTTGTCACTGCATACTTTACCTTCTTTTCTTTATCTACATCTTCATAATCAAAATATTTATCTAGAGCATTAATCTAGCCAATCAACTCTTCAACATTTAAATTACCTTCATATATTGGTACCTCTACCTTTGGTCAGGTGCCAACCTTTGTGATCACACTGATCACCTTTTCTTTTGTGGTTTCTTCTTCTTCTTCTTCCTCAGAGGTTGTTGCTCCTTCACTTTCACTAATATTTCCTGTATCAGGTTCCCTCTTCATGGAAGTCTCCATGTCTTCCATCCTTACTCAGAGTTCTCTCACCTCTTATTGTAATTCTGTAGCTGCAACTGGTATGCCTCGACCTCTTCTCCTAGGTGGCATTTTCTCTTTCTTCAATAGCACACTTATTGTGTACGTTCTGATACCAAAAATGATGGCGTGAACCACCAACTTCAACCCACGATCACAGAGTTTTCAATACTCTATCAACAACTAATATTCGGGCTGATTATATGGCCTCGGATGAACACGAACAGGTGCTGAAATTGCCTTTTTCTACAACGTTGTATTGTGCTCCGTCATAGATAACTCTGCGGGGAAATACCACTACACAAACATACCTCTGCGCGGAAGCATCAATAAACAATACTGACGAGGTCTGTCGCAGATCACTCTGCACGCAGAACTCGGAAAATAATACCAACGGTTTACATGCAACTCTGATATGTTGCAGACAACTCTGCAAGCGATATTCAACAAATAATACCAACAGTTCACAGGCAACTCTGATATGTCGCAGACAACTTTGCATGAAATTCAGAAAGCAATACCGATGTGTCGCAGATCTTTAAGAGGTGATTCAACTGCGCCAAATCATGATTGTTTGTTCATGTGATGACAAATACTCAGAAAATATTTTTAAACAAAGGTTTAGAACTTGGCTGGAATTAATAGCACACGGTCTGTCCTGTAAATGCATACATTAAAATCTCCAAGCGACAAGATGCTGAATGAAGTCAAAAGCATGTACCAACAAATTAACACACACAGAGCTGGAGATCTCAATTAAAACATATCAAAATTACACTGGTTCTTTCTGTCACTCAGACCTTAAACATACAACATACAAATCCCTTTACATAGTTCTTTGCCACACCCTATCTATGCAACCTTCATCTACTCTCCTTTTAAACTCTGTTCTCCTCCTCTGTCTAACCTTTCTCACACATACTTACATTACATAAAAACGAGAGCTATATCTCTCGAGAACTCTAACAAATGCCCAAAAATCCTCTAAGGATTTCTATCAATCCCCTAACTTAGTATTTCTGTTCTATTACATAGGAAACCCTAACACCTTTCAAACCATAAAATCTTCGATACCTTCTCAAGATATCATTCTAACTATTACAAATAAATGAAAAATTAGGGAACCAACTCCCTCGATAAATGGTGACCCATGTGGTCAATTCTTGATTTTATTGCCGGATGCTCCTACATCACTTTTCGAAGATTCTATCAAGTCTTGAAATTGCTTTTGATCTAACCCTTTTTGGGAAAATTAATCTGGTTGCAGCGTGAAATATTTGTCAAATCGTGATATATCTCAATTTAAGAAAACTTCTTTCTGTGCGTTACAACACAATCAAAATTTGTTTTGATGCGACATAGCGTAGTGTAGGAAAATTTGTTTTCTTGCGATACAAAGACTTATTGAAATTTCTAAAATTCGATGTTTCACTTTCACCCTTGAGGTAAGCATCGTATTCCATGATAGAATTGATTCTTTCCTTGTTTTTTAGATTTGTAAATTGGCCATTGAAGAATCTTTTGCCCATTTCACCTGCCACCTGGCCACTTAATATAAGAAAATAATCTAAAAATTGGGAAATGGCAAAATATCCTCATTTTAGCAGTTGAATCCTTGTACGATCGACCAATAACAACAAAATTTCCATCCTAGGGTGGCAATCTCAATAAAGGGGTCATTATCGGGTCGATTCTCGTTTTAATTAAGAAGCCACAAAATCAAAACCTATCACCTACCCATTTATCAGGATTTATACCCAAATATCTCTTGAAGCAGAAGATATGGATTGAAATCTCAATCGAAGAAGAGAAGATAGTGACATAGATTCACCCCATAACTCATTTAAAACCCCAATCCTTGATCTTATATGCAAAATTTTCTTCACTGCTATTCAATGAGCTTCCTGCAAGTTTCTTTAGGAATTAGTGAGTTAGTGGTTTGTGAAACAAAACGAACCTCACTTGTCCCTACACACCGGCCTACCCAACCCATGACTCGTATCTAATGACAAGGACATAAAGTGGCTACTCAATGCAAATCCCAAACCTTTGTACGCAAAAAATAAGAAAAGTACAAAGATTCCAGTGAGTAAGGGATATTCACACATGTTTCCTTTGATCTCCATCCTTTTTTTCTACCATCATCCTTTGACCAACATTTCGGACGCTCGACTCACTATCTCTTCAAAGAGATATAATCAAAATGGCTCAACACAATGATGGAAATTCTTCTCAAAATCCTAAAATTGAAGATAAGAAATCTCCCCATTTCCTCTGTTTTTCTATTTTAGAAGGATCTCTCCCTAGATAGGTATTTTATTTCTATTTTATATTTAACATCACTAATGGTGCATGTTGACTAAATGGATGAGTTATAGGACACATACATGGCATTTAAAAGATCCATGAAACATAAAGAACATGTAAGTGAGCTTAGCCCCGATTGAGAGGAAGCTACAGAGCTCAAAGCAGACATTGGCATTCCTAGGCCCGTCTATTGAAACACTAAACGTTGTATGGAAGTAGGAAGGGTCTACAAATTGGGAGATTTGTATCAAATGTTCATAGAAGAAACCTTCCCAGAGTTGCCACTTCTCCTTGGTGACACCAACCCAAAAGCTGGTGTGTATCGATCTATCAAGCAATCATAGCTTCATAGAGTGGCTACCAAACCTACTATATTTCTTTGTGCAAAGGTCATCTCCCGGCTCATCAATTAGGTAGATATTGATGATGAGTTGATCAGAGACACCAATAGCAAGGCCATTGCTTCATTTAGAACATTGGTCCTATATGTATGTTATGAATTCCCATTGGCTGAAGTAGACCTTGATGATGAATGGATGTTGTAGTTCCCTTTGAATTGTAAGGACCTCATGAAGAGTTGGTGGGTGAAACCCAAATCCTTTAGGGACAAAATGACAAGAATGTGTCCCACCAACCTCTTGGGGACTCCTTTCAAGATTATGGTGGCCCTCATTAGCAAACTACATGGTGAGGAGGATGCCGCTTAGTTCAAGGATTCTTGGGTCTCTATGATATAGGCAGTTACACAAATAGGCACCATTTTCCATTGGGGTGACACAGTAACGTACCCAACCACCTCGATACCCACTAGGATGGCGGGGTACTCAGAATTTTTCTCCAATTTCCACAATTTTTKCCATACCATTAACTTTGATACCATATAACAACTTTGCCTTGTCATATAATGCAATTTATATGTGCAAAATAATTTGTAGGCTCATACAAAATTTATTCTAACTTTTAAATTATAAATACACATTTATACATTTAATCATTATGACAATTAAGTACACAAATTCACATAAATAACCGTATAAAGACATATAAAAACATATATAATAGAGTACTTAATATTTAATAATGATTTATACCAAATGGTTGCTGACATGGGACGTTCCTCCTAGCCGTAGGCACTGTTGCACCAAGTCTTTCTAAACCCGGTTCACTTAAACCAATTAGTTTTACTTTTAATAGATTATACCAGGTTTTCTTCCAAAAATAAATAATACACAACGAAAACTAATAACCATGAACTTAATAGTAAAATATAACAACAATCACATCACATGTACACAAGTAATTTTGGACAATTCGTCCCTGGAAAAACCCCGGAGGGAAAACTAGTGCAGTGGATTTGTAGATTTATTATTAGCAATAGGAAAATATGGAGTTCTCTTACAAATTAAATCGATCCTCCTTAATGGCTGAGTAAATCTCAGTGAAAACCCTCCTCAACAAAAAGTACGGCTTCCTAGAAACCTCAACAAATCTGGCAGAATGAGACAGCTATGACAAATGAGTGTCTTTGCGTTGTGGTACGACTCTCCTGCGCCAAAACTGTGTCACCCTTCATGGCCCTATCAGATCTAAATCGAAACCTCTGCTAAGTGCTGAAGAAGTGAGTCGATCCCCTAACAAAAGTTCTCCTCTGTCTCCCTGCAATTTTCTTCCTGCAAATCCTCAATCGATCTCTCTCTCTCTCTCTCTTCAAGTGCACCCATCCCTTAGCCAAATCGATTTCTTATATTGATTGAGTAAGTGAAACCCAAATCTCCAAAAGGATTAAGGGCTGAGATCAACCGTCACCCTCATGATTAGATCAATGGTCAAGATTAAAAGATCACAAATTAAATTATTTTTCACTTAAACCTTAGAAAAAGTACTCAATAAAGTCAACTGAAGAATATAGCACATCTAGAGTCCTTTTCCTAAGTTAGACTTAGGGAAAAGTTTAATTAATCAACTTTGGCTAATGTTTCATTGTCCTCCACCATGCTAGGGCACTGCAATGTGTGGAAGACCTTCCTTGCTACATTCTCAACACTCCCTCTTAGCGAGGAAGGGATTTTGTCTCAACCCTATCTGATCTCTGAACTTTTCAAACTTCTTTCTGCTCAGTGCCTTGGTAAAAATGTCTGCCATTTGCTAATCAGTGTGTATGTAGTCAAGCCTCACGGCTCCTCTCTGTACACAATCCCGGATGAAGTGATACTTGATGTCAATGTGCTTGCTACGACCATGAAACACCAAATTCTCAGAGAGCTTGATGCAACTTTGATTGTCACAGTGAATCACAGTAGCTTCTATCTCCTGCCTAAACAAACTCAAGAGTAGCTTCCTCAGCCACAGTGCCTCACATGTTGCCAAATTAGCAGCCATGTACTCTGCCTCAACAGAGCTCAATGCCACCAATTTCTGCTTCTTGTTGAACCAGGAAATGATTCTCGATTCAATGCTGAAACAACAACCCGAGGTACTCTTTCTTTCCTCTGCACATCCTGCCCAATCGACATCTGTAAAGCTTGACAATCTCACTCCACCACTATGCTCATATAACAACCTGTACTCCATTGCACTTCTAAGGTAGCGAAGCACATGCTTCGAAGCTATCCAATGTATTCTTGGAGGGTCCACCAAGAATTGACTCAAAGAGTTTACTGCAAAGCTGATATCTGGCCGAGTATTGACCAGATACATGAGCGATCCAATCAAATGATGATAGACAGTGGGTTCTACTGTCTTTGAATGTGATGTATCAATCTTCCTCCAGTTCGTGACTAGAGGCGTGGACATGGGCCTACTATCTGTCATCTTGAACCTAAGCAAGATCTCCACTGTATACTTCCCTTGTCCCAAGAAGAAGCGCCCATCCTGCTGCCATACCTCCAGTCTAAGGAAGTAATGCATTAACCCAAGGTCTTTCATCTCAAACTCAACTACAAGGTTGGCCTTGCAATTTGCGATCAGTTGCTCATCCCCTGTTAGAAATAGGTTATCTACATATAACGCCAGTATGAGAGGCACCTCCCCTGCAAAAAAATATAGGTTCAGATCATCCTCGCTTTGCTGTCCTGCTCTGATACCATGTGAAATTTCTCTAAAACCAGTTCAAACCAATTAGTTTTACTTTTAACTGATTATACCAGGTTTTCTTCCACAAATAAATAATACACAGCAGAAAATAATAACCAGGAACTTAACAGTAAAAGATAACAACAATCACATCACATGTACACAAGTAATTTTGGACAATTCGTCCTTGGAAAAACCTCGGAGGGAAAAATGGTGCAGTGGATTTGTAGATTTATTATTATCCCTCTCTCATTCCTCTCTCGTGGAGTCATAGGCCCCCATTGTTTTATCCCCCCTTGTCTTGCAGCCAACGATGTATTTTTTTTTATTAATAATTTTAATTTACATCATTTACATTCCTTGACCCTTGGCCATACTATTTGGCTCCCAACCTAATTCACATATTTACATTGTATTACATTCTGGGGATTAAAATTGGGGTGTTACATTCCCCTCCCCTTTATTTTTGCACCATCCTCAATGCACATAACCCTATAGGTGTTCATATATATACAATTTTTACATCAAAAATTCAAAACAGATGCATGTAGGCTTCCTGTATTGCATCTTCTAGCTCCCAAGTTGCGTCTTCAAGGTTGTAGTAGGTCCACTGGATCTTTACCTGCCCGATGGCTTCGTTCCAGAGCATCTTGACTTTCCAGTCTAGGATACACACTAGCTCTACTTGAAAGTCCCCTTCTGGCTCCACTTGAATCATAGTCCAATCAATGATATGGTTAGGATCATGTACACACTTTTTCAATATAGATACATGAAATACATTATGCACATGCATGGATGCAGGGAATGAAAGCATATAGGAAACTGGCCCTATCTTGTCCAGTATGGTCCACAATATTTCACTGCCATCTTGGGACAACTTCCCAACTTTAGTGAACTTCTCTTTGGTTTTACTTTCAGAAAAAAACATGTTTTCCCACTTGGAATTCTCTGGTTAGTCTAACCTTTTTTGCATATATTTTCTGCCTGTCCCGGGACACCTTCAAACTTTGTTTAATTTTAATCATTTACTCTTCCATATCCTTGATCATTTCAGGCTCGAGCACTACTCCGTCTCTTGGATTATCCGGCCAACTCACTGGAGTATTACACTTTCTGCCATACAAGGCTTCAAATGGGCTCATTTTCTATGATGTCTGATACCCATTGTTGTATGCAAATTCTATTAAATGTAGATAATCTTCCCATTTAGATGGCTTGTCCATCACATACATTCTCAGCATGCCCTCAATCACTTGGTTGACCCTCTTTGTTTTCCCATTCAACTCTGGGTGATATGTTGAACTAAAATTTAAATTTGTTTCAAATCCTTAAATAATCCCTTCCATAAATTTGATGTGAACTTGGAGTCTCTGTCAGAAACAATTGCCTTAGGCACACCACGTAAACTGGAAATTTCCTTCATGTAAATCTCAACAGTGTTGGTTGCCTTGTGAGTTAACTTCATTGGAATAAAACGGGCAGCCTTTGTGAGTTTATCCACCATTACCATAACGAAATCATGTTGTTTCAATGTTCTGGGCAGCTTGGTAATAAATCTATGGAAACAAATTCCCATTTCCACTCAGGAATGGGCAATGGCTGTAGCAATCTAGCTGGATTCCCATGCTTAGCATTTACTTTTTGGCACTCCATGCATCTGGCTATATACTCAACCACATATTTCTTCAAGCCTGGCAAACAATATTGGCTTCTTATGGCTGCAATTGTCTTCTAATATCATGGGTGTCCAACATAAGGAACGTTATGCATTTCTTCTAACACCAAATTTCTTAATTTTTGAAAATTAGGAACATAGACTTTGTTCCTATACAAGAGGATCTTATCCTCTTTCAGTTGATAATCCTTGTATTTTTGCTGTAATTTACCTTGTTGTATGCTTTCCTTAATTTGTAAATAGAGCTGGTCTGATTTTATAGCTTCTAAAATTCTAATTTTTAAATTTGTCCTGTACATGCTTATGGCTGTAGCATGCATCTCATGCATCCTCTTGTTGAGTGCATCAACTGCTTTGTTCTTCTTACCTTTGATATGCTTTATATCAAAATCAAATTCACTGTAATTTACCTTGTTGTATGCTTTCCTTAATTTGTAAATAGAGTTGGTCTGATTTTATAGCTTCTAAAATTCTAATTTTTAAATTTGTCTTGTACATGCTTATGGTTGTAGCATGCATCTCATGCACCCTCTTGTTGAGTGCATTAACTGCTTTGTTCTTCTTACCTTTGATATGCTTTATATCAAAATCTAATTCAATGATAAGTTCCATCCAACTTGTCTGACATTTAATGTTGGCTATTCAAACAAATATTTCAAACCATTATGATTTGTCTTTAGCTCAAATTTCTTGCCCATGAGATAATGCCTCCACATTTTTAAAGATTGAATGCCTCCACTCTAAGTCACATGTGGCATAATTCCTCTCATGCTCTTTCATTTTCCTCGACTCATAACATACTACATGCCCATTTTGGGTAAGGACTCCACCAAGCCCTTCTTTGCATGCATTTGTGCACACAACAAAGTTCTCATTTGGATCATCAATCTTTAAAATTGGTGCACTTGTAAGTAATTCCTTCAAAAGATGAAAACTTTCTTCACACTTTGAGGTCCATTCAAATCTTATTTCCTTCTCTTGTAAAGAAGTGATTGGATGAGTAATCTTTGAAAATCCTCCAATAAATCTTATGTAATAACCTGCAAGTCCCATGAAAGACTCGACTTCCATTACATTCTTTGGTGCTAGCCATTCTCTAATTGCTTTAATATTTTCTGCATCTACTGCTATACCTTCACCTGAAATAATATGACCCAAATAATGGATTTACTTTGGTAGAATGAACATTTTCTCAGCTTGGCATACAATTTATGCTCTCTTAACACTTGTAGCACCATCCTCAACTACTGCTCATGCTCTTCCTCTTAACTTAGAATAGATAAGTATCTTATCCAAGTAATTTGTGAATATGTCATTCATTATGCACATAAACACAGTTGGTGCATTTGTTAATCCAAATGGCACCACTACAAACTCATAGTGCCCATACTTGGTTCTAAAAGCTGTCTTACTGATATCTTCATCTTTGATTCTCACTTGATGGTATCCCGATCTTAGGTCTATCTCGGAAAATACCTTTGCTCCTTTTAGTTGATCGAAGAGATCATCAATTCTGGGAAGAGGGTACTTGTTCTTCACTGTAGCTTTATTTAACTGCCTAAAGTCAATGCACAACGTCCATGTCCCATCCTTCTTCTTCACAAAGAAAACTGATGCTCTCCAAGGTGAGACACTTGGGTGTATATAACCATTTTTCAAGAGTTTTTCAAACTGCATTTGTAATTCTTTCAACTCTGGTGTGTGCATCCTATACGGAGTTTTGGATCCTAGGGAAGCTCCAAGCACTAAATCAATAGAGAGGTCTATATCTCTCTTGGGTGGAAAACCCGAAATCTCCCTAAATACATCCTCAAATTCTTGTAGCATGCAAAATCCTCAAGATTTGGACTCTTATTCTTGGCCAGATCTTCCACATGAGTTGAAAATAATTGACAGTCTTTTCTGAAACATCTCTTCAGCTGTAAGGCTGAAATTTCCCTTATAGAAATGGGTCTTGGAATTCCTTTCACCAAGCTCTGTTTTCCTTCTTCATCGAGACATGCAAATGTCTTATTATGGCAGTCCAAAACATCATGATGCTTGTCCAACCAATCCATTCCAATTAGGATATCATAAGAACCCAATGAAATAATATTTATATCAACAATTGTATTGAGTTCATTCAAATCTATTGGATAGGTTCTCACAACCTCATTGATCTTTCTTTTGGCTCTTGTAGCTTGCTAAACAAACATGATCTTTCAAGATTACCCCTTTTCAAATGAAATCTATCCACTAATTTAGGATCAATGTAGCTATGGCTTGCTCCTAAATCAATTAAAATAGCAACAGGTTGATTGGTAATCTTACCTTCCACCTCAATCATATGGGATTGACGTTTTGCATGTCGATCTTCCATGGCTGCATATATCCTTGGGATATTTCTACCCACATATTCAACTATAGTGGCTTCTTGAAGGTTGTGAACAATCCTCATTTTGTCTTCTTTATAAGGGAAATCTATATACAAATGCTCTCCTTTACAACCCCAACATTTTATTGGTGGTCTATGGTTTTTGACGAAAAATTTTGCCATCTTTGACTCATTATGAGCTGCCTGGATTGGATGATACACATTATGACTGCTCCTAAAATATGGAGATTTGAAACCTCTCATTCTTTGTTCCACTTTTTCGCTCTTTTTGTCTTTCCAAGACTTTTGGAATATTGCTTTGCCTTTACTCTGCTCATATAGGTATTTAGCCTTCCTTATGGTCTCTTCCAAAAACTTTGGCTCATCAAATTGTATTTTATCTTTGTAAAAAGAAGGTAGTCCACTCAGAAACCTTTGAATCTTTACCTTCTCATATTTAATGAATCCCACATTTCTCAACAATTCTAAGAACTTCCTTTCATATTCTTCCATGGACATATTTCCCATCTTGAGTTCAAAGAACTCTTGCATCTTTTTCTTATAGTAATGTTCTAAAAAATAATGTTGTTGGAAATATTTTTTAAATTGATTCCAAGGGAGGGTATTTTCATTTATGTGCTTCACCTACTTCAACTAATTCCACCACATAGAAGCCTTTCCTTGCAAATGGTATATGGAAACCCTAGCTTCCAAGTTGGAGGAATAGTTATGTAACTGGAAATACTTTCTGATTCCAAGCAACCAAGCTTCATCCTCTTCTCCCTTCTTGTTTTCTCCATCAAAACTTGGGGCCTTCAGCTTCTTGAGTTCTCCTCGCAAGTGATCCCATTCATGCCTTCTCCTTTGATGCCTGATAGGAGATACTTCTCAACTGCTATGTGATTCTTTAGATAAATGTGCCTTCCTTGCTAAATAAGCAGGTGAGTGACGTGGTCTATGAGTCCTACTAACACTCCTTGAATGCCTAAATCCTTTGTAATACTCCCCTCTTACATGGGGTCTGCCTCTTTCCTCATGTCTTGAACTTGCTCCAACACTGACTTGCTTTTTGCAGTTGTTGGACACGTAATCCTTTGTGGTTGCATTACTTGTAACAATAATGTACATATGAAGCATCATAGGTGATAGGAAGAGTCATACGTTGGAGAAGACCAACGATCGCATCTTTGTGTATTTATTGAGCTTCATGCTAATGGAATAATCATCCAGTGGAGTTATGAATTTTGTCCACTACTGGCCTGACAGTGGTATCAGACCTTGGCCTAAATCCATGATTAACTCATCCATGTGTGTTTCTTTTCCATAGAACGTCTGTCCTTCTGCCATCCCGTCCGCACCTGCCTCTTGTCTCTCTGTGACTTCGTTGCAGTCTGAACGATTCCTGTAGACTGTACGCACTAGGGTTTCTCTCTCCCTCACTGCTCTCAGGCCTGTGTTCTTCGCGTGACTAGACAATACTCACAGAAACCCTAATTTTTGTGCAGTATGATCTTTCTCTATTCCTCACGCTGCCACAAAGGGCACACCTCCCTCGACCTGAGATATGTATTCCATACCTCTCCCAACTGAACTGAATTTCGCACGATTTGTCTGGAATTCGGTCTGGTGCTCGATCAGATAGAGCTTGACCTGGTGTAGATGGTGCGCGTATTCTCCTGAGAAATACCCAGACCTCACCTAATGTCTACTCATAAACCCTAGCCTATACTCCATGCAAGAATCAGTCGACCCGTCACGTCCTTCACACAGATTATTGATCCAATCACCATTGTTCTAACCATTGGTATCTCTTTCTCTCTACACACAATCCTAACCCTAAACCCGACTGTTCAATTCAAAGGAGGAACCCACGGACGTGCTTCTCTCGTAGAACCGAAAGAGGGTTTGAATCGTATTCTATGTGTTGAAGTGTGGTTCGTTGGTTGACATTTTTAAGAGATATCGCTGCGCCATAATTCTATGTGTTGAAGTGTCGTATCACTGGTTGATTGCTGGTGTCGAAGCAATGAAATTGTTCCATGCTACAACTGGATGGTATCCTGTCAGCTCGTGCAATGCCTAGAAGTGTTGATAATGTGGCCTCGACTTGTGGTGCGACTTGTGGCTTCCTTGGGGCGAATCGACATGTGGTTGCCTTGATGCGACATAGGAGACATCTTCACTGGGAAACTTAAATTTTCTTTTCCCTTTAAGTTATATTAGTCCTTTCTAAGTTAGAAGGTGATGTTAAGGTTTGCACTGTTGATTTTTCACAGTGTTTTCTCACCCTGCAATTTATCCCAATCCCGGTTTCAGTCTCTCCTTATCACTCCAAAATGTTTAATGCCCTTTCCCAATATTAATGAAATTTGCAAACATTAATATGCATAAAATTTCGAA
>SNQJ01S0001350.1:77837-142129 GCA_010110895.2 Picea sitchensis
CAGAGGATAGGGGGTCTCATCACGAGCCAGCCTATTAGGTCCATGGGTACCTAGCAGTATGACATTGCCACCAGCTGGTTACCATGCCAGGGCAGTGACTCTTGGTTGCATGGCCAAGGGAAAGGGGGTCTCATCACGAGCCATCCTTCTCATCTCTGTGAAAGTACT
Organism: Picea sitchensis; assembly: GCA_010110895.2. Taxonomy (NCBI): domain Eukaryota; kingdom Viridiplantae; phylum Streptophyta; class Pinopsida; order Pinales; family Pinaceae; genus Picea; species Picea sitchensis. Next base: position 78,006 of record SNQJ01S0001350.1, read on the forward strand.
TGTGGGTAACGCTGTCAACTCTGGTCACCATGCCAAGGCAGTGTCCCCTGATTAGATCTTGAACAAAAAAAAGCAAAAAGGAATAAAAGAATAAAAAAAATAAAGGCAAGAATGGGCTTGGAAAGAATGCATCCATGACAGGTACAACTCGCCTTCTACAAAGGCACCCATAGGTAACACTTTTGCATCCTTGGCCTTCACTGGACCCACATGCTTGGACATCCCCTGACCACATCACCCACTTACATGGCTTGGATGAGGTCTTTCCGGGAACTTTCCTTTTCCTGTGGACACTAGCCCAATAGGATGCCCTGTCCTTTTCTCCAGACTTGTATTGCAGGCTTGTGTAACATCTTTGAGATGTTAACTGATATATTAGGGATTTTGTGCATATGTTTGATAATATTGATGATGAGATGTGATTGACATTGTTATGATCCCTGTGACTGATGAGCCCATGGAGGGCGTAGCCTTTGATGTGCAGGACCATGCCCAACAAACAGGTACCATTTGGACTGGTACACATGGGGAGATGATCAGTTCGGACCTCCATGGGGCTGAAGAGCCCACCAGATGGATGCTGAGACCCCATCAAGGGGCAGAGACAGGACAGAGGTTGATTAGAGACTTTGCATCGGAGAAGAAGAGGACTTTCCACCAGAGGCACCCCGACACAGTTGGACCTAGGGGGATTGACCCATTTTCAGTGGGACGTTGTCTCTAGATGGTCTAGGACGTCACTAGGAGGCTCATGACGTCATCATAAGCGTGTTGGCAGATGGACAGGGCAGTTGGCATGTGTGGCAGCTTGAAGAAGCCCAAAAGGGGCTAACGTCTTGCTTCAGGAGGCTGCACTTGCCCTAATAGGGGCTAACGTCACCCTAGAAAGGGGTGACGTCTTACCTTTTGCTTGATTAGGGTTTAGATTTGACAATTTAATGTAAAAACAGTATGATTTGATATTTTGGCCTTGTTGGCCTTTTACCTGACCTAAAATGTAAAATTAGGTCAAGGTTTTGTATAAATGAGGGATTTTGACTCTCATTTTTTCATCACTACTCGTTCACTCTATAAGGAGGTCTGAAATTTGCGCCCTATCTTGGGTATTTGGTTGATTTAGTGAGGCGCACTTGTTGAAGGAAGACTTTTTGGCATTTTATGGTGTTTCTCTTGAAGGAAGGTGTTACAACTAGGGTTTGCATGGTTATTTCTTGATGAATTGTAAGTATTTTTCGGCAAAACTTCTTAAATGAATGGTTGTAGTCTTATTTTCTTGCATATATTTATAATTTGCTGAATCAAAACCCTTGGTGACAAGCACACAAGTAGGTCCTTGTCTCATGTCCCCTGATAGAGAAATTTTCAGCCATTGAAGAAGAAAAAGAGAGCCTAGCCATAGCTACACTCCTTTTTCTTCCTCTCCTTTGCTAGCTGTACCATTTAGAATTCAAGAGGAAGAAGACGTCCCAGGCCTAGGTTATTTACACTTAGGGCCGTTTTTCTTTCAGGGTTTGATGAAAGAGCCTTGTTGTAGCAACACTCTCCCTCATTAAGCCTTCTTATCTTGATTTTGTGCTTCATTTGAGCTAGCCGTTTTGCCAAGTTGACCTAAGGAAGGAGGAGAGAGCACGAGGCCTTGTTATAGCAACACCAGAGTGAGCCTCTCTCCCCTAGGGTTTTGATTCTGAGGCCCTGCCATAGCATCAATTCATAACTCTTGTCTCTAGTCCTTAGCCTTCCTCCTTCAACCCTTGCGTACTTCACTTTTGACTCCATTAAACCCTAAAGGCACTGATCTAAAGTCCTCCAACGTTGAAGTGAAACTTGATTACAACACTCTCAAAACCCTTTGAATTTCAAACCCTAACTACACTAACCCTAACCTTAACTAACTTACTAACCCTAAGTGCTGCCATCATCCTTAGTTATTACATCTTTAATGCAACAACGTTTTGTCTTAAGAGCAATTGAATGGTGGTTTAGGCATTAATTGAATAAGGTGTTGATTGGTTACATTGAATGCTACATTGTTCTAATATTTATTGGTGAAGTGGTTCCTATCTGAGACAGAGCAGGAAAGTAGAGATGGCCTCCTCCTTACAGAGAGTTGAGAAGAACTCCAGATGATTCTCTTATGTAACGCAGTGAGAAAGGAGATCTGCAGAGTTGGATGTGCCTGTGGCTGAGTACAAGGTGAACGTGTGAAATCCCAAAGTGTTGGGTGCATCGTCATGAGAACATAAATGAAGATGATGTATTAACTTTCTCTGAGAAGAAGAGTTGACGAGAAACTCCAGATGACTCTCCTGTGTAATGCAGTGGGAAAGAAGATCCGTTGAGTGGACGTGCCTGTGGACGAGCACATGTGAATGTGATCCTAGTGGCTGAGCACTAATGAAGAAGTGGTTCTTTTGTGTAATGCAGTGAGCCAAAGATATGGACATCCCTATGGATGTACTCCTAGTGGATGAGCACTAGTGGGTGTATAAGATCCCTTGCTATATTGTTCAAGAGACAGACATGCCTGTAACCCTAATTGTAATGTAAAGGGTACAGGTCAGCCCCACCTTAATGTGATTAATAATAAATGTAAAAGATAATTAATTTGGTTAATATTAATTATATTGCGAGCTAGTGAGGTCGGCCCTGTTGTGCCAATAGACACTTTTGTTGACAAGTTCAGTCTAGTATAAGTAAAGGTAAATTCCCCATTGAGGAATCATACCTTTCATATGAGTTTGGAAATTTCAGCAAGTACACCTTCTTGGGTAAAGTGCGCACCTCTCTTGGGTGCTAGTCTTCTAGGGTTTGAGCACCCTCTTGTGTGCTAAGTCTTATTGGTGGTGAAGGTCTTTCTCTTGACGAATATAGCAAAGGATTTGGCTGGGTTTTCTTCCCTTGTTGAGAAGGGTTTCCCAGGATACTTCTTGTGTTCTTGTGCATGGTGTTTCTTCTTGTGATCTTGGTTGCTGCAACATTACTGTTTATGGTTAAGACAAATGCAAAAATGGAATGAACTTCATGCTTAACCTAGCTTATTGAAAAATCAACACACCTCAGATAAACCCTCCCTCGCTTCTATGCAGGAAGAATCCGACACAAGGGGGAGTCCCTGGTGACCCTAGGGGGGAAATGAGATGGAAAGTGATACTTATGAAGAGATGCCCCTATAGGTCAAGTTGCTAAGTGGAATATGGCTTGGTAACAAGTCTCGGTAGTGGTCAAATGATTGCCAAGAGGTTTGAGTACCTGCAAATGATAATAGTACCTGCCCGAAACATGAGAAAAACCAAGTATACAAGCTATATGTTAAGTGGACAAGAAAGTTAAGCTTGCTGTCCCTATTTGCAGCAGTCAACAAAGATATATATCAGCAAATAAATGATTATTAGAGCTGCTAAACAAGATGCTAAAGTCAAGTGAATGACACAAGAGAAAAGCTAGCAAGTACTAGTATAACTTAAGTATAAAAGCATTAGACTTTAGCAACAAATTAAGGTTGTTATTGATCCTGATTATTTTGAGCACGAAATGAGAGTGGAGATATAATAAAGAATATACCGAGATATTGCAAGAGATCCAATAATGTAACATAAATATATCAGATATATATAACAAGAGGCATAGATATACAGTAATACACAATTTCTATTAATGAGTGAAATGTACATAACTGTAAAATTACAGAGTGAAAGATTCACTAGAATGGTGGCAGCTTATCTCTGAGAAGAGATGTGATGGCTATGCTCATTCGCAAAAAGAAGATGAGTACAATGAGGCTCGAAAGACCTTTTTAACATAAATAGAGAAACCCTAAACATCCAAAAACCTAGTTCCCGGAAGATGAAAAGCCAAAAGGTTTGTGGCCCCAATGTGGAGATGAAGTGCCAAAAGTCATGTGGGCCTCGATGGGGTAAGTTGGTACAACAACTTCTCGGGGTTGTAACTTTTGCATACAATCTTCGTTTTAGGCGCATGATAGCCCATTGGAAAGGTCTATCTGAGGACTACACATTATGCCATCAAACTTTGACTTTATCTACAAATTGATTGTGGTGAGCTCCAAAAACGCTATTTAGGGCCTCAAAATGGCCTCAGAAGTTTAGGACTCGAAAATCTAGGAAATAACTGCAAATGATGAAAACTGCATGTGAGCTAGTTGGAATAGGTGGGTGGCCACCAATATCCATCTGGATCAATTATAGACAAGTGTTGCAGAGATATAATTGCAACCTTATGGATGTAGCAAACAAGTTGTTACAGTAGAAAAATCAGCCACCAAAAATCACAAGTAATCCACCCAAAAACTGCGCTGAGACTAGTAGATTGTAGGGGTAAATTATTAGCAACTTTTGACGGTTGAAATGCAAGTTGTAATCAAAGTAAGAGAGTGTTTGCTGCAGCCCAAATGGCCGTACCTTTTGTTTAGCTCTAGCTCCAAGAAGACTAAGTAGATCAAGACGCCATAGAGGCTTTAGCAACCTCAAAGCATCAACAATAGATTCTAACTTGAACAATTTTAATATCTCGTTAAATCACGTTTACCAAAGCAACCAATTTATATCTCCAATGCAAATTTCAGATTAGTGCCTTTAAAATTTGGGTGAATGGAGTCTTAAAAGCATGAGTTAGATCAACAAAATCCCTAGGGGTCTAAACCCTCTTACTCCCTAGGGCATGCAAATCAAACTAAGGTAAATCAATGAGGGTATACACCCTTGTACTCCTCTTAGCAACCTTGCAATAAGAGACTTGTAAACTAGCAAATGAGATGAAGCTTAATGGATGGTGTATACACTCATACTCTTAGGGTTTCAACCAACAATAACCATGAAATGAGCAAGAAGAATTAACAATTGCAGATTTTCCTTACCAATTCCAAGAGAGATGTAAGAACAAACCCTAGTTCACCAAGAAAATTACCATTCATAAGCAAGAGAAGAAGTCTCCAAGAGGTGCGCACCACCTTAGCTCAAGCATTCACCATGAGATAATCTCCAAAAATCATTTGCACAAGAGAGAGATACCAAAATGCCCATATAGGGCACAAATTTCAGCCACTAGTCTTCTCACAATGGGAGAGCTATGATCTAAAATGCAATAGAAATGATCTCTATTTATACTAATCTTACTAAAATTGTTTGTCCTCTTAATTTAGGGTAAACCACAAAGTAAGGGTCAACAACCCTTACTTTTCCCCTTCACATTATAAAATTCAATTTAACTTTTAAAAATGCACAATAGAAACCCTAATGTGACGTCATCCCTCTTCTAGGGTGACGTTTTGGCACTTTTGCAAGTCGTTGGAGTGGAAAGGGGGAGTCATTGGGCCTTCTAGGGCCTCCCTCTCATGCGCTAGGCATTTCTCCTCCAAGTCAAAGTCTCTTCCATCAAAACGTGCCAAGTGTCGAGCAACAACACCACCACCACCACAACCCTAGCCCTAGGGTGACGTCATCCTCCTCAAAAGTGATGTTTTAGCCTCAAGGGCTGGCTAAGGGTTGGGTTATGTCCTCCATGGTATCTACTCGGGCCTCCAAAGGCGCATCGTCATCCGTGTGTGAGCCATGGTATCCAACCTCTAGGCTTCAAGCCCCAATGAAGCCCAAGCCAGGGTTGTTCTTCCAAAACTGTCCACCAATTAGGTCCTGCAAAGACAATGAGTATGCCCTCCAAGGATCTCAAGTCAAATGCATCATGATAAGTAAATCAAATCAATAAAAGAGCCACCTAAGCATGTGCATCAAAAACCACCTCATCAAACTAAACAAGTGCTCCAAGACCCTATGCAATTTTCCAAGTTTAGGAGTGGGAGGGTTGACAAAGCGACCTATTGGGTGAATCACACCTCAAGTTTAGGAGTGTTTTCCAAGTGGACCCCTCTCTAAGACACATGGACAAAGTGACATGGATGGGGGAAAGACTCTTGGGAATGGGGTTCATGACATACAAGGGACTGTAGTATCTCATTTATGGGTGCCTTTGTAGAGGGTGTGTTGCACCTTCATTTTCAATGCAACCTTTTTCCAAGCCCATTTATTGCCTTTTATCTTTTAAATATGTTTCCAAGTTGAAGCCAAGGTGGGGCTTCTACCTAAGCATGAAAAACAGTGCCCACCTTGAGTCTACCTTGGTCACATCATGCTTCCCAAGTTGAAACCATGTGTGGGGCTTCTACCTAAGCATGAAAAAACAGTGCCCACAAATGCTCTACCTTGGTTGGCATTTTGTATTAATTATTTTTTTACGGGTCCCATTAGTTTCTTACAAGAGACATTTCATTGACCTCGGGATCCCTGGGTGAGCATCTAGAAGGTTCATATTTGGCTTATATCTTTTTCCAGCTACAAGCCTCTATGCGTTCATCCCCTTCTTCCCATGAAATGAGAGACAATCCCTTCTTGGGTCAATACACCCAAAAATCCCAAAAGGTAAGGAGATGAGGGGATGAAGTGTGGAAAGTGACAAATATGGTTGTGAATGGCACGATGAATCGTCAAGAGGACCTCCTAGTAGCAAACCTATCCCCAAGGTTGACCCACTTACCAGGGTGCAATGTCAAATGGAGCAAGACCCAATGTCTTTCGGAAGCGAGCTGATGTGGTGGATACTGTTGTGATGAACCTGGAAGTGTGGTGGCGAGGTGGGTCTCTGTCTGTGCAAGTGGACACTGTTGGTCAAGTTGTCTCTCGATACTCCATGCCTGCAACTTGAGGGCCTCGAGACATCATCTCCTTAGTTATCCCTAGGAATTGGGGATAACAAGTCCACAATGACGAGCAAGACTCTCTCAACCAAGTTCCCACTAATTTCTCAACCTATTCACTTATGCAGCCATCCTAATCACCAACTCTCTTTCCCCCTTCAATCTGCACAACCTAGAGAAGTGGAACCCCTTCTTTGCAATGCAGTCCCTTAGGATGTCACACCCCTTTCTTGGGCTCCAACACAGATTGTCTAGGGAAATATCAATGCTGGGATCTACAGGGATGCTCAGTATCAATTTTCACAATAGTCATACAATTCATCTCCCCTCACAAGCTTGGCTCCCTTCTCTTGCAATTCATACCAGCAGCATGAAGGTAGAGAGATGGATGGAATAATGGCCGAATGATGGGCAGTGCTAAAAAACAAGGAATAAGTATACATGTATCTAACTTGCCACTTGGTATTCAAGGAAGTCTTTCCCAAATGCTCTTGTACACATCTCAAGGATGATATGCCATTTACATAAGCTAAGGTAAGGACTCTGGGTTATAATAAAATATTATAATATTTTTGGCTTTGGCCCCCTTAGCCACCTCTCCTTCCTCTCTTGTGGAGTCATAGCTCCCCATCGTTTTAGTCCCCCTTGTCTTGCAGCCAACGATGTATTTTTTTATTAATAACTTCAATTTACATCATTTACATTCCTTGGCCCTTGGCCATACTATTTGGCTCACAGCCTAATTCACATTTACATTATATTACATTCGGGGGATCAAAACTGGGGTGTTACAGCCATTTTGTCAGCTTTCATGGGCTAGGCCATCTGTAAGGCCAAGCATATAGCCCCATGCACCCATCCTACATTCTTCATATCTTTCTATCTTTTGTATATCACCTGTACAATCAATTGTTTCCCTAGAATGGGCTGGTAGTGGCAGCTGAGTCAAGCTCCTATTCACATATACTGCCAGAACCTGTGGGAGCACTAATATAGAATTCATTACATGCAGATTTGTGAGTAGTTTGTAATCCCACTATATAGGTTGATTTTCTGTGAGCCTACAAAGTGCATGTCTGAGAAGGCCATGCAAGCCATTAGCGAGGTTGGTGACTGGTATGTCATCGACAAAGGGACATACATTAGAGTTTTCAGGGCTATCAAAGCTCCTCATGTACTCCCAAAATTCATTTCTGACAAGCTGGCATTGCAGGAAGTGGCCTACCAAACCTTTGTACATGGAGTGGGAGCATCACTTGCTCGAGATAAGAAATCCTTATGGCCTCCATTGCCTTTCCACGTGGGATCCTATGGTTTTAAAGATGTTAAAGAGGCGGTGGCTAAAGCCGAGATTTTGGTCACTTTCCATTTTGGTGAAGAGAGGTTGAGATGACATGATCCCCTTGATGTGGTTAGCAAACATTGTCGTGCTTACAAGTATATATGGCCTTACCAGAACGAGGTATGGCTAAGAAAAAAAAATATATAGAAGGGCAACATCTTTAGACAAGGTAGCCTTCAGAATGGGCAACAACTCTAGAGCAAAGAAAGACAAAAGAAAAGAATAGGCAGAAAATGAGTGAATTGAGAAAAAACAAGCTGAGAAAGAAAGAATGGAAAGTGAAGGTAGAGTAGCAACAACAAAGGAGAGGATAGAAAAGGAAGCTGAAGCACTGAGGCTTCGATAGGAAGAGTAAAGAAAGAGAAAAGAAGAAGAGAGGGGGAAAAGGGAGGAAGAGAACAAGAAGAAAGAGGAAGACGCAAGAGGGTCAAAATTGATGGACACTGGTCCAACAGAGACTTTGTATGGCATGCCTGGAAATGCCATGACAGGAGGACATTTCCCATTGGGAGAACTTGGATTGGGAGAATTTATCCCTTCCAAATCATATAGAGTTGCAGTCTTCCACTCCATTTTTGACAAGGCAAGAGGGAAAAATAGTTAAGCAATCACACAAGAGGCTAAAGCTACCAGGAGTCCCCAAACTCATGATTACAACTGAAACAGCTGTGATGGATGACACTGGAGGAGATTCAATTGCTACACTGTCTGCAGGGGTTGCATTTTCTTAGGCCTCAGAATTGAATATTAGGCACATGGCCCGAGAAATAGAAGAATATAAGCTGAGAATAGGAAAGATGGAACAAGAAGTAGCACATTATAAAAGCAATATGACTAGCTTGGCAGAGTTCAAGGTTTGTGCCTTTGAATTGCAAGATGAGCTAAACATGCTCCAAAAGAAAATGTATACAAATCTTAAGGAGTTCCAAGATATCACTACTCAATTCCTTGCATATTTGGAAAAAATCAAAGACAAGAAAGTAGTGTTATATGGAGTTCAGCTCAACATAGATGAGCTGAAGAAGTGGCAAAATGAGGAGAAGAATGCACCAGATGACCTACCGAGAATGACAGAAGGAAAATCAATTAAATTATGCAACTCTGTCAACTTGCCAGACAACAAGCACAGCGTTGGAGAAGGATATCACAGCCTCAGTAAACAATTGCAAACGCCTGTACCTTGCTATGGAAAAAGTCATCCAGAGATGTTAGCTGCCACCATTGGGAGATATGGGTGCACCTATACCCATGGCAGATATTTTGAGAAAGCTAAAACACAACATAAAGAATAAAGGGAGAATAATTGGGATGATTCTCAAAAATGACTAAAGAAGTCTAAAGGAACATTGCTATCCCTTCTAAGGACATAAATTTGATTAATTCTTTCTTAAGTACCTTAAAAAGAGAGATAGGGCCCATGACTAGATAGTTAATATCTTATGCAGTTGGTTTTGAGCAATTGCTTTTAAAATGTATCCTAGGTATTTCATCCCAACATGAAATTTGGGCTGCCTATGTTCAAGACAAAGAACAAGGTCAACTATGATCATATAGTAATAAAGTGTAATCTCATATAGTCTTTAGGAAAGAATTAAAGAAAATGAAGTTGAAAAGTTATAGTTGCCAAAAAGGAAATCAAGAAGTAGTTATTGCTTGAAGTCTTTAAAAGCCCATGATTTCACTGTAGATGGGGATTTTTGCTGATTGTAAACTTGAGAACTTTTTTGAGAATTAGAATGAGAAGAAACCTTCCGGGCCAATTTTGAAGAGGAACATTGGTGTTATGCTGTAAATGCTGAGAACTTTTTCTTGTGTTTATGCTGTCATTGATACCACTTTAAGGCTGTATTATTTTATTGTTGACTATTCTGCGATAAGGCTGTGGTTCTTATTCTGTCTTGCTCATCAAATATGTTGCTTTGACATGGTAGCTAGCAGATTGTGAATGATAGTGTTCCAACAGACTTTTCTGCTTTGTACCTCTATTCATGCTTATGTGTTTCTGTATTTCTTAAATACTTTCCATTTCAGAAATATCTACAGGAATATATAACTAATCTTTTATCTGCTGGTTAAAATCTGCTCCTAGCTACAATAGGTTAGATTAGCTTGCATCTTGCACGTAGAATATTAGCATATTGCATTCTGCATTCCATAATCATCACCTCACATAAAGTAATGTCTGTCGGGCAGAATCCAGATGAGTCTCCTACTCCAAACAGTGCCAGTCTAATCCGGACCTTCCATCGGGAAGAACACCTATCTGTTGAATAACCCTTGGAAGATTCTTTCGGCTAGTGGATGATATAAGGCTTGACTTCTTGAAAGTTTACTTAGAAAAGCTTTCTAATCACATGTTACATCATCTAATTTCAAAAGAGAATTCAACAAGACATTTTCCTGTCATATGGGTTTCAACAATTTCAATAAAAGAATTGTGCTCCAAAACAACAACATTTTTACTCTACAATATTGATGAATGCCCATGTTACAAAGAAGCACGATCCAAGGAATGAGCGTGTGACATGTTGAACTTTGGTTAATCTGCGTACAGTTGTGCGAGGCAATAAAGGCAAACATCGATGAACTCAATGTTGATTACCTTTTTCCCTGATGCTTGTGTCAACAAGCCAATGTTAATTACCTTTTGCCCTGATGCTTGTGTCAAGAAGCCAATGGATCTGTTCATCTATCCGAGGGCCTATATGAGGCCATTCTAAAATCCAATCTATTTCCTTATCTCTAATGGTTTAAGCCCAAGGTGTATAATTGATAGTCACACAACATTTGGCACTGGGATAAAATTACGTTATTGCATATCCATCTTGGAAAATCTGCAAATAACAACAAAGATACAACCATGTGATTAAACCATCTGATTAAAGGAAGCTGGCAACATTAACCGTTCATTTTCACAGATTGGGTATGTTTTCATCATCCTCACTGTACTTCAAATTGCTGATTCCTTGGGAATTCATGATCTAAATTGTCGTTGCTTTTGTGCAATTTCAGGATTTTGATAGAAAAAATTCTCATAAGTTTCACAAAAAGGAAAGCAAAGATGTATTCCATATCGTGAATCTAAAATGGTTTGCACATCAAAGCAATTAAGATATACTCTGCTCAAGATATTACATAATTAGAAGCAGTTTTAGTTTAAAAAAAAGATTAACCAGAGTAAATCACAAAGCTCCTTGTAGTTGACATCTAGCAAAGGAAACCCAAGGAGGAGAAGGGAAGAGGCTGACAGTTTGGCCCTTAAAAAAGCTGAAGACTTCGATGAAAAATGACAAGAATATTCCACCATGATTTGATTATGTGGCACAGAAAGCAATTGATGAAGTTGTCAAAAAGCAAGCAAGCAACTGCTTAAACAGAAGTGCAGCTGACAAGTCATTGAGCAGAAACAAAGAGAAGCAACAACTACAAAAGAAAAGAAGGGTGAAGCCAAGAAGAAAGTTCTTGATGATAAGACACAGTGTGAAGAGGAGATACGAAAGCATGATGAACAACAGAAGATGGAAGAACGGAAAAAGGACACATAAAATAAGAAAAAGGAAAATGAAAAATAAAAGAAGAAAAAAGACAATGATCAAAAGAGGATGGACAAAAAGCGGTAAAAAAAAAAGAAGCTGGAAAAAAGAAAAATATGTAATAGAAAGTATAAGAAAGAAACATTAAAAAGAAGAGGAAGAAGAACATAGGTTATAGAGGATAAAAAGGAAACCAAGCAGCAGAGCAACCCAACAAATATGGATTCATACATTTGAATATCTTGATGAAGACTCTGTTGTCAGTAAAGACGCCAAGTCGGATAGCACTTTCCTTCAAAAGAGGGAAGAAAACATTTCTAGGCTGATAGAATTGGAGAACATTAATGATGTTTAAAAAAGGGTATTGGCACGAGCAAGGAAAATGCAACCTAAGATGGGTGACAAGTTTCTGTTAGAAGCATGAGTGGATATAAAGGGAAATCTGTTATTTAAATCAATTCAGGTCTCTCACTTCAGACAAGCCTCAGTGGATTTGACCTCAGTTTATTACCAAATTTCAACACCAACTAAATTTAATTGGAGGTGGGCTTCGCAACTTTAGACGCCACAAGATCTAAAAATACTAGCAACAAGAGTCTTTGATGAACTTGTAACGCAACACAAAAAGGATCTGAAGGAGTTCAAGAAGCAAAGGATGCACTTAACAGATGATTATCCAAGAACTCCAAATGCAGCAGTCCCATATTTGGATCCATCTTAGCAACCAAATTTGAATGGGAAAGCAAAAAAAATAGTCTAGGTAGAACGGAGATGGTCACAAGGTCTCAGGTACAAGCTAAATTGGTCATGGGCAGAATCGCCGACTTGCTGAACAATTCTAACAACTCCAAAGGAAAATCTGAAGAATAGTTGGAGATAATTCAACAATAAAATGAACCAATTCAACCACTGGAAGATCAATTGGTACATGAGCATGCTGCTAGATCAAAACAAAGCCTCTGTACTATCAATTCATCACACATAATAAACTGCAATAATTGGGCCACCAGGAAGGGCGCACCCCTTCCTTGGCCACTCATGATGAGGAGGGCGCTCTGTAATATATGTTTGGTATTTAATTTCGCTTCAGAAAAACTTATTTGTAAACAATTAATAAAGGAAAGGATAAAGTTGCCTTGCATACAAAAGTCACTCTTCTCTCTCATAATAGATTTGATGGTCATTTTCCAGTCTAGGCGTTTTGTCTCTTATCATGATGCTCTGTTTTTCCTCTGTTTTAATATTGCGTCTTAAGTTTTTGTGTGAGTTTTCAGATCTGCATGTAGATCAATTGGTATCAGAGCCTGGATCTCAACAAGATTCTCATTGCAATCAAGAATTAGACGGAAATCCATCCACCAGTTTTAGACAAAAAAAAATTGTGGTAGAGGATTCTCAGAACTCAAAGCTCTGCCCAGAGTTTTAGTGCACCCTCTTTAGGGTTTCTCTACACGCCGTCCTCGGGTTTTTCAGTGCTCCCTCTTCGGGGTTTCTCTACTAGCCCTCCTCAGGGTTTTTAGTGCACCCTCTTCAAGGTTTCTCTACACGCCCTCCTCAGGGTTTTTCAGTACGCCCTCTTTAGGGTTTTCTCTTTTGATTCCTTGCTATAGGTTTCGGGGTGTCCAACAGGTTGGGCATATTCCGACATGGGGATTTCTGGTAGTGCGTATAGTCTCCTCTAAGCGTCTAGATGGTGCACAGGGCCTCCTGGATGCAGTAGCTGGTGCGCCCAACCTCCTCGGCTCTGTTCTTGGGTGCGCCCGGTCTATTCGGCCTTGATTCTCTCTACATGCTTCGGATCTTGAGTGCACCCAGTCTCTTCGTATTCGATTCTCTGTACATGCTTTAGATTTGGGGTGTGCCCAGTCTCTTTGCCTTTGATTCTCACTGCATGCTTCAGATCTAGCGGGCAGGTCACCTTCTTGACCTCGGTTCTTCATGCTTGCTGCAAATTAGAGTCCTTGTCCTCTATTTCCAGAGCGCCTGGTAGTCCAGGCTCAAATCTAAGTGCACCCCGACTCAGATTTCCCCTATTCCTAGTGCCAAAATTCAGATCAATATAGTTGGTGGATGAAAATCATGCATCCTCGTAAAGAACCCTCCACAGAGGACTCAATATTTCTGCACCGATCAAGGATTTAGCTCTGGCTCTTCATGAGTTACTTCGTTTGCAGCAAAGACGAGCTCCAACACCCATGCAACTCGATAGTCACTTTCAATTGCCCAAATTTTCGGGCTAAATGAATGGAGAGGCTGTCGATTTTTGGATCCGCAGTCTCTCCACCTATTTCAAGACATGTCCCAAGATGGACAAGGACATGAAGCTTCAGATCACCAGACTGTAGTTGGAGGGCATTGCGCAATCTTGGTGGGATACTCAGATTGAGAATCATGCGTTGGTCATCGAGATTCGCGAGTTAGCAGCTACAATGCCTGCACGCCTCACGTCTTGGGATGGATTTTTTCAAGCATTAAGAGATCAATTCTATCCCCCGGGATATCACCAGAATCTCCTTGCTAAATGGTTACAACTCCGACAACTCTCCAATCAGTCCGTATAGAGCTACATCGATGTCTTTTGCAAGTTGCGCATCTAGCTGCACATTTCCGATCGAGATTAGGTATTGATTGTTAAATTTAATTATGGTTTGTTAATGATTTTCCGTCGTGAAGTTGATTTGTTCATTCCTTCCTTGGACAAAGCCTTTCTTCGGGCCTTGGCCGTGGAACGTAAAGTGGCTCCTCAAATATGTTCTCCTCAAACCCGATCTGGTCCTTCTCATACTGGTCATTCTATGTTTCCACTACATCCCCATCCACACCCCGAAATGTGCCTTGGTGTACGTTAAACAAGACCAACTCGCATGCATCTGCCAACCGTCAGGCAGTTAAGAACCTTTTCACCAACGAGAGTTTATTTGTAGAGGTCGCTCGACCAGATTCCCTTGAACCTCCTGAAGTCGTCTCTCTCGAAAATCCTACCGAAGCTGACCCCTCTATGATCCTAATGACCGCTAATGAACCTGACACCTCTAATGTACCCTTGTTTACACATAATTGCTAGATTAAGCATGAGTTGGATACTATCATCCTGGACAACAGAAGCCAAAAGAACCTCGTGGCCCAGGACTTGGTACAACACCTTCAACTCGCCATTGATCCGCACCTGACCCCATATCAGCTTGGTTGGGTACAAAAGGAAGGCCCTCGTCTCAAGGTCTCCTTGTGCTGTGCGGTGACCTTTGCTATTGGCCCCTTCTGGGATACTGTGGTGTGTGATGTCTCCCCTTTAGATTGTGTCGATTTGTTACTTGGTATTCCTACCAACATGCTGTTTATTATGCTAAATCTCATCAATACCACCTGCAACTTGAGGGGCGCACCTATGTGTTTACATCTTTTGCTCTTAAATCCACCCAACCTCTTACTAGACAAGTGACTGATAAGCAAGTCGATCTGAATAAATTCATTTCTTTGTGTTTGGTCCACCCCATTAAACGAGACAACCTGACCAACTTGCACCTCCGACCATGGCTCCCCTACTCCAAGAGTTTGCAGATGTCTTCACCCAACCCACGAGAGTGCCCCCGTCTCGATCTATTGAGTACACATTTGATCTAATTCCCGGTGCTTCTTTTCCCAATGCCCCATCCTATCACCTCCCTCTCCGAGAGGCTGCTGAGATAGAACGCTAAATTGGCCAACTATTGAACTCATGCCATATTCTACCTTCATCGTCGCCTTGTGCGTACCCGACCTTCATTATGTAATACCCCTGTTTCCCCCAGCTTGTAATTAATCATTACTTATGATTTCCATGACATGGCATGTGAACAATGTAAATGTATTATTGTTTAGATTGTCGACAATTGACTGTGGGGGTGAAGCCTTGAAGTACTAGCCATGATGCCACTAGAGGAAAGAGTGAGGAAACCTGTAGAGAGGGTTCATCATGCCAAGATGATCCAATCCTCTTTGCTGAAATATTTGATCTGGAATAATAAGCCTGAAGGAAAAATCAGTTAATGAGAAAATGACTGGTGGTTGAACAACCAACTACCCCAATGAATGGAAGCATGGAGGGCCTAGCTAAGAAGACAAAAAAATGTCATCTCGAAGTACACAGAGCACAGTCTTCATGCAGACCCATATTGACCCGAGTTCCTTCTAGCTGAAGGAATAGGACAGGTCCAGAACCTTCCTGGGGGAAAAGGCATGCAAGAATATACATGAAGGCAGATATATAGAGAAGAAAGAGGAGAGTTTAGGAGGAGAAAGGGAGACCCTTCCCACGAGAGGGCTTGGAAGAAGATCAAAGAACTCGTGGAAAAGTTCTAAGCTGGAGCATAGAAGACCCGAAGCCCAGACTGGAGCAAAAGAGGGTTGAGGGCTTGATGTTGGCTGGCAAGAAATCCAGCTGGGAAGGCACTTGATAAACCTTGTGGAGGCCCTGAGCTCAGTGGGGAAGACGAGAGAATTCTGTTGTTGCTAGAGATATGGACCCTAGCTAGAGAAAGAATGCCACGAGTTTGATGTTGGGAGGCATCTGATAAACCTCGAAGAGGCCGGGGCTAGGTGGGGCGTGAAGAAAATATTCGACAAGCACAGTGAGGGGGAGAGTGGCCTCCAAGAATTTGCAGAAGACCCGGGGAAAAGAGAGAACTCCCTGGTGGTATCATGGCTTGGCACGGGGGTGGACAGAATGCTAAGAATGAATGCATTTGAACCTACGGTTGGGTGGAAAGGCGAACACCCACATTCAGTTGGCAACTAAATTCCAATTTTAGATAAGTGTAACTCTGAATGTTATATTGTCTTGACTAGTTTGTTATAGTATGAGCTCATTTGAGCTAGATTATGGCATAATATTCTATCTTGTTTGGATGTTAGATAATTGTGACTTTGATGGTCTAGTCGACTAATGATTTTGAAGTAGAGTTTGAATATTATCTGTTGTCAATGGTTTTATGCTTACTTCTGTTTAGAAAAGGAAAACTGTCAGTAATGGGTTTTTAAATGAATTTGGGGCATAAGGATTTGGCCTCTGTACTGGTTAGAAAATCCTCAAAGGGATTGCTCAAGGATCGATTTCGCAAATACAAAGTTGGGATAGACTCTTCGGTCCTGTCGATCCCTCACATTTTCTTTTCTTGTTATAGAATTCGAGTTCTGTGAATGAAAGACGCTTCCTTCAAACCATTTTCTTATCCAAGTGACCTTAGGCTTGAGTCCACAGACTTAACCAAATCTTGTGTAAGATTTAAGAGTGTAACCCTCTGGGGCTTGTCAAAACCCCATATGATCAGGACCCTGGAACCCCGTGCTACGCTCAAAAGGAGCTAAGCTATCCGCGCTTCGGGACTTCGGAGGTTCAAGACTCCGGGATGTTTGAACTTCACAAAACTCTAATTTTGTCGAAGGCAACCTGCTGACATGGTTACCAGAGAGTTTGACCGACAACTAGCGGTTTCTTAACAGTTATCGTGGGATCCGCCCTATCATTAAACCCCGACCAACTTTTCTGCGACGAAGTAATGCGAGCCGTCAATCAGAGAAACATCAGGATCTTTCCTGATCGTTGCATATGAGCTTACGGTCAAATCGACGTCGACTCACTTTGGGAGTAAAAGGTGTCAAACGGTCGTAACTTCCAAACGTTGAAGTCGCGAAGTAACATGGGCCAAAGATCTAAGGATCCTTCAGGACCCTTCTCAACCGTTAGATCGAGTATAGTGGAAGGATAGGGTAAGCAGTAACATCAATCGACAACAAGCAGTCATTCCCACTCTATGACCTCTTCGACAGGTAACCCTTCGAGGAATTGAAGGGTTAAGAACGGTAAGGGTCACGAACTTGCGAATCCTCGAAGTGGCGAAATCCCGCCAACCGTTGGATCGTGGGGATGATTTCGAGAGCAGTGTAAGCCATTGATTTGAGGGTCCGTTGGGATCCTTTCTCGATCGTTCGATCAACTAGTGGAAGGACAACGTAAGTACTTAGGTGAAGTCCTACTTTGGGGAACGTAAGGCATAAGGGGTAAGAACATTTCGAAGCGTCGAAGGCTGAAGTACGTGGCAAGGAAGTCCGAGACTTCGGGGCTCCGGAAGATTTGACATGTTGGTGCATAGGCCAAATGTCGAAGCGTCGAAGGCCGAAGTACTTGGCGAGAGTTCTAGAACTTTGGAACTTCGGGAAAAACTCAAGGATGTAGGAAGGTGTGTTGAACACCGAAGTGACGAAGCACCGAAGTTCCTTTGTTGTAATGTCCAACTCCGCTTGGACGGGCCCACGTAGACCATGATGATGTGGCGTGCCTGGATAGTTCCACGTGGCATCGTGGGAGTGGTCGCACTTTAGGTGTGGGACCCCCACCCCTTGTCAAGTCTAAACTTTGTGTTAAGTGCAGACAATTTTCAACCGTTGGATCTAAGGGTGGATCGGTGCCCACCATATACTTTGGAGCGAAAGGAGACTTCGGGACTTTGGGTCTCTGGAGATGTTATAGACCCGTACATGAACGACGGAGGGCCGAAGGCTCGGTATGCATGAAAATCGAGAGATATCCCCTACAACCGCTCCTCCCGTGGCCATATCATTGCTAGAGGATGACGACCGAGGACGTTTCATTTCCATGTAGGATGGTACGAACGAGGTGGAGCCATGTGGCCTTTGACAAACAATACTGGAGAAGCTCAGGGAGCCATAATTTTTTACTCAGAACTCGGTTTTGGACGAGTTTATAGTCGTTGGAAAGCTCTCAGAGAGAAGAAGGCAATGGTGCCCTTATTCAAGGAACTCAGAGAAGTTGTAGGAAGGAAAAAAATTATACCCCATCCCTTAAAAGGGTACTAAGGGGTTGGGTATGTTACAAAGTGGTATCAGAGCAGGGAACAACACTTGGCCTGCATGGGCTCATGGAAGAGTCGATTAAAATTTTCTTAGAAAACTTTTAAGGGGGAGGGCATCCTACCCTACCCTATTTATTAGAGCATGTTTCAAACACCAGGTCTGGATGGGCCAGAGAATAGTCACAAGGCTAGTTTACCAAGGCTAAGATGGGCTTGTTGAAAGTGTTTACTGTCGCAAGGAGATTATCTGCATAAGATCCTTGAGGAGAAGGATTGCAGATTAAAATTTTGGTGGGATTTTACTCAACGAAAATTGAATCATGATGGATCGCAGAAGAAGAATCATATCATTACCTTGGGGAAATAATAACTACTCCTACAGGAGTGGGATTATGCCGATAGGCACTAATAGCAAGACTTAGATGTGAATGGACTGAATAGGTTGTGAGGTTTCCTACAGGTGTGGGCAGTCATGGCCTCTAGCAACTATAATGGTTGTTTATTTGAGGGCTAAGACCCTTACAGAAAAATTCCTCTTGGTTAAAGGAATTGAACGTGAAGTGATAGGATCCTTGGCAATAATAAATTGTTGCTTTAATAAAAGAGATTAAACCCTGTATGTATAACCCCTCATGACTAGGGGACTGATGGGAAATTGTAAGGTCAATTTACTTGACCTATAATGAATGAAAATTGTTGTTGGAA
Organism: Picea sitchensis; assembly: GCA_010110895.2. Lineage (NCBI taxonomy): Eukaryota > Viridiplantae > Streptophyta > Pinopsida > Pinales > Pinaceae > Picea > Picea sitchensis. The sequence goes on from SNQJ01S0001350.1 coordinate 97,140, forward strand.
TAACCCTCATGGAAGAAGCAGTGAAGTGACATGAGCAAGTTCAAAAGCTCATGGTTGTGCTAAGGGAGTGTGTATCGCTATTAACTTAAGGGTGTGTCTATGCAAGAGGTAAGAAAGTGGAATATATCTGCACGGTAGGCATAAGAGAAATGCTTGGTGCACGAGGATATGTTGAAATGCATATGGAAACGATTGAGCATGCATATAACATGTATGCATATATATGTACACACACACTTATTATGGTCTGTCATTGGATATAAAATAAGGTGAGGTCATAGATCATATGGTTAGTGATGATCTGACTATAACAACATAAGTAAAATGTTGATGACGTTGATTACATATTACCTCATGAGAACGAGGTAAAATAGTTAATGGAATGATCCTGAATGTGGTGAAGGAAGTGTTGGGGCACTTCTAGATGACCAATGGGTCAGGTTGACATCCAGGGGTGGATGGTAGCCATATAAGTATGATTTGGTATGCTCAAATAGTAGTGAGAGGGAATCTAGAAAAGGATTCCCTTGATAAAAAGGTCTGTTAAACAAAAAAAAATGGCCCGAGGCATAAAAAAAAAGCTTGATAAGATGCCTTGTTGCCTTGGGCACTGTTGGAATTGCCCAAATGGTATTTCTGGGTTGTTGAATAATTTTATAGTAGTTGAGGCAAGAATGCCTTCTTGTTGTTGGTTGTTGTCATATGGAAAGGGGGACATAGTTATGATTATGTTTGTTAAACTTTCCATGTGGATATCATGTGAATGGCGGAAAGCCCTCAACAAAGAGGGAAGCTCAGTATTGAGTATCTCTATGAGATTTGTCATAAGAATGGCAGTAAGATCCTTGGGGGAAGGATCTGGAAGTCTTATATGTCCATGTGTATGAATGACGCGGAAAAGGTGCAAGCAATGAGCTTGCATGATGAATGTTTAGCTATGTTTGTATATACTTGAGTGAATGAACATGAATGCTTTGTTGTCATGATAAAAGGCAACTTGATTAGGCTTTTAAAGGCTGGATGTAAGTGATCATGAACAATCATGAACCAACTAAATTTCAATAGATACTGAAAAGACAACTATAAGTGTGTCTATAGTAGACACACAATATGTTGAAGCAGGTAGTAAGAACACTGTGCATGAAAGCACAATGGGATAATGAGCACATGTAATTTAGAATGCATCATAAGAATGCAAGTTTATATTCCTTATGGAATATTTGGTAAACAATTGAAATGAAAAAGCTGAAGTTGACTCAAGTTTGAGGCCATCACAGATAGTGATGAATATGCAATAAAAAGTTGCAAGCTGAAGGAGTTCCCTGTGGAGGAACTGTGTAAAGACTCTGTCAGGAGAACATAGTCCCAACTTTAATGACTGCTGAGAGTTGGGCAGTGGACTACAAGCACACACACACACACGCACACACACACACACATATATAAGAATCTTGGATTACATTCTAAAACATAATGCATGAATGGAAGACTAACAAATGAACATTGAACATTCTGATAACTAAAGGGTAATGTGCATGAAGCACATGTTCATAATTCGTTGTGAACAAAAAGCTTGTTGTTGTAGCATGTTGATTTATCCAAGAAGGTTAAGGCGAACCTAACCAAGACTGTTCAAGGAAAAGAGAAGGGAGATCCCAACAGGGAGTAAATTGCAGAAGTAAAGAAGGAGAAAATGAGGAATACTATTCTCACCCTAAAACTTTGAATTGTTTAACAGAGTTGTGAGCCTTAAAGGAACAACTGTGAAAGAAAAAGAAAATAAATAAATAAGTATGTTTGAATGAATAGGTTTGGCTAAGCCGTGCTAAGTAAAGGCGGTGAGGCCTTGGAAAATAACTCAACTGGATTGATAGTCTAGGGCTGTGTAGGAGTTGGACAAGGGAAGAGTTCTTTGACTCCTTCCTTGTTGTTTATTATATATTTTTGGTATAAGAGATTGATTTACTAATGCAAGTAAGTGTTTTGGATAAGGATGTTGATAGTTGTATGATTATAGAATACAACTGAAAAATTGGATTGTGATTGCACTAGCTAACACATTAAGGAGTAATGTGGTAGAGTGCATATAGATATGTTGGGGCATATCTAAAAACGTTTTATTGATTTAAATGCTATGATATATGCATTTTTTTTACATGACTACTAGTATAATTGTGATGTATGTCATAGATAAACGGAAATTGGAACTGTTGGGAAAGACAATTACCAGCGATGGACAACGTCAAGCAGGGGATGAATACGAGAAGGTTGTTGTTGAAATTTGTTGAAGGGACTTTAAAAGTCTCCACAAAGCACCACTGATGAGGTAATATTAGAGAGGGTGTTAGCAGCCAGAACAGGTATAAAAGTGTTCATGCCTGTGTGGCATACAATATGAAGGGATTTGGTAAGAGTCCCCTCTAAAGTATTTTATTATCTAAAAGATTTCATGCTACTAATTTTGAGTGGTTGTCGTATGCCATTGCTACCCAAGTAGGGTAAGATTCAGAAAAGAAGAATCTGAATAATAGAGAGAGGATATCCATGTCGGTCAAAGATGATTTAGAATACTTGCAAGAAAATTCATGAATAAGTACTATCATGGGTACATTGACAAATCATGGGTGATTGGGAACAAAAGTGCACATTGGTAGCACATTGAATTGAATGCATTGTGTAAATGCATGCTTGCATAAGAGGATAGACAATGGATTTCCCATTAAGGAAAGAGGACTGTTACACATCAAAATCACTCAACTGGATAAGTGTCGCATATTGCCTCTCACTTGTCGCAAGTGTCGCAACTCCCTTACAACCTGTCGCAAGTGTCGCAAGTTGGATATAGAGTGTCGTGAATGTTGTTGGATCATGTTGTCACAACGATGACACTAAAGAGGCACTTGAAACATCTTATATACTTGGTTTGAAGGAAGAAACTGGTTCACTGGAGTCAAACATCTCTCAACACCTAAGAGGGCTTCTTAATCAAGGGTTTGGAAGGGGAACGCTCCCCTAAAACTGCCTGAGAAGCGCTGGCGCCCTTCTACCATGCTTCAGAAGCGTTGTAGCGCTTCTCCACCCTTTTGCAGGAGCGCTACTCAGATTTGAAGCGTTGGCGCTTCCCTTGGCCTTCTCTGGAGCGTTCTAGCGCTCTGATGCCCCTTCTGAGGGAGCGCTCTCCATTCTGGGTAAATTGTTAGCCCGATGAGAAGAATAAGGGGAGAATCATTCGAGTTTGGGAGGCGGTTGAACTCGAATTCTTGGTTCTATCAAAAGATCTCTGATCCAAGGAGGAAGTTCCTAACTGGTTCTAAACATAACTCAAGTGGTTAGGCCTTTCCTAGCCTATATAAGCAAGCTCTATGGTGATGAAGAGGGGGAGGAAGAACTGAATATGTGAAACTTATGATCTTGGAGGAAACTTGCAGTCAGCCAAAGGAGAGCAATCATCGAAGCTGCTGTCATCCAGGTTGTGGATCGTTTAGGCAAGGGTTAGACGAAGAGGACTTGACGAAGCTGTCGCATTCGCATCTACGATTGTAAGTACTGCTGTCGTTATTCTCATTAATATGACACGCTTGGCCTGTTTCTTTCTAGTTTGTGTCTGATGTTACATGAACTTATCATTCAGTGATAGATCTATTTTCAATCTAATGTCAATAGAGTAGGAAGTGGTCGTATCTTGTTTTGTCCACAGACCTCAGCGAGGAGCAAAGGATTGGAGCGCAACTCGAAGCGTGCAGGGACAAACGTCGGTTAAGAGGTACTTCTGTTACTCTCCCTTCTCATGCATTAGGCTTAGATAGATTCGAAAGAAATTCAGTGTCCATGATAAACACTTTTCTGTCTAGGGTTAAGGTCAAGCCTTAGAGGTCGATCTACTTGTCCGCAGGCAGATTTTCCTACAACAAGGACCTTCCAATAATCTACCTGAATTGTAAAGGTATTAAAGAAAATGAGAGTTTGGGTGGCCATGAGTGTTGGCACCTTGGTTACCAATGAAAGAAGAATGCTTGAACGCGTTCACGTGAAACTTTTAGTTTCACGCATGCTAATTTGAGATCATGATCAACTGAAACAAGGAAAACATAGTACTAATAAAAATAAACATGTATAAAGGAACCATGTGGTAAAAGGTTGGTTGAGTTCGAACCCATAAAGGAAGATTGTCTAATGTAAAAAGTAAAAATTTGAAAATCAATGCAAGGGTGCATTGTGTATGAATGTGACCATGGACAATGGCACATTGATTAAATTCATTTGATGTTTGATTGCATGTTAAAAGGGCTTGGTATGCTAAAGTAAAGCATGTGTAAGGAATTGTATTTACTTTTTGAGTAAATGAATTTATTGTTAGTATGTGCAGTTATGAAATTGTTTGTGAGTCACTACAAGTGTGCAATGAAAATATAATATGCATGAGAACTAACAATTGTTTGGTTGATTGAAGTTGAAATTGCAGGAAGAAGGGTCTTGGATATGGCAGTGTTCTAAGCCCATAAAGAAGACCAATTGCATGTTGAGCCAAACCTCTATGGGAAGGAAAATCCCATACTTGTGAATCTGGTTCTTGTGTGGAACAAATCTAAAAGTAAAATGTGGAAATTGGAAATCTATGGGTGACAGATTTGCAAGAAAATTCTGAATTTGAAATTGATGATAACGTCTCACAAAATTTTAGTATACATGTGACACAAGTGAGATGAAAATGATCTGTCTAGGGAGGACAGCTGAAGGCTGTCAAACATGGAAAGCATGAAAAATGCTACTATTGTGATATGAGAACCCTCTGGTAAGACATGATTGCCCTAGAATATGATGTGTTGTGGTAACATAAGCCAGAGGGACACCTCGGAAGAGCGATTCAGAGGGACGCCTCGGCTGTAAGACTTGATGAAGTCTCTAGAACTCTTCTTGTGTGAGAAAGCCTTGGCAATGCAAGATGGATCGCTCGAGGGACTGTATAGCATAGAAGGGGATGCCCGAGCCTGGGCCTGGAGGGTGAGTGACCGCAAGGAAGAGGAGACTTTGATAAATTCCTGAAAACTAATGATTGGGGTCATGCGCACAATGGGTATGTCAAGGAAAACAATGAGCCAAGTTAATGAGACAACCATATGGACGCATATCCATGAATTGCACAGATAAGTATTGAGCCAGATTATGAAATTTTCCTCTTAAATTATGAACAACAATAAAATGTTTTTGCATGTAATTGTGATTAATATGCTTGTTGCTTGAAATTATTGTAGGCATGTGACAAAGGCCAAGAGTCTGGAAAGGACCATACCAAGAAAGAGGAACAACACTACTGAAGCAACGGAAAGAAGAAGGCATGACAGGTGTTACTGAGAAAGAACACTGAGGATGGTGTTCCTTTGAAGGGGGAGGGGATTGTGATACCCCTGTTTCCCCTAGCTTGTAATTAATCATTATTTATGATTGCCATAACATGGCATGTGAACAATGTAAATGTATTATTTTTTAGATTGCCGACAACTGAATGTGGGGGTGAAGGTCGAGTCAAAGCCTTGAAGTAGTAGCCATGGTACCACTAGAGGAAAGAGTGAGGAAACATGTAGAGAGGGTTCATCATGCCAAGATGACCCAATCCTCTTTTTAATATTTGATCTGGAATAATAATCCTCAAGGAAAAATTAGTTAATGAGAAAAGGATTGGTGGTTGAACAACCAACTACCCCAATGAATGGAAACATGGAGGGCATGACTGAGAAGATAGAAAACTGTCAGCCCGAAGTACACAGAGCGCAATCTTTTTGCAGGCCCAGATTGACCTGAGTTCCTTCTGGTAAAAGGAATAGGACAAGTCCAGAACCTTCCTGAGGGAGAAGACATGCAAGAATATACACGAAGGAATATAGATAGAGAAGAAAGAGCAGAGTTCGGGAGGCGAAAGGGAGACCCTGCCCACGAGAGGGCTTAGAAGAAGATCAAAGAACTAGTGGAAAAGTTATGAGCTGGAGCATAGAAGACCTGAAGCCTAGACTGGAGCAAAAGAGGGTCGGGGTCTTGATGCTGGCTGGAAAGACATCCAATTGGGAAGGCACCTGATAAACCCTGTGGAGGCACTAAGCTCAGTGGGCAAGAAGAGAGACTTTTGTTGTTTCCAGAGATGACCCTAGACAGAGAAATAAGGCCACGAGCTTGATGTTGGGAGGCATCTGATAAACCTCGAAGAGGTTGGGGCTAGGTGGGGCGTGAAGAAAATCTTTTCCAAGCATAGTGAGGAGGAGAGTGACCTCCATGAATTTGCAGAAGACCCAAGGAAGAGAGAGAACTCCCTGGTGGTATCTTGGTTCGGCACGGGGGTGGAAAGAATGCTAAGAATGAATGCATCTGAGCCTATAGTTGGATAGAAATGCGAACACCCATAGTCAATTGGCAACTAAATTCCAATTTCAGATAAGTGTGACTCTGAATGTTATATTATCTTGACTGGTTTCTTATAGTAGGAGCTCATTTGAGCTAAATGATGGCATAATATTCTATCTTGTTTTGATGTTAGATAATTATGACTCTAATTGTCTGGCCGACTGAATATTTTGAAGTAGAGTTTGAATATTATCTCCTGTCAATGGTTTTCTTCTTACTTTTGTTTAGAAAGGAAAACTATCAGTAATGGGTTTTCAAATGAATTTGGGGCATAAGTCTTTGGCCTCTGTACTGGTTAGAAAATCCTCAAAGGGTTTGCTCAAGGATCAATTTCGCAAATACAGAGTTGGGACAGACTCTACATGACTGTTCAGGTCTTGATGATCCCTCGAATTTCCTTTTCTTGTTATAGAATTCGAGTTTTGTGAATGGAAGGCGCTTCCTTCAAACCATTTTCTTATCCAAGTGACCTCAGGCTTGAGTCCATAGACTTAACCAAATCTTGTGTAAGATTTAAGAGTGTAACCCCATGGGGCTTGTCAAAACCTCATATGACCAGGACCCTGGAACCCTGCGCTACACTCAAAAGGAGCTAAGCTATCCGGACTTTGGGACTTCGGAGGTCCGAGACTCCGGGATGTTTGAACTTCACAACACTCTAATTCTGTCGAAGGAAACCTCCTAACACAGTTACCAGTGAGTTTGACTGACAACTGGCGGTTTCTTAACAATTACCGTGGAATCCGCTCTATCATTAAACCCTGACCAACTTTTTGGCCGCGAAGTAACGTGAGCTGTCGATCCAAGAAACATCAGGATCTTTCCTGATCGTTGGATATGAGCTACGGTCAAATCGGCGTTGACTCACTTTGGGAGTAAAAAGGTGTGAAATGACCAGAACTTCCGAACGCCGAAGTCACGAAGTAACATGGGTCGTAGATCTAAGGATCCTTCGGGACCCTTCTCGACCGTTAGATCAAGTATAGTGGAAGGATAGGGTAAGTGGTACCATCAACCAACAAAAAACAGTCATTCCTGCTCTATGACCTTTTTGGCAGGTAACCCTTCGGGGAATTGAAGGGTTAAGAACGGTAAAGGTCGCGAACTCACGAATCGCCGAAGTAGAGAAATCCCGCCAATCGTTGGATCGTGGGGATGATTTCAGGAGTAGTGTAAGCCGTTGATCTGAGGGTTCATTGGGATCCTTTCTCGACCGTTTGATCAACTAGTGGAAGGACAATGTAAGTACTTCGACGAAGTCCTACTCCGGGAAACGTAAGGCACAAGGGGTGAGAATGTTCCGAAGCGTCGAAGGCTGAAGTACGTGGCAAGGAAGTCTGAGACTTTGGGACTTCGGGGCTCTGTGAGATTTGACATGTTGGTGCATTAGGAAAAACACCGAAGGCCAGAGTACTTGGCGGGAGTTCTAGAACTTCGGGAAAAACTCGAGGATGTAGGAAGGTGTGTTGAACCCTGAAGCGTCGAAGTTCCCTTGCTGTAATGTCCAACTCCGATTGGACGTGCCCGCATACACCATGATGATGTGGCCTGCATGGATAGTTCCACGTGGCGTCATGGGAGTGGTCGCGGGTTAGGTGTGGGACCCCCGCCCCTTGTCATGTCTAAATCTTGTGTTAAGTGCGGACAATTCTCAACCATCGAATCTATAAAGGTGGATCGATCCCCACCATAGAATTTGGAGTGAAAGGATACTTCGAGACTTTAGGTCTTCGAAGATGACACCTATACATGAATGACAGAGGGTCGAAGGCTCAGTATTCGTGAAAACCTAGAGATATCCACTGTAACCGCTCCTCTCGTGTCCATGTCATCGCTAGAGGATGATGACCAAGGACATGTCATTGGCATGTAGGACGGTACAAATGAAATGGATCCACGTGGCCTTTGACCAACGATACCTGAGAAGCTCAGGGAGCCATAACTTTTGACTAAGAATTGGGTTTTGGACAAGTTTGTAGTCGTTGGAAAGCTCTCAGAGAGTAGAAAGCAATGGTGCCCTTATTCGAGGAACTCAGAGAAGCTGTAGGTAGGAAAAAATGTATACCCCATCCCTTAAAAGGGTACTAATGGGTTGGGTATGTTACAATTATTCTAAAAAAGGATGACTCAGAGTGATTCCTCGTGACCGACTACCATTCCCTTAATAAAGCCATAGTTAAAAACCACTACTCCCTACCCCAGATTGAGGATTTGCTGGACCACTTACAAGGGGTTTGTTTCTTCACAAATATGGGTTTGACAACTGGCTACCATCAAGTTCACATGAATGCATTAGACACATGGAAGACCACTTTCAAGACCAAGTTTGGGCTTTTTGAGTGGCTGGTAATGCCATTTGGCTTGAAAAATGCGTCGGCCACATTTATGCCATTAATTAATGATATTTTCAGGCCACATTTGGGTAAGTTTGTGGTAATTTATCTTGATTATATCTTGGTCTTCAGTAAGTCTTAGGCAGAACATATTTAGCACGTCTACAACGTACTTGAGCTACTGCGGGCGCATAAACTTTAGGTGAAGGAAAATAAGTCATATTTTGGACAAACTGTTGAAATATTGTAACTGAAAAGAGTATTCTATTTATTATTGATGTATTATTCATTAGATCAATCCCCTTTTGTGGATTGATCATGTCGGGCATTGTAAATGACCAAATCCCCTTTTGTGGATTGGTCAAACCCTAATTGTAATATGCTAAATGAGAAGTCGGGCCCCATAATATATTAAAGTGGTTATAACCACCCAGAATGAGAAGTCGGCCCTGCCAGTGAAAAGACACCTCAATTCATCACCTACGAGATTGTATAAATAAGAGAGGCCAACGCCTCATTTGTTCACTCACTCACTTGTTCATCATAGCGCAAGTTTGGAGTTGCAGTTGGAGAAGAAAGAAGAGAGAGAGAGGCGCATACTTGGGAGACGACTTTCTGTATTGTTTGGTTCATTCTCTTGGCATTGTATTGGCTATCTATATTAAAGAAGTTTTTTGCTGGGTTTTCTCCCCCATGAGGGTTTCCCGGGATAAATGATGTGTCTCTTGTGATTGTGTATTTCTCAGTGATCCTATCTATGCTATGGTTATCTAGTGAATTGAAAAGAAACCTAATAATAGCTTAAACCTTAACATGGTATCAGAGCTATGCTGAAGAGAGCATCTTTCACAAGAATAAGAAAAATGTCACTATTGTCGTACATGAAAATTAGGGCTTTTTATTGAAGAAGGATTTCAGCCCTAAAACCATCTAGAAAAGTGCGCCCTACCTCAAGGAACATTTTGGCATCTTCAACACACCTTTTTAGTGGCTAGATATCCCGGAAAGTGAAACCCTAGTTTTCACCAGTACCAGAAGTACCAGAAAACCATAAGTACCAGGAAACCAGAAAACCAGAAGCGCCAGTCCACAAATCCGCTAGTCAAGTTTGAAGGGGTAAAAGTTGGATTTTCTGAAATCTAACCACACTAGGCTATTTGCCTCAGCCAAGCGCACCTCCTGGTAAGTTCAGAATTAAATTTTGAGCATTTTCATTTTTTGGTTATTTTCCTAGCTCCAGGGAAAAGATGTCTGCAAGCACTAAGCTTGTTGTTGACAAGCTAGAAGGTGTGGAAAACTTCCGTTCCTAGAAGTATAGGATTGAACTCATTCTTGAAGAGAATGACCTAGCAAGATTTATTGAAGATGTACCAGAACCCGCCGATGCTGCAGCTAAAGCAAAACATCAAAAGGACACAATTAGGGCCAAAAGAATCATTGTAGATTCTTTCAAAGATCACTTGATTCTTCAAGTGTCTTCAAAGAAGACTCCAAAATAAATGTTTGATGCCCTAACCAGATTATATGAAGGAAAGAACATAAACCGGAAGATGAATCTAAGAACTCAACTCAAGAATACAAGGATGCAGAAAGGAGAAATGATCCAGGAATATTTCTCTAGAATATCAGAATTCTAAGAACAACTAGAAGCAATTGGAGATACTATAGACAAAGACGAACTCATAATGACGACCCTTAATGGTCTCACAAGACCTTGGGATGCATTCATCGAAACTATTTGTGCCAGAAAGGAGAAACTACAATTCGACATTCTTTGGGAAGAATGTATTCAAGAAGAATCAAGGGTAGCTAACTGAGAAGCTTTGCTATCAAGAGATGAAGATCAAGCCCTAGCTACTCACACTAGAGGAAGAAATAAGTCTTACTTCTAGAAAGAAACTCATAAGGAGTCTCACCCCCAAAACAAATTCATACATAAAGAATCTCAACCAAGGAGATTCTAGAAGTTTCAGAAAGGACAAAGAAAAGGAAAAGATTTCTCATCCTACCAATGTTACCATTGTGACAAGATGGGACATATTGCGAAACACTATCCAGCTAGACAAGAAGATTACGAGAAGAAAAACAAGAGGTATCATGCCCATGCAGTTGAAGATGAAGAGCCACCCACAAAGATGATAAAAGAACAAATTGAAGACCGTGTCTTAATCTCAGCCCTCTCAGGATCAATATCACCTGGTGAGGACACTTGGCTCATTGATAGTGGTGCTTCCAAGCACATGACATGTCAAAGAGACATTCTCTCTTGCCTTTCAGAAAAGAAGTTTTCTCAGAAAGTTACACTTGGAGATGATTATCAATACCCTATCAAGGGAGTAGGAGAATCAAATTACAAGCTTAATTTAGGGACTGCAATGAAGATGAAGGATGTACTCTATGTACCAGGTTTGAAAAATAACTTACTCTCCATATCAGCTTTAGAAAAGAAAGGCTTCAGAGTTGCCTTTATAGATGGAGAAGTTCTTATGTGGGCCAAAGGAAAAACCATGAAAGAAGCAATTGTTATTGGAAAAAAAGAAGGTGGCTTGTATAAGCTAAAGGGTCATTCATAAGTAGCCATGACCCACTCCATTGAGAATCTGTTTGAACTTTGGCATAGAATATTAGCCCACATCAACTACAAGGAATTACCTTACATAAGCAAAGCAGTCATAGGTCTACCAGAACTCAAGGTTGATCATGAAGGTGTGTGCAATGGATGTGCACAAGGGAAGACCATCAAGAACCCTTTTTTGAAGAGAGATAGTAAAGCAGAAGGAGTCTTAGAACTCATTCACTCAGATGTGTGTGGCCCAATGTCATCAACCTCCATCAGTGGGTGTGTATACTATGTATTCTTTATTAACGACTATTCTCGTAAAACATGGGTTTACTTTTTGAAATCAAAAGATGAAGTGTTCAGTAAATTCAACGAATTCAAAGCCTTGATAGAGAATCTTTTTGAAAGAAATATCAAGACACTCAGGTCAGATAATGGAGGAGAATATACCTCAAAAGAGTTTGTAAACTTTTTCAAAGATGTCGGGATCAAGAGGGATCTCACCACTCCCTACAATCCTCAACAAAATTGTGTAGCAGAAAGAAAGAACAAAACTATAATGGAAGTAGTGAAGGCCACGATCCATGATCAAGATCTTCCAATGTGCTTATGGGCAGAAGCAGCAAAAACAACAGTATATGTGCAGAACAGATTGCCCCATAGTACACTTGGGTTCAAGACCCCAGAATAGATGTTCTCCGGAAAGAAGCCAGAAGTAAGCCATCTCAAAATATTTGGCTGCCCAATATTTGTACATATTCCAAAAAAGAAGAGAAACAAGCTGGACCCTTCAGGAAAGAAGGGAGTATTTGTTGGATATTGTGAGGTATCCAAGGCCTTCAGATTTTGTATACCAGGTTACCATCATATTGAGATTAGAAGGGATGTAACTTTTGATGAAGATGAAACACTCAAGAAATCAAGAAGATGCCAGCTTGAAGAAGTATATGAAGAGGAACCCGTAGTTCCCAAAATTGCAGAACCAGTAAGGGAAGTCATAGCTTCCCTTGATGAGGAGATTCTAGAAGATCATGACATAGTAGAATCTTAAGAACCTCCCCAGATGACGATCTCCCACAAGAGAAATCCAACTTGGGAAAGGGAAATCATTCAGGATGGAGAGAAGTATGGTGTCCGCGAAGGAACCATGAGACAAGTGAAGAAACCTAAGCCATTCTCCAGTTATATGGCTTTGATGTGTGATCCCCTAGAGAATGAGCCTACCTGCTTTGAAGAAGCCATTCAAAAGAAAGAATGGGAAGATGCCATGACAGAAGAATACCAATCCATCATAAAGAATGATGTATGGGAAATAGTTCCCAAACCGAAGAGCAAGGATGTGGTATCTTCCAAATGGATTTTCAAAATAAAACATGTTGTTGATGGAAGTATTGAGCAATATAAAGCAAGGTTAGTTTCTCGTGGCTTTTCCCAAAAGGAAGGCATTGACTATGAAGAGACATTTTCTCATGTAGCTAGATACACTTCGATCAGAACCATCACAGCCCTTGCAACTAAGATGAAATGGAAGTTACACCAGATGGACGTGAAAATTGACTTCTTGAATGGTGTCATTGAAGAAGAAGTGTATATAGAACAACCTCAAGGATTTTAAGTTGAAGACAGGAAGACTTATGTGTGCAAATTGAAGAAGGCTCTGTATGGTTGAAGCAAGCTTCTAGAGCTTGGTATGGAAGGATTGATAGTTTTCTGACGAGCTTGGGCTTTACCAAGAGTAAAGTAGATTCTAACCTTTACTTCAAGGTTATGAATGATGAGCATGTTATATTGTTGCTATATGTGGATGACTTATTCTTAATTGGAGAAGAAAATCTCATCATTGAATGTAAGAATAATCTCGCTGTAGAATTTGAGATGAAAGACCTTGGCCTAATGCACTATTTCTTAGGTCTCGAGGTATGATAGAACCTAGAGAGGATCTTCCTTAACCAAGGGAAGTATGCAGTTGAAATACTGAAGATATTTGATATGTTGGAGTGCAAGTCCATGAATACACCCATGGAAACAAAGTTGAAGCTCGTGGTCGACTCTTCGTCAGAATTGATTGATGTTACGCTGTACAGACAGATCATTGGATCGTTGATGTATCTGACGAACACCAGGGCAAATATCTATTTTGTTGTGAACACCTTGAGTCAGTTTCTGGTAGAACCCAGACATGTTCACCTAGTTGCTACAAAACATGTGATGAGGTACCTTAATGGTACATTAGATTGTGGTCTCAGTTATGATGGAGATCATGACTTCAGACTGAGTGGATATACTGATTCAAATTGGGATGGAAGTGTCTCTGACAGAAAGAGCACTTCAGGATGTTGTTTTAGTCTGGGGCCAACCATGATCTCATGGTAGAGTAGGAAGTAATCAAGCATTTCTCTCAGCACGACATAAACATAATACATTGCTGCTTTTTCTGCCAGTTGTGAAGCCAAATGGCTTCAGAAGTTGTTGGCAAGTCTATTCGACCTAGAGATGGAAGCAACCTTGATCCTATGTTATAACTAGAGATGTATAAAGATGACTGAGAACCTTGTGTTCCATGACAAGTCAATACACATAGAGATCCGATATCATTACATCTGTGACATGGTGCAGAGAGGAGCCATAAAGCTCCAATATGTTAGCACAGATGAACAAGTTGAGCATGTGTTGACCAAGCCTCTATCTCAGGTAAAGTTTGAGAACTTTCGAGATAAGCTTGGTGTAGTCCGTAAGGACCTCCCTCGAAATGGGGAGTAGTGTTGTGATGCCAGCCCCATGATGTTCCATCCTAGTGTTGTGATGACAGCCTTGTGCTGATGATGTGCCAGCCTAGTGCTGTGATGCCAGCCTTGTGTTGATGATGTGCCAGCCTCGTGCTGTGATGATGTGTTTACAACCTCGTGTTGTGATGATGTGTTGCTAGCCTCATGTTGTGATGCCAACTTTGTGTTGATGATATTGTGTTGCTAGTCTCGTACTGTGATGCCAGCTTTGTGCTGATGATATTGTGTGTAGCCAGCTTCATGCTATGATGCTAGCTTCGTGCTGAATATTCTCAACCTAGTTCTAATGTTGATGATGCTCCAGCCTTTGTGCTGTGTTGTTGTTGATGTTGATTATACTCCAGATTTTGTGCTATGTTGTTGCTATTGACGATGAGAAAAACTTTCGATGATTTCTAGATACGCCAGTCAGTGTTCCAAGATGTTGTTGATGATGCTTTCCTCTCTCTCGCTTGATGCTGTTGAAGAATACCCTTCTTGTTAAGGGGGAGTGTTGAAATATTGTAACTGGAAAGAGTATTCTATTTATTATTGATGTATTATTCATTAAATCAATCCCCTTTCATGGATTGATCATGTCGGGCATTATAAATGACCAAATCCCCTTTTGCGGATTGGTCAAACCCTAATTGTAATATGTTAAATGAGAAGTCATTCCCCAAAATATATTAAAGTGGTTATAACCACCCAGAATGAGAAGTCAGCCCTGCCAGTGAAAATACACCTTAGTTCAACACCTGCTAGGTTGTATAAATAAGAGAGGCCAATGCCTCATTTGTTCACTCACTCACTTGTTCATTAGAGCGCAAGTTTGGAGCTGGAGTTGGAGAAGAAGGAAGAGAGAGAGAGGCACATACTTGGGAGAGGACTTTCTGTATTGTTTGGTTCATTCTCTTGGCATTGTATTGGCTATCTATATTAAGGATTTTTTTGCGGGTTTTCTCCCCCATGAGGGTTTCCCATGATAAATTATGTGTCTCTTGTGATTGTGTATTTCACAGTGATCCTATCTACGATATGGTTATCTAGTGAATTGAAAAGAAACCTAATAATAACTTAAACCTTAACACAAATATCATTTCAGTATTTGGGCTTCATATTGGACACAAAAGGGGTTCGACCAGATCCATCTCGAGTACATGCTTTGGCAAAATGGCCAGTTCCCTCAAATGCGCATGACCTCAAGAGTTTCATGGGAGGTATTAATTTCTACTAGAAATTTGTTTCTCATTTTCCCCAACCGACTCGTCCTTTACATCGGTTGTTCAATCAAGCGAAATTTGTTTGGAATGTAGAGGCAGACCACCACTTTGTGAAGCTAAAGGATGCATTATGATCTGCCCCATGTTATTTTTTTTTCGAACATGAATCAACCCTTTGAGATTGAGATGAATGCATCTCAGTTCACCATTGGGGCTGTACTTAAAGATGGAGATCACCCTATGGCACACCATTTAGAAACTCTTATAGAGGCCAAAGTTAATTACAACACCTATGACAAGAAGTTCTATAGTTTGGTGCAGGAATTGAAGCAATGGAACCATTATATTCTCGACAAAGAAACAATCCTCCATACAGATCATCACCCCTTGATCCTCATCAATTTGTAGAGTAAAATTCAGGAGCAACGCCATCTGAAGTGGGAAGATTATATTCAACAATTCCATCTAGTAATTAAATACAAGAAGGGTACCACTAACAAGATGGATGACTTGTTAAGTCAACCACCTACTCAGGTCTTGCACATTTTAGAGGTGCGTTGTGCAACATATGATGCCTGCAAAGACATGTATGCAACATATTCGTGCTTTGGTGAAATTTGGGGAGCGTTGCAGTAGCCTACAATAATAAATCCGAATTATACTATCCGTGATGGTTGGCTCTACAAACTTAACCAATTGTGTGTGCCATAGTCCGAAGATCGTCTTTTTCTCATCCATGAAGCACATGCCTCTCTGTGCGGGGGTAATTTCGACACATCCAGGACCATCCTCAATCTCCAACACCACTTCTACTAGCCTTCTTTGCCCAAACAAGTGGAGAAGTTCATTCACACTTTCTCTCTCTGTTCCCAAAGTAAGTCGTCTAATCACAAGCATGGTCTTTACCAACCTCTACTAGTGCCACACGTCCTTGGGAATCTATTTCCATGGACTTTTAGAGTGGTCTTCCTACCACTCTCTGCAAACACGATGCTATTTGGGTGGTCGTTTGTCATTTTTCTAAGATGGATCTCTTTCTCCCCTATCATAAGACTACCTATGTTGCACAGATTGCAGACCTCTTCTCCCATCATATTTGACCCCACTTCGGCTTGCCCAATAGCATTATTTATGGTAGGGACTCTCATTTCCGTAGTAACTTTTGGCGTCCTCTTTGGTCTTTACTGGGTTTCCAACTTCGTTTTTCCACCGCCTTTCACCCTAGATCGACGAGCAAATAGAAGTTGTCAATCGTACTCTGGTCCACTTCCTTCACAGTTATTTTGCTAAAAACAAATAGTGGGACTCCTATTTGCATATTATGCAACATAGTTTCAATTGGGCCACACACTCCTCCACCGATTTCTCTCCCTTCGAAGTTTATTTTGGGTTTCATCCCCTTGCGCCCTCAGAGATGCCCCTTACTCTCGCTCCTAGGTCTGCACATTTGTAACAAGAGAAACAATCAACTCAACGTTTTATCCATAATTTAGCTCAACACCATAATTAGGTAGCATCTGCCTTGCAAGCATCCCAAGAGCATGCAAAACAAAGTCATGATAAGCAGCGCATGCCATTGTTCATTCAACCGGGAGATCGTGTGCAACTCTTATTGGACAAGCACCAATTCAAAGGCCAACATCATAAGCTGCACCCAATGTGATATGGCCCCTACATTGTTCTGGAACACATTGGAGAGAATGCATATCGCGTGGAATTGTCTTCACATCTCGACATCCATGATGTGCTTAATGTCAACAACCTCAAGCTGTTTGAACCCCCTCTCCTTGAAGAAGTAGTCACAATTCATAATCCAGTGGATAATATTCTAGATTTTCAGCGTTCGTTGCTCATTGATAAAATTCTTGACTCCAAAACCAGGACCACTTGCTAGTAGCAGTATCTCTCATATCTGGTGGGTAAAAAGGGATAGACTCCAACTCAGGCCAAATGGATGTCTAAACAGAGATTGAAGCACAATTTCCCTCATTTGCTGGCAGAAGAAGGGACGCTTTTGGATCTAAACATGGAGGAATTGGGCCACCAAGAACGACACACCCCTTCCTTGGCCACTCATGATGAGGAGGGTGCTCTGTAATAAATGTTTGGTATTTAATTTCTCTTTAGCAAAAAGTATTTGTAAACAATTAATAGAGGGAAGGATAAAGTCGCCTTGCATATAAAAGGAGTGCCTCTCTCTCATAATAGATTTGATGGTCATTTTCCAGTCTAAGCATTTTGTCTCTTATTTCTATGCTTTGTTTTTCCTCTGTTTTAATATTGCGTCTTAAGTTTCTATGTGAGTTTTCATATTTGCATGCAGATCAATAATCAAACACAAATAATTACTCATAATTAAACTGCAACATAACTCTGCAAGTTTCATTCACCAGATTGGCTAAGCTCTTGGGCCTCCATTACATTCAATATAGCTAAAGCTTCTAACCCACTCACTCATCCATAGACCTCTTCTACGAGAGCTAAAATAATTTCCTTCATTGTATGCATAATTTGGAAGTCGAACAACTTAACTATTCCAATTTCCTTTGATATGGTTTATCAACGAATCAATTCATTTATTCCCGCAAAGAGCCTATTTTATCTCGTGGTCGAAGGAAAACCTCTATCATTATGAATAGTGAAGTCTTCTTTGGCCTCCAACGATTCATATCTACATAAATCATAAAGAGTACTTTGGCATTTCTTTAATCCTAGGGAAGCAGTGTCTTTCCTCATGGTTTACATGTGGAGGCGATTACCCAAGGTTTGACCCTTAATGATCCTCTGCGATCATTTTGAAACCTTATACACTTACAACTTGTATAACTTTGACACCTGGTGGCTTGTAAACATTTGAGATGTCCACAATGTAAATGGACATGACAATTGGAAAGATGATAGATCACCACAAAACCTTTTGCACCAAGAATCATGAGATTTCCTTATTTTTCAATGCTATCTGTTTCTGCCTTTATACACACCTGGGTGACGTGGAAGAAATATTCAATCCACTTGGTGTGTCCTTGGGGGAAAGTCTCTAGTCAAGGTGTTGTCACCTGATCCTCGAGTCAAGGTGCTGTCAAAGAATTTCTATTCACCGTATTTCACACTCAATGAGTGAATAATTTACAATAGATACAGGCTACATGAGTAATTAATGTGCCATAGTAGTGATATAGAGAGATCTAAATACTCACTGACAGACACTTGAGTGAATTTCCACTTAGTCCTAGTTAACTGATCCATGCAATCATCGGTTAACTGTGTCACACATGTGGAAGTGAGAGAAACACATGCAACTGTTGGTGATAAAATCGAGGTTGTCATGCATGAGTGACTTCCACTAGTTTAACAGAGTGTAACTAACTCTGAACTGATGATAAGCACCCTATTTTGTAGGATAATATTCTATAGAGATAATATTCTCATCTAAGGAAGTGTTCTCAACATTGGACTATCAAACTTAGTAAAATAATTCTAGGTGAGTGTGTAATATCTCCAACACCCTCGTTGAACACTACTAGGATGTGCATGATGAATGAGTATCGACAACAAAGGCCATGTTAGGTACCCATTGTACAATGCATATAAGAATGAGACACTGAAAAAATGAGGAAAGTGGGAAAACCTCATTGGAAACCCCCCCCCAAATAAAAAAAAAAAAAAAAAAAAAAAAAAAAAAAAAAACCCCTCAAGGTACAATGCATAAAAAAAAACAAAAAATGAGAAGGAACAAAAACAACCAAAAAATGAGAAGGAACAAAAAACAATTGCTAAGTCACTGTGTCCTTCACTCCATAAAGACCTCGAAACTGTGCAAGTTTGTGCTCATTGAATATTTTGTTGAAGATGTAGATGTCTGCACAAATATGATGAAGTAGATGCACCAGCAAGATGTCCACACATATCCACTTTCTCTTTTTGTAATGAAGAAGATCCAAATGAAGTTTGGATGAAACTTTGAAAATCATGCAGTCGTTTCCAAAAAAAAAACGTTGAAATTTTGTTGATTTTAAAATGCTCATAACTTCACTTCCCAGACTTCATTTTAGACGAATTGTTTTTTGAAATTGGGTTATTTTCCAAGAGGAATTCAAATATCCGAATTTTTTTATGCAAATTCTGCTCAGAAAATGTCATAATTGAATTTGATATGTGCATCCCCCTTTTTCGCAATTGAGATGCATGCATGTGGCTCCTGGGATGCATGAATGACACATGAAAAAGTGTCTGCATGCAACTCCTGATATGCATGGATGATATATTTCATATGCGATTCAAAAATCTGAAATAGAGTAGATATCATCTTCAATGAATGGAACAAAAAATTGTGTAGATACATGTGTAGAAGGCTCTTCAAACTGAGATGATTGATCTTCCAGTTGCTTTTCTACTGGCTCTATCTTGTCAACCTTTTGTATGAAATCTTCCTTATTCCCAAATGAAACCTTAAATATTGTGATTCATCATCTACTTGATAGAAAGTTCAAGAGAAACAGAGATGCAGATACATCCTATGGCCTTATCTTGTCTATTGAGAAATTCATGTTTCTCATCGGTGGAATCAGGCTCTACTTCCATTGCCATGGTTATTTGGTATAAGCCTCTACTTCTAAGAAGAAGTAGAATCTTTGGCTTCCACTCCAAATAGTTATGAGGCATGAAAAGTATTGACGATGAGTAAAAAATAGATTCCATCTTTCATTCTTCTTTGTTCCATCTTCAGTACTTGTAAAAGAGTGTTGGTTACGATCCTTGCTAGCAACATGTGGGCTCTGATACCATGTAAGATGTGGTGAATACCTGCACATAAGATCTAGCTAGAAAAATAACATACACAACTTGCACACTTGAGATGATGACTGTTTCATTTGGAGGCACTTGGACACAACTAAATGATGATACAATGGCCCCTTCCACTTGGACGTTATCCTTTGGAGGCCCAAGACGTCACCTTCCAAGCCTTGACATCATGAGAAATGATAGGGTTTGTGGGTTGATGGTTCTTGAAGAGAGATGATGTGGATTGAAGAAGGAAGATGCATGAACTGGCACTCCAGAGCATGAGAGATGGACACATGGAATTTGTAGGCCCAACGACTTGTATCTAGAGGCTCAACATCTCAATTTTGAGGCCTAGTATCACCCTTTAAGGCATGACATCACCCTTCTAAGGGATTTAATTATGTAATTTATATTTTTAAGTTGTAAAAGGAAAATAGAGTGGGTCGTTCTCCTTCTATTTTGTTGTTGAATTTTAAAAGTGGAAAAATTGGTTTTAGGTGACCTCATATAAATAGAGGTCACCTCAATTTCATTTTATGATCATGACTTGAGAATTACTTAACATTCTTGGCTGAAATTTCCACTCTACTCGGGAAATTCTATCTCTATCTTCTTTGGTGCATTTTGGAAGAAATTCTTGTCTATTGGAGGAAAAAGGCTAGTGCTATCTCTTGGATTTTTTTTCTTGGAAATTGTGGTGGGATATTCTTGATAAGTAAGGGTTTTTTCATGCTATCTCTTGGATTAGGTAAGAAATTTATGTAATTATATGTTTTTCTTCTTGATCTCAAGGTTATTTTTTTCAAACTCTTGGATGAGTATAAGGGCATACACCCTCCATCAAGATATATATTTGTTTTTTTGTTATAAATTCCCATCACTTGTGGGGCCAACATTTCAACCATTGGCTAAGAAACCACAACCTAGGGGCATCCAATCTGTCAAAATCACCCAAGGATTGCCCCTGACTTGGGTTGCACCAACCTTTATCATGAATGGATTTTTGGGTGTCTCCTCTTGGATAAAAATGTCGTAAGGGTGTTGAACTCAAGTCACCTAGAAAACGAGACCCACACCTTAATCTATTTTTTATTGTCATTGAAAATGTTATTTTCAAAGGTTGCTAGAAGGAGTGAAAGGGATGACACCCTTCTAGATTTACCTTGCTAAGGTTTGTTTGATCTAGGGAGTAAAACGGCTTACACCCCTAGAGAAGTAATAAACCCTAGCTCATAAACAAGAGACTCCATAACCCAATAGCTAAGGCACTGGTCTTTTTTCATTGGAGATTGAATATTATGCATTGGTAAACCTGATATCAAGGATATTGAATTGTTTAAGTTTGGAATTTGATTTTACATGATTTAAGATAATTGTGCCCTAAGGGAGTCTTGATTAGCCAAGTGATCTAGCTGCTGTAATAAAATTTTAGCTACAACCAAGAGGGTTGCAATGAACTCATCCTCTTTCATTCTTTTACTCACTTTTCTACCGTTGAAATTCACTTGTAAGCCTTGGCAATTGTTCTACTAGTTATAAAATATTGTTTGGGTGGTTTACTTGTTGATTTTAGTGGTTAGAATTTGCTTCTATAGAAAAATTTTGCTACAGCCATAAGTATTATATATATATATATATATATATATATATATATATATATATATATCTGATAACATTTAGTAACAACCTTCTAATTGCTATCAAAGTCTTGCTCTAATCATTGGAAAATTATATACTTATTGCTAGCTTTATTTCCAACATCTTGAACTTGATTTTGATGGTTAATGTGGTAGTTGTCATAAGTCATTTATTGGTGATATATATTTCCATATTGCTGCAATTTTGGGACACCAAGGTTTCTTTTTTATTTCCATTTGGTTTTGAGTCTTAAATCTCCATAAATTGTCTTGTTTCGAGTAGGTCTAACATTGTTTTGCAGGTACACTACCTTGGCAACTATTTACCGCCTCATAATACTTTCTCTCAAGCCTCTTTCCAATATTTGATCTTGATCTATAGGGGCATTCTCCGATCACTTTCCATTTTCCATCTGAATCCCCCTAGGGTCACCCGTGAAGCCTCCCTTGTGTTGGATTTATCCTTAACTAAAATGAGGGGGACATCTATTAAGGTGACAATGATAGTTGTTCCTAGTTGTGTCACACACTTTGTGTTTGGGTTGGGATTTTCTAAAACTACAATCTATGCGATAAAAAATTTGGTGCCATTGTTGGAGAGGATTTCGAATCCTTTTCGATCCATAATGACACTTGACAATTCTATCCCAAAGCCTTTACCCATAGATTTCCTGGAAACTCCATTTAGGGAAGTTCCCTTTTTATTTTTTGATGACTTTCATACAAGTTTATCTGGTGAATCTAGTAAGGGAAGATACCCTCTCCATCTTTGATGAGACTTAAGCTCATCTGATGACTCCATTGGGGTGTCATTTCAGAAAATATAATTATGGCACCATGGGATGAACCCTTGCCCATAACTTACCATGTCTCAGGGACATTTTTACAGATGGAAGAGAAAAAAGTTGTTGATGAAGTTGTTAAGCATATGATGAATCTTATAAGGGAATTATCCCAAGAATCTATTAAAGAAAAAAATGATGAATCTCCTCTTACTGAAGAGCAAGTCCATACAGATGAAGAAATGCTTGAAGAGCAGGTCTGTCAAGAAATCTACCAAGAAGACCCTGATGAATTTTCTCATGTTGAATACCCTGATGAGAAATTGATGTGCATTGAGGAAGATTAAGTTGTCAAGGCTTGCGAAAAAATAACCAGTTCCATTGATACAAGTAAATTCATGGAGCAACCCTCAGATATAGTTGATCAACACATTGATGATTTCATACATGTTGGAAGACATAGATGGGACATGGGTTGTTTCACTTTTGATGGAGATCTCATTTACGACATCGAGGGTAGTTTTCAAATGAAGAGCATCGAGTTGTTTTCTTCAGAGAACTGGTATTCATACTTGGATGATCTAGGTATTTGGCATCCCGATGATGATAAGAATGTAGATGGGTCTCATCCATCCTATGATGACTTATTGCAGTATACTCATGATTTTCAGTCATACCTTGGGAGTTATGATGCATATCCTTTTGAGCACTCATATTTGTTTTATGATTTTCAACCACCTTTGTGCTTAGATTTTGATGGAGATAAGACCATGGTCATCTCAGAACAATCACAGGTTCATGCTACAGAGCAACAATGTTTTTATCTTGGGGTTTTTTGCAGGGATGAAGAGATAAAGAAGCAACATGTTTTGAGTGTAGAGAAATATTCTTTCTCTACACCTGAGGTTGTCCCTTATCTCATATTTCCTTCTCTGAGAAATCATATATTCCTCTTGGGATCTCTCATATCCTCTCAGCCTCGAAGGAGCAGTGGTATTCTAAATAACGATAAAGATAATCCATCGTCTATATGCAGTAGTCCTATTCAGAGACAGAGTGATTAGGCTTGTGGCTATTCTTACTAGCAGGATTGTCTCCCTCCCACCCACCTCCATGAGTTGCATTTCATGAATGATTATATGTTTATTTATGCTCATGATTATTATTTTCTTAACTTATCTTTGTTGTATTACATAATTAAGCACAAGTGAAGGATACATTGATGAGATGTTGATCAAGTGGTTGCATTGGTTGTATGATTTCACTTGATATCACCAAGTGCTTGATCTCTACGAGCCTCGGGCCCTAGGTAAGTAGGTAGGCCATTTGCTCTCTTGCATTTTCATTTGTGTATTCATCACAGATTAGTTGCATTTTCTTTCAAGATTTTCTTCACTTGTTTCTTCTCTTGCATCATTGTTTTCATACATTTGCTTGAATCATATTACATGTTAGTTACAATTTTTTGAAAAAATGTGAAATTTTCTTTTTAGAGATAGTTGTCAATTTTGAAAATTTTCTTATATGAATAAAGGGCAAGTGCGCCAACCTTAGATATCCAAACATGTTTGTTTAAGTGTGTGTAGGAACAGGTCTTACGAAGAGATGTTGAGGTTCTCATGTACTCTACGACGAGCACATGCCCCCAAGTAGGAGCCATATATTACCCCCCCCCCCAAGCTAGGGGTAACTAAGGAGATGATGTCTCGAGGCCCACAGGTTGAAGACATGGAGGGTCGAAAGCACAATGAGTGGACGTAGCCCCTCCTATGACCACACATCACCATTGATTGACAATAACAACATCCACCACTCCAGCTTGGCCCATAGAGTACAACAAGTCTGGCTTCATGAGGTAACAACTCTGGTCTCGTGGTAAGCATCATTTTAATAACTAAAGCATTTAAACATGTTGCAAGTGGTCCTTTATTTATTTTGAAAACGTTTTCTTGGAAATTATTCCTTTTGTCTCATTTCACCTTGGTGGTTGATATGTTTTCCTAGTAAGTGGGTCACCCTCAGGAAAATGAATGCTACTAGGGGGTCTCCTTGAAGGGTCATCATACCATTCCCATCCATACTCACCACCTTCCACACTTCTTCCCTTTCATTTCCTCATCTTTTGGGTTTTCGGGTTTATTGACCCCAAGAAGGGCGTGTACCTCATTTCATGGGAAGAAGGCGCTAAAGTCCCAGAGGGGTTGTAGTTGGCAAAAGATAAGAGCAATGGATTGTCCTCTAGATGCTCACCCTAAGGTCATGAGAGAAATGAAGCACTTCTCCACAAAAATTCAAGGACCCGTAAAAAAAGAAAACACATAATTAAATAAATGTCCCACTTGTTGAGGGTGTGCATATGCAATGTCTTTTATTTTCCTTGCACATGACACTCAATGTGTTCTTAGCTTCAAGTGGAACTGTGATGCTCCTTACTTTCCATTGCACATAACACTCAATGTTTTGGACCATAATAAATTAATGGCAAATAAAGGGCTTGGAAAAATGTTGCATTGTAAGTGATGATGCAACACACCTTCTACAAAGCCACCCATAAATGAGACAATATGAGCCCTTGATATGTCAAGAAACCCATGTCCAAAATTTACACCCCCATCCACCTCATAGTCTTCTACATGACTTAGAGAGGGTCTTCTTGGAAAACATTCTTTGACTTGTGGATTGATCTACCCAATAGGGCACCATGACAATCCTCCCATACCTAAATTTTGCAAGTTGTATAAGGTCTTTGAGAATTTGTTTAATTCGAAAAGGGGGGATTTAATGCACATGTTTGGGTGGTTATTTTATTAAATATGGTTTAATTGGCATGATACATGTGACTTGTGGACCCTTGGAGGGCGTACTTTTTTGTCTTTGCAAGGCCTTGACAGGTGAAGAGCTATTCCATGGAGGATTGTGAATTTTTGACATTCGTGGGGGGTTGAAAATGTAACATCCCGTTCCACTGAGCACACTTTTATTGACTTACTCTTTGATGACACTTGCGTGCAACTGATCCGGTTATCATATATTATGATTTTGTTTCGATTAATGGATTATATATATGATGATGATGAGTTGTGGCTTATTGATATTTTGATGTCTATGTATTGGCAGATGCTATTGATGCGTTTTCCTGAGTGTGCATGACACATGACAGGTTATGGATGCTGATGACTTCAATGGTCTTCCTTGGACTCCAGATTGAGTCAGGGAGTGGATTGTATTTGTTTGAGTATTTAATTTTATGCACATGTGACATATGATTGATTACAATATTATTTATGTATATGGCTTATTGACAATGTTTTGTCAATGGATGCAGACTGACGATGCTTGCTAATCCGACTCACATAAGGAGTAAAGGGGCCATGCACAAAAACCAAACAATAAAGGGAGAGGTGTGGCAATGTCTCAGTCACAACCTACTAGCACTCCCGCTGTGGTCTTAACTGTAGGTTAATGATTACCTAGTTCGAGAGGTCCACAACATCATGAGGGAGGATTGAGACAGTCACTCACGAAGATTTCTAAAGGGCGCACAATAAGGTGAACTCCTTATTTTTTAGAAGTCCTTAGTCTCTCACAAGGTCGACCGAGTGGAGTGTTGACTCCAAGGGTCAGATAAACTTCCAAAACCAATCTTAGGCGAGTGGCACCCTTGGAGCACGAAGGTGCATCTTGAAGGGCATGTCGTGAATTTAAAACTCGAGCCAATAAATTTAGGTGGCCCAGAAAACATTGAAATGATTAGATCTTGTTGGAATAAAATAATTAATTTAAACAATAAATTTTTTTAATTATAAAGCCCAACAAAATTCCAAGCCCAAGTCTAATTCTGAATTTAATTAAAGGACTAAATGAATTAAGACATAACTTAAAAGATTTGTTAATATAATCAAACTTCAGAAAAAAGGTAATAAAATTTAAAGGTTGGATAAAATGCACATGTGTGAATGAAATTAATAAAAGAGATTTTTAAATAGAAATAAATAATAACTTGAGAGAATAGGTGTACATAGAATATAATCTTGAGTCAAGAGCGGAATTAGGAACACATTGGGGAATGTGAGAGAATTTGACTTTTTAAATAAAATAAAAATGGTAATTACTTGTGCAACTTGGGGAGAGTGTGACAAGTGTGTGGGTGAATAATCATAATTAATTTAATTGAAAAAGTTAATTATTTGTGCATGAGGACATGTGTCAATAAAAACATTTCTATAAAACAAATGGTGTAGAAGGGAAATGGATCTCACTTTTTTTTGGTAATGTTATGCTGCCACATTTTTGGTGGATTATGTTTTACTTGTGAGGGTTGGGATAAAAAGCTTGTAGAAAGAGTGAAAGATCTTCCTTGCAAGGCAAGCCTTGGAGCTATTGTTTGTTGGTGTCTTGTGCATGACCTTTTTGCGGCTCAAGGGGAAGAAGAGTACCCTAGCATTGGCTAGGAGGTACCGGTGAAGTCGATATGATTAACAGTGGAAAATGAGCTGAAGTAGTACTTTGGTTGAAAATCATCATCAACCTTGTCTCCTTCGAATAAGGTATTTCAATTGTTAGAGAAATTGTACATAATTTTAGTTGTTGAATGAGATTATCGATTATTGAAATGTTGGTTGTGTACATAACTGTCATAAAATTTTGACATTGGCGTTGGATAATATGAATCTTGATTATAATATTGATCATGAACAAATTCGAGTTACTTTCTGTACATTATGAGTTTTTTTAATATCACACAAAGTTTATAATGCAAACTGACGTTCTCTGTATAAATCCTTCTAAATGAATATTCGGTTAGATCTTTCGATAGTAGAAGCATGTCCTTGTTTCTTGTTTTAATTCGTTGATAAAGGCGTAATACCGAATGGACTTTATTCTTCATTAGATGTTACTGCCGAAATCCAGATAGTGGCATAATGTTTATCATTCTTTTATGCTATTTCAAAAAGAAATACCCTTTCTTTTATTGACTGGTAAAAAAAATATGTGGTGTAGCCTCATGTTGATGGTTGAAACTTTAATTACAGCGATTACGGAGGGGTTCTCATTAAATTATGTTCTGTTGTAGGGTTCCTTCCTGCGTTGTCTCTGAGTTTAGTGAGAATCGTATCCCTTGTGATCCGCTAACTTGTCTCTTTGTAAATTTTGATTAGTAAAATGACATGATCCAATATGTTTAAACTTTGTAAAAATCTCTGAATTATATTTAGCTAAATGCAATAAGATGATCATTATTTAAAATCATAAGTAAGATCTTGAATCTATGATTATCATGATAATTGGTGGTTTATTTTTATGTCTTTGTATTTTAACAAGAACCATATAATATATCTTGGAGTTTACCATTACTACTCTGTATAGAATTTGCAATAAACTTTATTAGTAAATTAAGAATGAAGGAATGTAAATATGGATGGTATTAAGAATATAATGTCCATTGATATTAACAATTATATTATAAAATTCTAGGAATGTCTCTTGTTATATTTGTTTTTAAAATAATAAAAGGGAACAATTTCTATAGTTATCTCTTATATATATATATATTATAGAATGTAAACTTATGGAGATAGTCCTTCATTAAAAAGTAAATTGTGTGACCTTATTTATTAAATATAAAATTTAAATTATGCTTTCAATTGTTATATCATGATCATTAATATAAAATAGTTCCTCAATTTACATTTATGATGGAAGTTGTTAATACTCGGTTAATGCGGTAGTTATAGTATTCAATCATGGTTAGATTTCTTCTTCCTTAGTAATATCATGTAATNTAAATATGGATGGTATTAAGAATATAATGTCCATTGATATTAACAATTATATTATAAAATTCTAGGAATGTCTCTTGTTATATTTGTTTTTAAAATAATAAAAGGGAACAATTTCTATAGTTATCTCTTATATATATATATATATATATTATAGAATGTAAACTTATGGAGATAGTCCTTCATTAAAAAGTAAATTGTGTGACCTTATTTATTAAATATAAAATTTAAATTATGTTTTCAATTGTTATATCATGATCATTAATATAAAATAGTTCCTCAATTTACATTTATGATGGAAGTTGTTAATACTCGGTTAATGCGGTAGTTATAGTATTCAATCATGGTTAGATTTCTTCTTCCTTAGTAATATCATGTAATTATTACTAGGATGCAG
The DNA here is from genome assembly GCA_010110895.2 of Picea sitchensis. NCBI lineage: Eukaryota > Viridiplantae > Streptophyta > Pinopsida > Pinales > Pinaceae > Picea > Picea sitchensis. Next base: position 125,795 of record SNQJ01S0001350.1, read on the forward strand.
TGTTAAATTGCATTGCACTAAATTCATCTTACTTTATTGTTCTAAAAAAATAAAAATAAAAAATTATTTTAGACACTTAGATGGTTGTTAGAGATCTAGAGATCGGGTTGTTACAGAAAACCCCAAGGATGGATGCCATGCCCCACAAGATGGGCAGAGGACCCCAAAGCCATTTTCACACTTGAGATGATGAATGTTTCCTTTGGAGGCACTTGGACACCACTAGGTGATGACATGATGGCTCCTTCCTCTTGGACGTTGGCCTTTGCAAGCCCAAGACGTCACCTTCGAAGCCTTGACGTCATGAGAAAGGCTAGGGTTTGTGGGCTTGATGGTTCCATAAGAGAGATGATGTGGTTTGAAAAAGGAAGATGCACGACATGACACTCCAGAGCATTATATATGGATAGATGGCCTTTGGAGGCCCAACGACTTGCATCTAGAGGCTCAATGTCTCACTTTTGAGGCCTAACGTCACCCTTCTAAGGGATTTAATTATGTGATTTTATATTTTTAAGTTGTAAATGGAAAATAGAGGAGGTCGGCCTCCTTCTAATTTGTTGTTGACATTTAAAAGTGGACAAATTGGTTTTATGTCACCTCATATAAATAAAGATCACCTCGCTTTCATTTTATGATCATGACTTGAGAATTACCTAACATTCTTGTTTGAAATTTTCACCCTACTTGGGAAATTCTATCTCTCTCTTCTTTGGTGCATTTTGGATGAAATACTTGTCTATTGGAGAAAAAGGCTCGCGCTATCTCTTGGATGCTTGTTTCTTGGAAATTGTGGTGGAATATTCTTGATAAGTAAGGGTTTTTTCATGCTCTCTCTCGGATTAGGTAAGAAATTTTTGCAATTATATGTTTTTCTTCTTGATCTCAAGGTTATTTTGTCAAAATCTTGGAGGAGTATAAAGGCATACACCCTCCATCAAGATCTATCTTTTATTGTCATTGAAAAGGCTATCTTCAAAGACTGCTACAAGGAGTAAGGGGGCTTACACCCTTGTAGATTTACCTTGCTAAGGTTTTTTTTTTCTAGGGAGTAAAAGGGCTTACACCCTTGTAGATTTACCTTGCTAAGGTTTTTTTTCTCTAGGGAGTAAAAATGCTTACACCTCTAGAGAAGTAATAAACCCTAGCTCATAAACAAGAGACTCCATAACCCAATAGATATAGAGAAGTAATGAACCCTAGTTCATAAACAAGATACTCCATAACCCAATAGATAAGGCACTAGTATTTTTGCATTGGAGATTGAATATTATGCATTGGTAAACATGATATCAAGGAGATTGAATTGTTTAAGTTTGGAATTTGATTTTACATGCTTTAAGATATATTGTGCCCTAAGTGTGTCTTTATTATCCAAGTGATCTATCTATTGTAATAAAATTTTAGCTACAACCAATATGGCTGCACAAACTCATCCTCTTTCATTATTTTACCCATTTTTCTACCACTGAAATTCACTTGTAATCCTTGGTAATTGTTCTATTGGTTATAAGTTATTGTTTGAGTGGTTTACTTGTTGATTTTAGTGGTTAGAATTTTATTTTGTAGAAAAAGTTTTCTATAGCCATACGAATGCTACATATCTTGTTGATAACATTTAGTAACAACCCTCTAATTGCTATCAAAGTCTTGCTCTAATCATTGGGAAATTATCTACTTGTTGCTAGCTTTATTTCCAACATCCTGCACTTGATTTTGATTTGTTGATGTTGCAGTTGTCATAACTCATTTATTGATGATATATATTCCCATATTGCTGCAATTTTGGGACGACAAGATTTCTTGTTGATTCCCCTTTGGTTTTGAGGCTTAAATATCCATAAATTGTTTTCTTTTGGGTAGGTCTAACATTGTTTTTCAGGTACAGTACCTTGGAAACCATTTACCAACTCATAAAAATTTATCTGAAGAATCTTTCTATTATTTGATCTTGACCTATAGGGGAATTATCCGATCACTTTCCACTTTCCATTTCAATCCCCCTAGGGTCACCTGGGAAGCCTCCCTTGTGTTGGATTTATCCATCACTAAAGTGAGGGAGACATCTATTAATGTGATAGTGATAGTTGTTCCCAGTTGTGTCGCACACTTTGTTTTTGGGTTGGTATTTTCTCAAACTAAAATCCGTGCGATAACGGGTTCTAGCTTGAAGAAATAACCCTTTATCCATGTAAAAGGTCCACTTTTTATGACCAAAGCATAACATCCTTGGTAGGAAAAATGTTGGGGTAGTCTTCTTGCAACCAAATAATTTTCAATGTTTGCAAACCATGGTGTGATCATAGACATAGAAAATAGGTGCTCATAAGGAAATGAATCGTCCATTGGTTCATCCACTCTATCACTTGGAATCCGTGACAAAAAATATGCAACCACATTTTCTCAACCAGGCTTATCAAGTATAATTATGTCAAATTATTGAAGAAGTAATAACCAATGACTTACTCTACCATTTATTACTGGTTTATTTAAAAGATATTTAATTGATGAATGATCTATATGCACAAACATGGGATACCTAGTGGTATAATGGTAGAACTTGTTGATTGCATAAACTACTGCTAAAAAAACCTTCTATGTCATTGTATAGTTCCACTAAGCTTTCRGAATATTTTTTTTTATGTAATATATTGCATGCATAGCTAAATTCTCCTTCTTCCCTAACACAACACCCAAAATTTTATTAGAAGCATAAGTATAAATATGAAATGGTAATTTCCGTTTAGGTCCTTGCAAAAGAAGAGCTGTAATTAATTTTCGTTTTAAAGTTTCAAAGGCTTGCTGGAAAGATTCTATCCAACTGAATTATGCATCCTTAGAAAGCAAAACAAATAATGGAGAGGCCAGTTTAATAAAGTTTTGAATAAATCTCCTATAATACCCAACATGTTTGAGGAAACTTCTTACATCACATTGTTTTGTTGGAGCTAGAAGATTTTTAATAACAAAATTTTTAGCATAATCAACTTAAGCCTTTAGTAGAAATATGATGTCCTAATACAATTCCTTCCGTCACCATTAAAAAATATTTTTAGTTACTCAATGAAATATGATTTCTATTCATGAAATTTTTCTAACCTAGATAGTGCTTCATCAAATTGATTTCCAAAAGTAGTGAAATCATCCATACAAATTTTCACACAATCTGGTATTAAATGAGAAAAAATACTCAAAATAACTCTTTGAAAGGTGGTTGGTGCATTACATGACCCAAAGAGTAGAAATCTATAAGAAAAATTACCCCAAGGACATGTGAATGTTTTTTTATCGTGATCTTCTAGTGCAATGTGAATTTGGTTATATTCGCTAAAACCATTCAGAAAAGAAAAATATTGTCTTTCAGACAAGGAATCCAAAACTTGGTTAATAAAGGGTAAATGAAAGTGATATTTTCTAGTATCTTTATTGATTTCCCTATAGTCCACAAAAATACACCATTTTCCTCCTTTCTCGGGAACTAATACAAGTGGAGAAACCCACTCACTATCTGAAATTGGATAAATATACCCGATTGTTAAGAGTTTTTGAAGCTCATCTTTCACTATATATTTAAGGGTAAGGTTTATTGTACCTTGTGGTTGATGAATAGGTTTCATTCCATCTTGGATATAAATATGATGCATACAAATTGATGGATCAATCCCATGCATATCTTTGTATTCCCAAGCAAATTACATTGCATAATATTTTTGCAAGAACTTTTGCAACTCTTGTTACTGAAATGGTTGTAGGTTATAGTTGATTGTTTATGTTCAGATATTTTTGTGGATAAATATCTATGGTTTTGACATGATGATTAACAAAATATTCTAAAGGATACTCATCTAAATATTGGGGATTAATATCATAAATAAAAATTGAAGATGAATCATTAAAATTATTAATTTCTGCGTTTATATTGGAACTCGTCCCTTCTCCTTTTGTTTGCTAATTATACTCCCTAATTTCCACTGTTGTTGGATAGATATTTTGCATGAAATTTGATATCCTTCGGATGATTCCTTTAGCGTTAAGGCTTGTTCAATTGTAAGTATTGTCTTGATGATCTCAACATAATAATCACTACGATTTATATAATATTCAACAAGGGCAGAGGAAATTGGTTGCAGTTGTTGTCTTTCCTCTTCAATCACATGTTTTCACCAACATCCTCTACCTCGGGTGGTCTAGGGTATGTTAAAACTTTTATTGAACATAGATGAGTGGCCTAACAGTCAAGTGTAGAGACTGAATAAGCTGGAAACTCTCCCACTTCATTGGTATAAACTGGCTTATTTGATTGAATTGGTTGACTTGATTGATTTGACTGATTTGATTGTTGTTGAGTTGGTTGTTGTTGATTTGTATACCTGTTGAGATCAATTACCACTTTCGAGATTTCCCTCCCCTTTTCTATTTTCCCAACTTCTTTTGTCCATTTCTTTTCCCTCTTCTATACTTACCCAAAATTCCCCTTTTCCTTTTTCCCTTCTATTCTCCCTTTCTAGTTACTATACTTAGTCGTTTTTCCAAAATGGAGGTTTCATGGGTTGGAGGACTCGCGGATCCTCATTTCCATCCACACTCTCACATCATGAGTCCGAATGACCACCAAATTATCCTATACTTAGTCGTTTCTGCAATCGCGGGTTGCCGGGTTGGATGGTTTCAAGCTTTCATATCCCTTGTTTTGTGACACACACTTTGTACCAAAACGATCCATGATCTACATTTTGATCATTGGACTCCCCGAGCTCCTAAGTATCTCATCTCTCCTATATTGAGTCCGACCGACCGTGTTACAACACTTAGCCAATTCTCAACCTTTTGCAACGATGGGTTTGTGGGTTCACAAAAGTACCAAATGTTATTTTCTCTCATCCGTCCCCGCAACCTTCACACTTTTCCCAATGCGCATTTAGTATGGTTTAATTCCAATAAATCATCGTGCAGGTCCTGTAAATCTTGTCATTAATAAGCGAAGGGCTCGAGGAGATTTATTATTAAACCACATTAAAGCACAATTTGAAGAAGATTATATTATATCTCTCAAGCACTCATTTCAAATATTATCTGGATCAAAAGAACGCTCTCGTCAACTTATGRCAATAGCAACTCGAAAACATTTATACAGAGATACTTTTAACATTTTTGGACAAGAGGACCAGAACTTTCAGTGGTCTAGAGCGTATTCCTATTATTCTCCTCTTCTTCTTAGACGGAATTAATTTGGATGTCTAGAATTTCTCGTGCGAGCTGTGTTCCTGAATTTTTTGACTGCAAGGAATTGGTTGCTTGGTGCGCTGAGAATTATATACCAAGTCAACGGATAATTCAACTCCAAGACCATTCTTCCGTCTCTCTTTCGCCTCAGGTGTTCCATAAAATGTTGAGACTCCCAGAGCCACCACTCACTTTCAAAGGTGAAGATTGCAAGGACTTCTTGAAAAACATGACAGCGGCCTGTATCTCTTACCTAAATTCTTGGAGAATCTCATAGCCATTCCTGAAGATATTACCAGATTGTAGGTCAACCTGTTCAAAAACCCATTTCGGGAAATTGCCTGGTTATTTACTAGAGTCACGGGCCAAGAAAATACTGTCAGGATTTCCCACATGATTCTTTATATCTTATATTTTATTGTCAAGGAGAAGACCATTTTTTATTGGGGAAAGTTGATTTCCATTGAAATCTATTCCCAATTATCTCAGTATAAAAAGGTTAAGAAATTCTTCATGGCTTCTAATTTGGTTTTTGCGATAGTGCATTACTGTCAGTTTCCTAAATTGTCTATATGCAAGAAAGTGAATTGTGAATTTGACCTTGTGACCTTTTGGTACCAAGCATTATGGAGGCACAAAGATTCCTTTCATTTTTATGAAGTTTTCAACGAATTTGTCTCAGTTCTTAAAGGATTTATGTTTGGAAAATATACCCCAAGAATATCCGCTCAGGCTAGTAAACTCCTTGATAAAAAGGGGACTTTGGAGCAAATGGAAAATTACAATGTCATCATGATTTTCGATTCCAAGGAAAATACTTCCTTTCTTCCATGCCATATATTCAGCATAATGTTTGTTACATAAGTTGTAAGGCAATATAATTTATGGTCATAGTTTTTTCATGAAAAACGAAAAAAACAATTCATACCTTTGTCTTGGAAGATTGGAGATTTTGTATTCAAAAGTATGAACAAAATAGATGAATTTGCAAACCACTTCCAAAACTTGAATCTCAAGTATGCTGAAAAGATTAGAGGATTTAAACCTAACAAAATCTTTGTGGAACATATGTTAGAAGTGGGTTTTCGTAATTCATTTATCCACACTGTTCTAGGAGAAGAAGAGGATAATAACCTAGGAAACCTTACCCACATTGTTGGCGACTTAGAGACGGTACTCAGTACCAATGGATTTTACAAACAAAGAGGAAAGGGTCCCAACAAGAAGAGTGCCTAGTCCCCAACTGTTACTCCTAAGACTACAATACTTCATAGCAGTGCTCCAATGTCCCACCCATCTAAAAAAGTAAGAAACAATAGTTCAGGTTGAGGAGGAGACTGTTACACATTATATTGGTCACCCTGATGATGATTACATAAACATGTGTTTAGGTTCCCAATATAATCTTTTGCCTAAGAAAAGCCACCTCTTTCCACCCTTGCAAGATGCATTTTTGGAAGGCTGTCACGAGCAGCTCCCTTTACATAGTGCGGAAATCCCTAATTTACGCATGTTGTACTATAGCCAGTCCGCGGGATTTTCGCAAGCTGATATATAGTCAGTTCGCGACGGTGCTTTAAAACTAAAAGAGGAAAGAAGTTCTAGAAGCTTCTAGAAGTGGAATCTTTTAGAAGTATGAAGTGGCGTCCATGTGGTTACGATCCTACTGACTTCTCTGATTTGATGGGATCATCCTCATCTCTTTAACCACTTTAGCTTCTCCTATATAATGGCAGGCTTCTCATGGAAAATGTTAGAGGTACAAGCACAAAGAAGCATAGAGACTGAAGAGAGAATAGATTGAAGTCTGTGTGAAGAATCTTATTTCAAGTGATGTTTGAGATCTCCATTCAACCATCTAGTTTTGAGAGAAATCTTTATGCAGATATCGTAGCAAATGTATGTGTGTGTCAGAACGAAGGGCCACTGAAAGGGAACTTGCGACATTAAGGCGATTTGGTTGTATCTTCTACCTTTCATTAATATAATACGGTGGCATGTCTCTTTCCCATAAAATGATCGATATTTTATCACATGACTCCTTGATCACATGTTTAGGTTGTCATTGAATTTCATTATTGTTTCTTTCACGTTAGTTGATTTGTGTTATTACATATCTGATTTCACAGGAGCATTGGAGCAAAACAGGATCAAAAAAGACATAAGGAAGCGATACATAAGGTATGTTATATGTACCTCTTTTGGTAATTAAATTCAATGATCATAATCTAGGGAAAGCGTATTGTTCCGTCTTTTTTTTTTCTAGATCCAGGTGGATCTAGGGGGATTAGTTCATGTCTGCATCTACCGATTTACCCATTAAAAAAATTGGCGACTCGACTGGGGAGGAGTACAACTTGATTGTGGTTTTTCATTGGCCATTTTCTTATAGCCTATCTTTTACATTCTATTTCAGTCTCTGAGTTTGTGGGAGATCGAATTAGACTCACTGGGTTTAAAATTTTCCTGAGACCCTTTGTCTTTTTCCAAAATTTTCTAATGAAACACGTCCACACTACACCCTATTGGTAGCCCACGTAAACCTTCCATTTCTGCTTCCTGGTGGTTTGTTTCAGTGCGAGATTACCGCGACCTGCATGACTATTGGCCTGCGGGAATCACTCATTTCCACACTGCGTTATACTGCCTGCCTGCGACGGTGTTGGAAAACTCTTTTGGATTGGGTCTTGACCTCTACATTGCCCAGTTTTTGTTTCAGTCAGTTGGAAAGGGATTTTGATACCAGTTCTTGAGTGCTTCTGATTGTCCCTACATGATCTTAATTGATTTCAAAGATCAAACGCCTCTCTTTTGATTTTTTTTCGATCTTTGTTTTTATCGACAAGGATATAATCTCTGGACTTGCATCCGAGTGCTTGCTCGTTCAAAGCTTTTTTTTTGGGTTTGGATTTGTAAGTTGATTGCATCTTCTGGATTGCTTAATGACCAGAAAAACATTTCTTGTTTTTATCTTCATTGAAAGATTGATTTGGGTGCTTGTTGAGTGTTTTATTTTCATTGGTTGCTTACCCTTAGTTTCATCCCTTTTTTTCGGTTTCTAAATTTTTTTTTTTTTTTTAAGTCTTTTAAGTCTTGTAAGAAATCATTTATTTGGAAAATATTGGCGTTTGAAATATTGAAATAGAACTAATAGTGCAATTACATTGTTAATGATTGTTTGGTACTACATTTAAAAAGGGAATTGTACATCGTTGTTTGCATTATTCAAAAAAAATTATTTTTCCCTGTTGTAGATAGAATTCATCGAACGAAAGTTTGCATCATTCATTTCTATTTACGCATTGTTGGGTCAAAGTCTTACACAACATTGGTTTCATTCCTGTCTCCCTCTTGAGTAACAATAGCCTTTAATAATATTGTGAAACTTTAAAATTCAACTAGTAACATTTTCTAGGGCTCTTTTACACCAACATTAACTAGGCTAGAGCTTTGGAATAGGCACACATTCTCCAAAGCAAAGAACACACAATAGTATCTTATGATAGGGAGTGTCAAATTCCATTTGCAAAATTTTGTCCTAGAAAGCCCTTCTCACACAAGGGTCAAACTTGAGGTAGCGTTAAGATTGACAGAGTTACTCACCCTGCTTTGTTGATCTCAGTGTAGAGATTGCATGTATTACGAGGGTCACTTGAAGGTATACTCACAATGATGAGTGGAAGCCTCTCAAGTTGATTTCGATCTAGATACCCTACCCTTGCGTGTCAATCGAACTGTCAACTGTTTCCCCAGGCATCATTATTGTTTGTGGTAACTTTAGTAGCCTACCTTCTTAGAGTCTTACACAAGGTGACTGTGGAGGGGTAAGTCTTCACAGTACCTGGAATCGACGTTGGTCAGACTCACTCGGTCTCCTTGGAGGGTATACCCCACGATTATGTGTGGGAGCTTGCACCAGGGTGTAAGTCCGTTAAGCAGGTCGTCAACGTAACTTTTCCACCCTAGCCCAGCCCCTTCTTGTCTCGACGTCGCGACGTTGGATTTCATCATCAACTAGTGACTTCAGAATAGGAAGGTCTTGTCTTCTTGGTTTTGATTCCTAGATTTTACTAGCACATGTTGTTTGTTTCCATAAGTTGGCCATTGAGTTTCTTGTGTAAAACTTTTAGCTCCACCAACATTAACTCTCCACGCCGCTCACGTAGAATGCAAGGACTACCCCCAGAGTATCTGGGAGGTTCTCAACCCTTGCCTACCAACTCACTGGAGGACTCTCCTCAACAGAGTGAGGTCCAAGAAACCACCACTCCACGAGTGGAAGGTTCTGATTCTCTAGAGACTTCTCAAATTCCTCACGGTTTCGAGAGACGTATTCTTCGAGTAAATTCTTCCAGAGATATTATTGTTGAAACTTCTGGAGTACCAACCAGACCGTTCATAGGCCTTGAAGGTCAAGATCCTTTTTGGTCTCCTCACATTCTGAGACAGGATATTTTTGGCCTCGACACAAGTGCTGATATATTCATCAAGTACGAGCTGCTTGAAACATCTGATATAGAATATACTCTCATTACGACTACCTATTTGTTCGGCGGTTCCGACATCCCGTCAGCGGATCCCAACTCGACCCTTCAGATCTCCCATTCTACAATGGTCCCAAATACTACGACTATTCCCACTAGGAATACGGTGGCTAGCCAAGCCCCCATTGGCACGCCGCTTTCACCTAGACTCACCCCAACACTTCCCCCTGGATATCATGCATTGAATGCTTCTATTCATGTTCCTACCGAAGTCCCATCCGGAACTCCTGGAGTTTCCACTCCTTCTAGGCTGGTGGACAATTTCACCTTGGAGGCCAAACACAATCCCCTTTTGGAGGTCAATTCCCAATTAGGACGCAACCCCTGATTGGAGGGAAATCCCCACCTACCCCACCCTATGGACAGAACATACCTACAGCCTTGGCCTAGTATTGGAACTATCTTACCCAAAATAATAGTCAACCGACTGAGGGGCAACAACCTCAAGCTAGCTCTTTCATACCCCTATTACAGGCCAACCATATCCAGGTCCATCCAATCCCATTTGTGGCTCGAACGCTCGACCCAATGCCCCTGTTCAAGGGAACAACCCTAACCAATACAACCCTATAGGTTACATGCCTCCGCACCAACAACCGAATCTGCCCGGATCTTCGCATTATATGCAAAATTCTTACGGTCCTACTAGTATACCTACGAGACTTCCTCCCCAAAGTCACCAGTACCCCCACGTGAATAGAAAGTTACCCTTCTTAGCCACCCTGGACCTCTCTGATCTGTCTAGAATTTTAAATGATCCTATCAGTCACTCTCCTCAGTGGCCCGCAATACAGACCAAACTACCATCCAACATTCCTAAGTTCGATGGTAAACTGGGAGAGGACCCAAACAATCATGTAATGACTTTCCACCTTTGGTGTTCATGATGGATGACTCTATTCAATTAAGTCTTTTTCAGTGAAATCTCACGGGTTCAGCCGCGAAGTGGTATATAGAATTACCATGAGGCTTCTTCACTGACTTTGACACCCTCGCCGTGGCTTTCCTCACCCACTACCAGTTACCGATCCATTATGAAACGAGAACCGAAATTTTGAGTTCTTTCAAGCAAACCAAAGCCACTCATATCTTTGATCACATTCATGAGTGGAGACGAAGACGACGTCTAATCAAACTCGAGCTTCCCGATCAGTTACTGGCAGAGTGGTTCATGAAATCATTCGTGAATGACATTGCTCGTGACATCGCCATGGGTGGATTTGTCACAGAAGAACAGGAAATCAGTTGTGCTCAATACCTTGACCTCGTTTACTCACAAAGGGGTACTCTTTATGATTTACTCCCTGATGCACCTCGTCCTTCTACTACCACTACTTCAACTACTCCTGTTGCTTCTCATGCAGTTGATGGTGTGATTGGCACTTTCCATGCTCAACCCCACTCCGCACAAGCCTCTACCACCAACCCCAAGTCTGTTGCTTCTAATGTTCCATATGCTCCGTTTCCTACTCTTGCCGCTGGCAAGGATTCTGAGGTGAACTCTGTTCAATCTACCCCTGCCGGAAAGAATAAATCCAAAAAAGGAAAGGGTAAGAATAAGGAGGATAAAAATAATCTACAATCTGAGAAGATCAAAACAAAACTTGTTGACGATAAGGATAAACGCAAACCCCGATACCCTTGTCTTATCTGTCGTAATGATCACTACACTAAGGATTGTCCAAGACGGGCCGAGGTTACTAATTTCTTTCAAGGGACCCTGAAACCGCCTACACCGGTCGTGTTGTCGCAACCCTTCGCTTCTCAACAGCAGGCCCAATTGATCATTCATGATCAACCTTCTTCCTCCACCACCTCCTATGTACTTATGTGTAACGGTGATTCAAAGAAGAATGACATCACACTTACCACCCATGCCAAAGATTACCCTTCCTCCAAGGAGAAATTTGATGATATACCACCTTCGTTGGTTCAAGAATCTCCCTCGGATCCACCTCCCAACGATCCTCTTCATCTCGAATGATCGAACCCCGATACAGTCCTTCACCCTCCTCCCAAGGGCGTGGTTCGAAAGTCTTCTTTCAATCCTCATGCGTGTGCTGCCCAGAACTACAGTATAGTAGAAGACCTGGCACAAACACCGTCTGCGATGTCAGCCCTGAAAGTCCTTCAGAGTTTTCTTACACAACGGAAGGCACTGTTGAAATCTATTGGTGGAATCAACCCTACAGATACAAATTTAATAATCTTTGACTTGGAAGATCACATTCCAAGGTTACCCCCTCAACTTGCATTTCAAATACAAGTTATTGTCTCCGACAAGAACATTTGTAGAACAGTTATTGATGAGGATGCCTCGACGTGTGTCATGTCTATTGCCTGCTGGAAATCCATCGGCTCTCCTCCCTTAACTGAATCACACAACATGCTCAAGGCCTTTAATGGCTCTGGATTTAAGCCTTACAGTGTCCTCCCTTCGTTGCCTATTACGTTAGAAGGCAAAACAGTGGACGTTGAAGTTGAGGTCTTTGACGCTCTTCTTGATTACAACCTTTTACTTGGCCATCGCTGGATCGATTCCATGCGTGCAGTTGTATCCACTTTTTTCCGCATCGTGCATTTTCCACATCAGGGAAAAGTAATTACGGTGGACCAATTGGCCTTCTTCAACTCTAATACACGTACCAACAACGTACATTTCATTTCAAAGACACCCCCTGGATACGAGAATGTCAGTGTGGGTCTACTAAAAGATTCCACTCTGATGGGTACATTTACAATCCCACCACCCGACGTTCCACCTCCTTTGGTTGCATCAATTAACATGATCTCCACCTCTGTCCGTGAACCTCTCGAGTCTTCTGACCCATGGATTGTACCTGAACCTGGTGATTATCTTCACTACATTGACCAGATGCCTTTAAGTCCAGTTGAATCCGCTTACCAATCCATTCAATCGGCCGACCCTTCTACTCCCTCTCTCGGTGATTCATCTCCTTACCCGTTCCACGTCATTTTTCCCACAGACGAGATGATTATGTCGATTATGTCTATGGAAGATACCCATTGGGATGATGGGCATCATCATTCCATTCTCTTCCTTGAACAACAGACACTCTAGAGTTACCAACAAATCTCGACCCCGTCAACCATTGTCGTTATTTCTTCAATTCCCGACTCCCCACACGGTGTGTTGTATGAAGAGAACTTAAGCAAAATTTCACCCACCATCCCCCTCGACATCTCTATCAAACCTGGAGTTGTTGAAAATGTCCATATCGGAGCTTCGTGTTCCACTGATGAAGTTGTCACATATAAGTCACTTTTCCAATAATTTCGTGRCATCTTCGCGTGGAGCTACGAAGAGATGCTCAGCATTGACCCCGATATTGTTGTACAAGAAATTAAGACATACCCAGGCACTAAACCCGTTCGACAAAGACTTTGCCCGGTCCACCCTCGCAAAGCAACCACTATCAAGATTGAATTCAAAAAACTTCTTTAAGTTGGTTTTATTTATCCTGTGGCTTTAATTGATTGGGTATCCAATCTCGTTTCGGTTAATAAGAAACAAGGTACGATCCGCGTCTGCATTGATTATAGGGACATTAATAAAGCCTGTCCTAAAGACAACTTTCCCACCCCCTTCGTCGACCAGATTGTTGACGATTGTGCCGGGAGTGAAATCTTCTCTTTGATGGATGGTTTATCCAGATATAATCAAATTAACATCGTGCCTGTGGATCAACATAAAACCGCTTTTATCTGTCCTTGGGGTACTTTCGCCTACCAGAAATTACCCTTTTGTTTAAAGAACGTCGGCGCGACTTTTCAACGTGCCATGTCTTATGCCTTTCATGATATAAAACACATTGTTCAACCATATCTATATGACCTACCGACCCATTCAATGTGCCGCGCTGATCATCCGACACACCTCCGAGCTATTTTCCTTCGCTGTCGGTTCTATCGTATACGATTAAACCCGCACAAATGTGTTTTTTATGTGAAGTCCGACCGACTTTTAGGCTTTATTGTGTCACGTCGAGGGATCAGGGTAGATCCTTTGAAGGTTGAGGCCATTCTCAATCTCCCTCCCCCTTCTTCACTTCACCAGCTACAAAGTTTCAAAGGGAAGGCAAACTTTCTACGTCGTTTTATCCCGAACTACGCTGAGTTAATGCTCGGATTTACTCGACTTTTAAAGAAAGGCTCTGAATTCGTAAGGGACACCACTGCCAACAAAGCCTTAGACCATTTGAAATTGATTTTAACCCACACCCCACTACTTTTCCCGCCTAATTATAGTCGAGATTATTTCTTTTATCTCGTTGCTTCGGATTTGACCATCGCCATGGTTCTGGTCCAAGAGGGCGATCCTCACGATGAACATGTCATTTATTATTTGAGTCGAAGTCTCATGACTACCGAAGCAAGTATTTACATGTTGAAAAACTGACCTTGGCAGCTATTCAAGCTGTCCAACGTTTCCGACACTATATCCTTTTACGCAAGACCACCGTGATTTCCGATTGCAACCCTATGCAACACATTCTTACACACCAGTTTCTAGGGGGAAAATACTCTAAATGGATTGTGATGCTCCAGGAGTTTGACTTAGAGTTTGAATGTGCTAAGTCTAAGAAATCCTTGGTGTTTGTCGAATTGATATGCGACCTTCCCTATTCTAAGACGGAAAATGTAGAAGAGGATTCATTACCCGATGAATCCCTTTTTCTAATCAGTTCTGATGACCTTTGGTATGGAGATATCATTATATATCTCCAGACTCAGACTTTCCATCCCGATTTATCTAGTACTGACCGTCGTCGCATACGTTACCAAGCCCGTCAGTATATCATCCTCGGTGATACTCTTTATCGCCATGGAGTTGACTTCATTTTTCGTCGATGTCTCACTTATGATGAGGCCAAGAAAGCTATGAATGACTACCATTCTGGAGCATGTGGTGGTCACATGTCTGGGTATGCTACTGCCCAAAAGATCTTACGAGCTGGGTATTTTTGGCCTTCTCTTTTCAAAGATTGTATTATTGCCTTCCAAAAATACCACGCTTGCCAAACATACAACAACAAAATAAGATCTCACCCCGCTCCCTTACATCCTATAGTTTCCATTAGACCCTTCGCTAAATGGGGCATCGATTTCATGACATGTCACCCTCACTCGACTGGGGGGCATGGGTACATTATTGTAGCCGTAGATTATTTTACAAAGTGGGCCGAGGCAATGCCTACATTCGACAATACGAGAAAAACTATATCCCTATTCATCTTCAATCACATTATTACACGATTTGGAATCCCATAGGCTATTGTCACCGATCACGGTAGCCACTTTCGAAACTTTATGATGTATGAGCTTACTGGAAAGTTGGGTCTTCGACATGAAAATTTGACCCCCTACTATCCACAGGCCAATGGCCAGGTCAAAGCAATAAACAAAGTACTTATTACCATGCTTCGACAGATTATCGGAATTCAAAAAATAAGTTGGCACACGATGTTGTTCTCGACATTGTGGGTCTATCGGGCATCCGTGAAGTCAGCCACGGGGTTTACACCCTTCCAATTAGTGTATGGTTTGGAAGCTATTCTACCGATTGAATGTGAAATTCCATCGTTAAAACTAGTCGTCCAAATTCTCCCAAACACCTCTGCTGAGGAGGAACATCTGTTGTATCTTACACAATTGGATGAAACCCACCGCGATGCCACCCTAGTTATTGAAACCCAGAAGAAACGCATAAAATCCCAATACGGCAAACATGTAGGGCCACGTGTGTTTTCTGAAGGTGATCTAGTTCTCC
Source organism: Picea sitchensis (assembly GCA_010110895.2). Classification (NCBI taxonomy): domain Eukaryota; kingdom Viridiplantae; phylum Streptophyta; class Pinopsida; order Pinales; family Pinaceae; genus Picea; species Picea sitchensis. The sequence continues at coordinate 141,353 of SNQJ01S0001350.1, forward strand.
TCTATGAACAAAATCGTGATTTGATAGGAGCTGAAAAATTTGAGGCTATGTGGTGAGGCCCTTATATTGTTAATAGAGTGTTGGAGAAGGGAGCCTATGAGTTAGTAGATTACGATGGCATTCCTTTGAGTGGACCCAGAAATGGGCTTTACTTGAAGAAGTACTATGCTTAGCCTATCTTTGCATAAGCACTTGTATTTTTACTATATCATACTCTTGTGTGTTACTTTAGTGTGTTTATGTTTTTTGACTTTTACCCCTAACAACTTACCCTTCATTGTGTTTGGTCTCTAGATGTCTGTGTTTTTGCTACCTTATATTGGCTTTGCCGATGGTGCTAGCCGTAGTACCCGGAATTTAGCTTCTGCTGCTTGGGCAATCTATGCACCCTCAAACAAACTTATTTGTCTACAAGGTGTTTTTCTTGGTCGAGCGACCAATAATATCGCAGAGTATAGTGCGGTCATCGAATTATTGACTAGTGCTATTTCGCTTGGGATTCGTTGTTTCATTATATGACTTGATTCGCAGATAGTAGTTCTACAACTAAAAAATGTCTATACTATCCGAAGCAGGACTCTATTACGGGTATATTTACGAATCCGCCTCTTGGAACGTCATTTCGATTATATTGAATATCAACATATTCCTAGATGTAAAAATACATTAACTGATGCCCTAGTTAATTATGTATTAGACAGACATTTGAGACATTTGTAATTCCAATCACATTTCACATATTGTACAAAAGACAGAGTAAAACCGGTAAAAGCCTCA
>SNQJ01S0001350.1:142179-159132 GCA_010110895.2 Picea sitchensis
TATATATATATATATATATATATATATATATATATAATGACATAATGTTTACAAAAAGAGTCTTCATTTGAAATCAAAATATCAAAATATAAGCCCATGGCCCCTACAAAATGGTATCATGGATGCCTCTCGCGATATCATACTACTGCTTTCACTACTCTATGTAGTAACCGACTAAGAGAGCCAGATACGCCTACAGTATGGTGTTGATAACACCTCAAGATCTCCTCGATGGATATATCAGGGATGTTTGTCGTCAAGCCTTCCAGGTCCTGCTCTATCGCATCATAATCCTTAGCATTCCATTCAACCACTACGCGTGCCTCTCCTCGCCTATGAATAGGAGAAGGCCCCGGGGGTCGATGTGGCCCTACATCTGCATGATCGAATTTTTTTTATTAGTCTTTCGATTGGAAACACAAAAACATTAAATATTAAAAAAAAAAAAATCATAAAACCATAGTAAAAACACAAATTCCTTTCTTACCTATATCTCCCCATTGATATCCCTCAAGGAGAACCAAATCTGGATCACCCCGAAAGTCTAGACTGGCATAAGAATAATCATCAATCATCAGGATTTGCGGTCCCAACCAATTGAATAATGCATCATCATACTTCACAATTCGGCCCGCCACATGCTGTGTCATCAGATCACACCATCTTTTCATTCGTGGGTCTCTCGGGGCTGGTATTCCCCATTCCACCTACAGGCGTAGATGTGGAACTCTTTCGAGGAAGAAAGATACTAAAATAGACCCATAACCAAATTGTTTGAGGTCCCCATTCTTGTTTTTCATGAGTTGATTTTTCATGCTACATAATAGACCGTCACACCAATTGAATACTCGAGGCTCCAAGCATTCAATCGCATATTGGAAGTAACTTTGGAGTGCCATGTGTGGAAAATCACTCCCTGCCCTCCGTGCAACAGTAAACAAGATGGACCTGAGGGTCAAATCTCTCACACCTCGAATTGCTACTTTTCCTTTACGTTTTTCAGCATCAGGTTCACAATACTCACGAATGTACTCACTCATGGGCAATCCACCACCTCAACCACCCATCAAATTCACACGTGCCCCACGACATGACAACCCTGTCAGGAAATAAATATCCTCAATATCCAAAGAGAGGACATGAACACCCACGTGGAACACTTGTTGTTCAGAATCCCACATATGAACCATATATTCTAGTAATCTTCGTTGGGCTCTCATGCCCTGAACTTTGAAGAATTTTAATAGGCCACATTGCCGGAGTGCATTCATGGTCCCCAGATCATTTAAAGCCATAATTTCATCTTCTTCGTGCTCACACTCTCTCCATTCCAACATCTTTGCAAGTAAACACTTGCATGGGAAACAAAGAAGATCTTTAGCACACCTTTTTCAACATTTTTTGGGATTTTTATTGAGTCAACGTTCACTTTTCTTTTTAGTTTTCCGACCACCGCGACCAAAATTCAAATACAATTCAGAATTTCCGCAAGTGCACCTTAACACATCTGCAGAAATCGTTGATTTATGTAGGGCTCATTATAGGCCACTCGCGACGGCCCAAACACACAACTAGCAGTCCCAAATCATAAAAAAATATTGGTTTTTTACCATCAAAAACAAAAATTAATCCGTTGAAAAGATAGAAGATGAGATGCTTACCTCTTTTACGCAATCCGTTCGTGGAATGATCCCCTGTAGCCTCCGCAATCCGTCGTCGAAGTTGAGGTAAAAAACAAGGGTTTTTGGTAAGTTTTTGACCAAGTGAAAATAAAATGGTGAAAAAGATTTTTTGCTTCTATTTTTTACTTCTATTTTTTACTCTTTTATCATTTTTTCTAATATTTTGTTTTATATAAATACATTTTGGTCAAAAACCCATTAACTCTAAAGGTCTTGTAAGTGTTTTGTTCCTTGCAAGAAGAAATTTAGGACTTTGGACAACGAATTATGGACAGTTTTTGTGATTTATTCTATTTCTGTCGCATGTACAACTACTTTTTAAGGTTTTTTAGAAAAACCTCGAGCATAATCTTAGTTCGTTCTCGGGCTCGAAAACCGATGAGAACGTAACTGAGTATACTTTTGTCGTCTTTTCGTACTCGTCATGGTAACAAAAAAATAACGAAACCTATGGAGAATACTTTAAGCTCTTTTCATGCTTCTTAAAAATGAAAAGATTGTCAAGCGACCTTGTTCTTTTCACGCTCGTAAAAGTATTTGAAGAAAACGTTTGGTGGATGATAGTTTATCACTTTTTCGGTCCTGTCGAACTATTCTACGAAAAAGGAACTGAGAGAGTTCTCTTTGAAGTGTTTTTCCAGACTCTATAATCATGAAAAACCTTCGAGTTTTCTATCTTTGGACTCGTTAAAACAAACATCGAAAGGCCCATATGGGACCGAACCACTTCTTCTTAGGGTTTGTTAAATGTACTCCGAAGGACTCGTCTGAAAGATGAGCTTAAATTGATAAGCATATTTTATCCTCCTCAAGCTTGCGTAAAAATAAAGAGGTACTCGCTAGAAATGGTGGGGGGAAATTTGGGAAAGGAACGTGTCTCTGTATTTGTATTAATGGCAGTAAGTGTCGCTCTTGAACATGACACCCCTCTTCATCATTTGAATCTGGGTTGGGTAATCTGTTTGTCTCTTGTCTGACCTTCTGCAAGTTCATATCTCGGGTCGTCTTTGATTCAATACTGCCAAGATCATTATCGTGTCATTCATATGTTCAAGATAAGTTCAACTGAAACCTTCTTTCAAGTCGGCCATCTGTAATTGTCCATTATTACCATGTCGGCCTTCCCTGTGCCAGTCCCAAGTCACATATGTATTTTTCTCTACCCTAAATCTGTTACTTATTTCATGTCATTGATGGGGGATACATCAAGGCCCTCTTGTGACGAGCCTTTTCCTATTGACTTCAGTTCATTATCCAGGAAAAAGGATTAGAAATTATTTAGTACCTTAGAGTCTGCATGCCTCAATGGCAGGTTCTTCACTTTCGATAGTGGATCTACATCATTGATCCCTGATCGAGAGATTCTTTCAAGTGTTTGACTACAACTAATTCATTCACACTTGTTGGATTATACTGGGGTACCTTAGGAGTCATTGACATCAATAGTGATTTCCCTCGCACTTGTTAACAATTTTCATTAATGATTGGTAATCAAGTAGTTTTTATTCACATTCGACTTCAACATCTGTAATCATGTGACTATAATCGTACTAACAAACGATGGATTGAAGACCCTGGACTTCATCATTTTTGGTCAAGGTTGCGAAGGAGTATCTGTGATTTGTTTTGACACATAGATCCACTTTGTATACCTCGTGGCTATGTTCATACTTGAGTTTTTCATGCATGGATCCACAGTGTATTCCCAGTGGCTATGCAGAATCTTGTTGACATGGATCCATGTTGTATAATTGGTGGACATGACCTACATTTATGATTTCAATCATTTATGGTCTTGACATGGGAATGCCTACTTCAAACATAATATGATATTGTACAGATGCTTGATTGTTTGCAAGTTCCTGATTGGTGCGCCCCTAGTTCTTGACACACACACGTTTATTTTACAAAGTATTTTGACTATCTCGAGTTCCAGTCTCATACTTTGGGGGGCATTCTGTTACATATTATTTTGGTCACCCTGATGATGATTACATAAACATGTGTTCAGGTTCCCAATATAATCTTTTGCCTGAGAAAAACCACCTCTTTCCACCCTTGCAAGATGCATTTTTGGAAGGCCACTGCGAGCAGCTCCCTTTACACAGTGCATAAATCCTTAATTTCTGCATGTTGTACTATAGCCGGTCCGCGGGATTTCCGTAGCCTGATATATAGTCAGGTCGCGACAACGCTTTAAAACTAAAAGAGGAAAGAAGTTCTAGCAACTTCTAGAAGTGGAATCTTCTGGAAGTATGAAGTGGCGTCCGTGTAGTTACGATCCTACTGAATTCTTTGATTTGATGGGATCATCCTCATCTCTTTAACCACTTTAGCTTCTCCTATATAATGATAGGATTCTCATGGAAAATGTTAGAGGTACAAGCACAAAGAAGCATAGAGACTGAAGAGAGAATAGATTGAAGTCTATGTGAAGAATCCTATTTCAAGTGATGCTTGAGATCTCCATTCAGTGATCAAGTTTTGAGAGAAATCTTTATATAGATATTGGAACAAATGTATGTGTGTGTCAAAACGAAGGGCCACTGAAAGGGAACCTACGACATTAAGGTGATTCAGTTGTATCTTCTACCTTTCATTAATATAATACGGTGGCATGTCTTTTTCCCATAAAATGATTGATATTTTATTACATGACTCCTTCATCGCATGTTTAGGTTGTCATTGAATTTCATTATTGCTACTTTCACGTTAGTTGATTTTTGTTATTACAGATCTGATTTCACAGGAGCATTGGAGAAAAGCAAGATCAACAAAGACATAAGGAAGCGATTCATAAGGTATGTTATTTGTACCTCTTTTGGTAATTAAATTCAATGATCGGAATCTAGGGAAAGCGTATTGTTCCATCTTGTTTTTTTCTAGATCCAGGTGGATATAAGGGGATTAGTTCATGTCCACATCTACCGATTTACCTGTTAGTAGAGACAAGAACCCCCCTCTAGGAAAAATTGAAAGCTCACATAAACTCCCTTCGAGGAAGAAGAGGAAGAATATTGTAAAATAGGAAGAAGAGAATCACGTCAAAAGTGAGATCAATAGCTTCTCCCTCGAAGATATGGAGCTTGAGGCTGACATTGAAAAAATGTTTCCTAACATTGATCAACCAGGAGGTGCGACCCACCAAAATCAGTCATTGGAAATTGTTGAGAATGAGATCTTTGATGAAGAAGAATCATTTGTGTTTCAGAGCGTTGTCTTTGACAACGAATTTAAGAAATCAATTATTGAGAAGAGTGATGTGAAGAATAAAAATGGGAAATCTCGTTTAGAGGTTAACCTAAGAAATATGTGGCCTTGCCAAATTTCTAGAATCTATAAAGCAACTGGTGATGCATTGGACGATTCCATTGGTGGTCTCGAAGCAGAAAATATAAAGTTAAAGGAAAGGATTAAGGAACTAAAAGGGACCTTGATGCCTCTTCCACTCCTTGCCATCCCTTTGGAAATTGTCAGACCCACCTCCCCTGTAGCCAAATTGAAAGGATCCTCAAGCTTACTCACATCATCCAGGAGCTATATGGAGAAAAATATCAAGAAAATAATGGCATTGATTAGAGAAGCTTAAGAAATTTCAAAGAATATGATTTCTTTTGGTTCGAGGGCACATGCCTTCCATGAGTATCTACAGGCTGACTTAAAAAATGAAGAAGGTTTCTACCTTGATGTCATGGTACCCTTTGGTATTAAAGTTTCCAACATGTCAAAGCTAAAGAGAAGAGAGGAGGACCTTCCCTCTTCAAGTCAGATCAAGCAGTTGAATACCTGCTGGAAAGAGAAAATAAAGAACTTGAACAACATCGTTCAGGCTTGCATCCAAGCCATAACAAGGAGATAAGAGATGTTCAAAAGGCTCACGAAGGTGGACCTAGCTGGAAGCACTAACGAAGTCTAATAGCCCAAGTTGATTCTCAACTCATTGTTCCTAACAAAACAACAATTCGATGTGCAATTTGAGATTTTTAAAGGACTGTCAATTGAAAAATTCTATGGTATAATTGAATATGATGAGGACGCCATAGATAACTTGCTAGTGGATTACTTCGTAAAAAATCAGGATATTGAAGAAGCATTACATGGTGTTTCCCTTGATCTTTGAGACTTGGAGGGTGATCTGTTCAACATTAAAATCCAGCATGAAATCAAAGTGGCACCTATGAAAAGTTACATCGGGGAATGGTTCAAGAAAGCTATTGATAAACTGACAAATGAAGGGCAAGAAGCAGTGGATACAGTTCCTGTAACCGTTGATGAAAACAATTAAATGACATCATCTAGAAAATGAACAGACGAGATACCATCATAGTAAGTTTATGATGATCACAACCTTCTTTTCTTTATCAAGTCTTTCATCCAATTATTCCACCTCTTTCACTATAAAGGTTTAACAGAAGACTGATAACTCATTTTTTATTCTTACCAGGTCTTGCTAACCCTTTTAATGCCCATCGCCTTCCTTATAAAATATTATTTCTTGTATTTATTTGCTTTATGGTCTACGAGATCCCCAATCCCAGTCTTTAAGACAAACACATTTACAATTTCATGAATATGTAACAGACTATATATTTTTTGGAAATTTCAAGAGAAGTACTTTGGGAACAATCTCGATTGTGCTTTGTAACCCTGTTTTCATAATATAAATTATTTGAGGTTGATCTATCATTATATTTATTTGAGCTACCCATGTGTCCACTCTGTTAAAGTTATTTTATGCATGCAGATCATCTTCTTTTTTATTTTATGTGATCAAAAATCTTTATCCTAAACTATGATGGATGTGAGGAAATTTTTCTTATTTGCTTTAAATGTGTGATTCCTAGTCCTTTCTGAGGAACTTTCTTAAAAAATAAAACAAAAACATTTTCCTTTTATTTTATTGTAATATTTTTGTTTCTTTGAATTACTACAACGAACTTCTATCAAGTCCCACATTTTGAATATTTGAAAATCTCAAGAAAATATAAAAGAGGATTACCACCTCTATAAAAACGCAAGGGGATTTACATCCTCGTGAGGTTGTCGTTTCGGTCCTAATAGATTCAAGTGTCAAAATTTTTGGCGACCATACTGGGGAAATGAACTAAAATTTTGAACATGGTCTAGCGTTTTTTAAAGAATATATGACTTTTCCCGAGGGTAATAAGCCTCGTTTGGAAATTGGATTGAATAATCAATGAAACATTTTACGTCGGTTGTACAATATGGTAATAACAACAACTGAGACCTGAGAAGAGTTATAAATATCCTGGTAGATATTAGTCCAAGAATAAGAAAGAGAAATCCTCCGAAGATAGAAGAAGGAGGAACGACAAGACAGACGAAATCAAAGGCTAGCTAGAGTAGCACAAGAACAAGGTCAGGATTGAAGTTAGATGAATGCAAGGGACCCATTACTAGAAGAAAGAGAAAACAACTCTTTATTCCTAGAAGTGAAAATCATATCCCTGGAATCTCTCCAAACATGGAAAAAACAAATGAACAACCTCGAGACGAGCATCATGAGGAGAGACAAGGAGGTGGAAGAGATGTCGCAAGAAATCAAGGAAACCTAGGATTTGAAAATTGAAGGAGGGTAAGAGATTCCCCTCTAAATATTATAGGTGAGCAACATGATCTCCATGTTCTCCCTAAAGGAAACTTAAAGGAATTTTATGGAGATAGAGCAATCGATGCAAAGAAGCATCTACACTTATTTCTTGATGTTTGTGATTTTCATCGTGTTGAGTATGACGATGTCATGGTAAGGTTGTTTATGAAAACCTTATTAGGAAAAACATATGAATGGTATACAACATTTCCCAATAGATCAATCCGCTCATTTAATGACCTTGAAGCTATGTTCCTAACTATGTTTTCCCCTCCAATTTCTTACCATACCCTTCTCATCGATTTCACCCAGATTGGTTTGAGGAAGAATGAAATGATACGAGATTTTAATCTTAGGTTCAATAAAACCTTGAGTAGGATTCTAGAAGATAAAAGACCAAATGACCCAATCATTCTCAGATGTTATAAGAATGCAATGCCACCAAATGTAAAATATGTTATCAGAACATCCCAAATGGATACTTTGGAGGAGGCAATGACTAAAGCCACTAAGATGGAAGAAATTATGATTGAAACGGGTGCTGACCCCGACATTAAACTGGGAATAGTACAAAGGAAGCTGGGAGGATTAAGTATTGATAATCAAGGAGCTTCCAGTTTAATAAAGAACGAAGAATTCAAGCCTCGACCAGCTGAAAACCAAACGATGGGAGGAGGATTTTTCAAGGGAACCATACCCGATATAAAGGTTGACCCTGTGGCGGCACATGAAACTAAGCAAATAATCAAAATTGCACAGATGAATAGAACCATCAAACAAATGTAGAACAGGATAACCAGACTAAGAAGGGGAGATAATTACATTCCAAAGCCAAGAATTCCAATCCCAAAGCAAAGGAGGAACCCTCCCCAAGAAAACAAAGTGAGGTTTGAAAACATGGATAATCCGCAAATACCAAGTGTTCCTAGAAAACCTACTCCAAATGTGGTTGTTCTAGATGATGTCTATGACGAGCAATTAATTGAGCAAGAGAATTATTACTCACCTGATGAAAGCTCTGAAACTGTGCGGATGGAAGGATGTGATACATCCATGTATATGTTTGAGGAAGGAAACAATGATCCCAAATCACAAGAAAACATTGCTCAGACAAGAGGATTTGTAAATAGACAAAAAAATAAAGGCGATTTTGATAAAGAGAACAAAAAAATAAAAAATAAAATGAGAAAGTGAAAGACAATGTTGGAAGTAAAAGGCAACACATGACGTCAAACTCCACTCAAATGACATATAATGTTGTATAGTATTTGAGTAAATTAAAGATAACCCTACCCTTTACGTTAGTGGTAAATATTACCCAACAAAGATAAAACATTTTGAAGTTGTTGGACGATCCATCTGAAAGAGCAGACGCTGTTGTTACCATTCCAAAACAAATATCTAGCCAGTCAACTACCAAGATGAGAGGTAAAATTCCTCCCTTTTACATTTCTATTGAAAATCATGATGTTGCACTATATAAATGTTTAGTTGACATTGGCGCGATGAATAATATCATGCCACTGGCGTTCATGGAGGCATTGGGCATGAGTTGCACCAAGTATTATGAAACCAGTGAAAGTATATATGCAATTGATTCTAGAAAAGTGCCAGCTTATGGAGAAATCAAGGACTTTTATGCTTGGATTACAACAACCCCCCATATCATTACAATTTTCAATATTATTTTGGTAGACCTTCCTCCGACATATGGAGTTGTGTTGGGAAGAGACTGGACATCTATGATCGGAGTATATATAATGAATGATGAAAGTTGTATGATGCTACCAGGCAAAGAAGAAGCAATGATTAAAGTGCCCCATGAACCTAGAAAATCATTCTCCTTAAAAAATAAGGACAATGAATTGATGGAGGATTATATATATGCCAGGATTGGAAACTATGCTATCCTATACATAGAGCATAACAAAACTCTGGAGCAAGTGCAAGAAACGAGAAATGTCAATATTGGAACTGATAGTTCCCCGAAATATGTCAACTTGGGAGTTGATTGCACCACTGAGGAAGTTGATCAATACATTGCCTTGTTCAAAGAATAAATCGATGTGTTTTCTTGGACCTATGATGATCTAAATTCTTACGATAAAAATATATTCCAACATATCATTCCTTTGAGGGAAGGAGCAAAGCCAGTGAAGAAAAAAATAAGGATGATGAATCCTAAGTTGAAACCTCTGGTAAAGATTGAATTGGAGAAATTGAAGAAGGAAGGAATAATTTATCCCATTAGACACTCAGACTGACTTTCAAATCCTGTGATTGTAAGAAAAAATACCAAGGAAATCCGGATGTGTGTTAACTTCAGAGAACTTAACAAAGCGAGCATAAAGGATAACTTTCCTTTACCTAATATGGAGTTCCTTCTCCAGCAAGTTACTGGATCGGCCTACATGTCCATGTTGTATGTGTAATTTTTAAACCTGTGAATTAAAGCAATGCATATAGATTCTTAAGAAAAAGATAAATTAATTAATGGCGCATACACATAGTACACAAATATTTACGTTGGAAACCCTTAACCGAGAGAAAACCAACATTCCTTGGTGCCGCACCTTTCAACTCTTCATTGTATTAATTTCACCATTCACCATACAATATATACAATATTTTAGGTATTTTGTAGCTACCAAAACCCTAATCCCTTAATTCATGATTAATTTAGAAAACCCCTAAAAATAGAAAAATCCACTAAAATAGAAAAAATTGCCAAAAAACAATTTTGGGGCGTTGCCCCAAACCCTGTCGGCTCCGGAATACCGCCCCGAGCCGAACATTGCACGTAACTAGGAGGGGGGAAACTCCCCCCCCCCATGAAAGAGCTCGATGAACACGACACAAAGAACAAATGAAGTTGGGATCGTCGGACACAATTGTCGAATTTGACGCACCCACACACACACACATGCAAATAATATAAAACATACACAACATGATGGTTTTTATAGATATAACCATGTCTTGGTGGCTGGGGAATCCAGGGCAAAGACAACATTTATCACACCTTGGGATACCTATGCATATGCTAGAATTCCCTTTGGTTTGAAGAATGTTGGAGTCACATTCGAGAGGGCCATGGATCATGCATTCAACGAGTTGATAGGAAAATTTATGGCAGACTATCAAGGTGAATTGACGGTGCATTCAAAGAAAAGGGGTAATCATATCCATAATTTGAGAAAGGTTTTTGAAAGATGTATATTATATGGTGTCTCTTTGAATCCAAAGAAATGCTTGTTCACTCTGACTCAAGGAAAACTGTTGGGTCATATTGTATGCAAGGAAGGGATTTACATAGATCCGGAAAGAATTGAAGAATTAAACGAGCTCAAACCCTCGATATCCAAGAAGGGAGTCCAATAATTTTTCAGCAAGATCAATTTTGTGTGAATATTTGTTCCCGACTATGAAAGTATCTTGAAATCGATCAATTTGTTGTCGAAAAAGGAGCAGAGGTTCGAATGGACAACCAATACTCAAGAGGCGTTCAATAATATAAAAGGAGAAATCACCACTGCTCCAGTCCTCATTAGTCCAGAATTTCAAAGGGATTTCATCATCTATTCATTTTCTACAGAGATAGTTGTTGCATCCATTCTTACTCAGAAGAATATCAAAGGAGAAGAACTCCCAATAAGTTTCATGAGCAAAACCCTACATGAATATGAGTTGAGGTATTCAGAATTGGGGAAGAAAGATTTGTCTCTTGTAAAAGAAGTAGCGCACTTTCATACATACATATTGAACTCCCATGTTATTTCTTATGTTCCCTCATAACCAATGAAGATGCTCCTGAATCAACAATTGAGAGAAGGAAAATTGGCTAGCTGGTTGGAAAAGATACAAGAATATGATATCGAGATTAAACCTTTAAAGTATTTCAAAGGAAAAGGTTTATGTAAGCTCATTGAAAATGGAGATTCAGTTGATGGAATGATTTCAATTTCATTCGGGGAACCATTAGCTGATTTAGAATGGTATGGAGATATTATATTCTACTTAAGGTCTGGGCAATTTCCTGTCACCATGAACCCCAAGGAGCGAAGAACATTGAAGATGAAGGAGAATCAATACATACTGATTGTTGAGATTCTGTTCAGCAGAAATTATGATGGTATACTACTGAAATGCGTTGATGAAAATCAAGCCCAAGAAATAATAAGAGAATTCCATGAGGGAATATGTGGTGGACACTTTGCACCTACTGCAACCGCCCACAAGATAATAAGAGCAAGATTTATTGGCCACAATTTTTAGAGACTCGTATGCCACAATAAGGACATGTGTGTCATGCCAGCAGTTTTCAGGAAAAATGAAGAGATCCGCAATGTCTTTACAACCTAGAATTGTAGAACAACCGTTCTCCCAATGGGGACTCGATGTTGTGGGGCCAATTAATCTAAAGTCTATCAAGGGGCATGTGTACATTCTCACGGCTACAAATTATTTCATGAAATTGCCGGAAGCCGTGGCATTAAAAAAGGCAGATGTTGAAGAGATAATTAAATTCCTCAAAGATAATATTCTGTCAAGATTTGGTGTCCCATATAAATTTATCACATACAATGGTTCGATTTTCATTAGGTCAAAGTTTACATAGTTTTTCGGAGAATAAGGAATCATCATGGGTCAATCATCGAATTATTATCCATAAGGTAATGGCCTTGCTGAGTCCACAAAAAAACACTTGTTCAGATACTGAAGAAAACCATCGACATGAACCAAAGGAATTGGAATCTAAAGCTGATGGATGCATTATGGGAAAGTAGAACGACTCTGAAGGATAGCACTGGGATGTATCCATATATATTGGTTTATGGGAAAGAAGCGAAAAATGTCGATTAGCCTCGAGCTCAATGCGTTGACTTCTTTGGTCAATACTGAAGATAGAGAAGACAATTCACCCATCCAAAGGAGAATCAATCAATTGTTGATGTTGGAAGAAGAACAAAGCAAAGTACTGAAACGAACTTCTCAGAGGAAACAAAGCATCAAAACATATTTTGATCAGAGCACTACTATAAAGAATTTCCAGAAGGGGGAGCTTGTGTTACTTTGGAACAAGGCCAAGGAGAAACCATCCATGCATACAAAGTTCAAAGCGCTCTGGATCAGACCATACGTCGTCGAGAATTTCTTATATTTTAACTCCTATATGCTCCAATACATGAAGGGTAAAATATTAATGTTGGTTGTCAATGGGAAACATTTGAAAGTTTTCTTCTCCTAAGACTTTCTCATTCTCATTGTACATATTTTTATTTTTATTTTTTATTTTTTTTCAGTTTGTATATTCTTACTTTGATTCCATAGCCCAATAGGTGGGAGCACCTGGTCATGAAAGGATTTGGATTCTTGACAACCCACAGGGGGTTATCATCCCACAGTTGGAGCCAGTTGTTGAGATCAATTCTTGCTTTCAAGATTGCCCTCCCCTTTTATATTTTCCCAACTTCTTTTGTCCATTTCTTTTCCCTCTTCTATACTTATCCAAAATTCCCCTTTTCTTTTTCCCCTTTTATTCTCCTTTTCTAGTTACTATACTTAGTCATTTTTCCAAACGGTGAGTTCACAGGTTGGCGGACTCGCATATCCTCATCTCCATCCACACTCTCACATCATGAGTCCGACCAACCACCACATTATCTTGTACTTAGCCGTTTATGCAGTCACGGTTTCTCATGTTGGCGGGTTTCAAGCTTTCGTATCCCTTGTTTTGTGACATACATTTTGTACCCAAACGGTTCACGATCTACATTTGGACCATTGGACTCCCCAAGCTCCTAAGTATCTAATCTCTCCTATATTGATTCCTACCAACCGTGTTACAACACTTAGCCAATTCTCAACCTTTTGCAACGAGGGTTCGCGAGTTCCCAGGTGGGCGGGTTCACAAAAGTCCCAAATGTTATTTTCTCTCATCCATCCCCACCACCTTCACGCTTTTCCCAATGCACATTTAGTATGTTTTAATGTTAATAACTCATCATGCATGTCTCGTAAATATTTTCATTAATAAGAGAAGGGCTTGAGGATATTTCTTATTAAACCACATTAAAGCACGATTTGCAAAAGATTATATTATATCTCTCAAGCACTCATTTCAAATATTATTCGGATCAAAAGAATGCTCTCGTCAACTTATGGCAGCAACAACTCGACAACAGTTTTGTGGAAATACTTTGAACATTTTTTAACGAGAGGACAAAAAATTTCAGTGGTCTAGAGCATATTTTTATTATTCATCCCCTTCTTCTCATAAGGAAGTAATTTGGACGTCCATAATTGCTCGTGCGGGCTGTGTTCCTGAATTTTTTGACTGCAAGGAACTGGTTGCATGGTGCACTGAGAAGTATATACTGAGTCGGCGGATAATTTAATTCCAAGACCATTCTCTCGTCTTTCTTTCGCCTGAAGTGTTCCGTAAAATGTTGAAACTCCTAGAGCCAACACTCACCTCCAAAGGTGAAGATTGCAGGGACTTCTTGAAAAAACATGACAACGACCTAGATCCCTTACTTGAATTCTTGGAGAATCCTGTGACCATTCCTGAAGATATTACGATATTGTTGGTCAACCTATTCAAAAACCCATTTCAAGAAATTACCTGGTTATTTACCAGAGTCACAGGCCAAGAAAATACTGCCAGAATTTCCCACATGATTCTTTATATTTTATATTTTATTGTCAAGGAGCAGGCCATTTTTGTTTGGGTAAAGTTGATTTCCATTGAAATATCTTCTCAATTATCTTAGTATAAAAAGGATAAGAAATTCTTTATGGCTTCTTATTTGGTTTTTGCGATAGCGCATTGCTGTCAATTTCCTAAATTGTCTATATGCAAGAAGGTGAATTGTGTATTTGACCCTGTGACCTTTTGGTACCAAGCGTTATGGAGGCACAAAGCTTCCCTGCATTTTTATGAAGTTTTCAACGATTTTTTCTCGGTTCTTAAAGGATTTATGTTTGGAAAAGATACCCCAAGAATATCCACTCGGGCTAGTGAATTCCTGGATAAAAAGGGGACTTTGGAGCAAATGGAAAATTACAATGTCATCAGGATTTTCGGTTCCAAGGAAAATTCTTCATTTCTTCCATGCCATATATCCGACATAATGTTTGTTACAGAAGTTGCAAGGAAATATAATTTATGGCTGCACTTTTTTCATGAAAAACGAAAAAAGAAATTCATACCTTTGCCTTGCAGGATTGGGGATTTTGTATTCAGAAGTATGAACAAAATTGATGAATTTGCAAACCACTTCCACAACTTGAATCTCAAGTATGATGAAAAGATTAGAGGGTTTGACCCTAATAGAATCTTTGTGGAACATATGTTAAAAGTGGGTTTTAGAAATTCATTTATCCACATTTTTCTAGGAGAAGAAGAAGATAATCACCTGGGAAACCTTACCCACACTGTTGGCGACTTAGAGACGGTACTCAGTACCAATGAATTTTACAAATAGAGAGGAAAGGGTCCCAATGAGAAGAGTGCCTAGTCCCCAACTATTACTCCTAAGAATACAATACCTCGGAGCAATGCTCCACCGGCCCACCCATCTAAAAAAATAAGCAACAATAGTTCAGGTGAAGGAGGAGACAAGAACCCCCCTCCAGGAAAAATTGAAAGCTCACATAAACTCCCTCTAAGGAAGAAGAGGAACAATATTTTACAAGAGGAAGAAGAGCATCGCATCGAAAGTGACATCAATATCTTCTCCCTCGAATATATGGAGCTCAAGGCTGACATTGAGGAAATGTTTCCTAACATTGATTAGCGAGGAAGCGCGGCCCACCAGAATAAGTCGTTGGAAATTGTTGAGAACGAGATCTTTGATGAAGGAGAATAATTTGTGTTTCAGAGCATTGTGTTTGATAGCGAATATGAGAAATTAATTATTGAGAAGAGTGATGTGAATGATAAAAAGGGGAAATCTCATTTAGAGGTTAACCTAATAAATATGCGGCCTTTCCAAATTTCTAGAATCCATAAAGCAACTGGCGATGCATTGGATGATTCCATTGGTGGTCTTGAAGCGGAAAATATAAAGTTAAAGGAAAGGATTAAGGAACTGGAAGAGACCTTGATGCCTCTTCTTCTTATTTCCATCCCTTTGGCAATTGTCAGACCCACCACGCTCGCATCAAAATTGAAATGATCCTCAACCTTACTCACATAAGCCACGAGATATGTGGATAAAAATATCAATAAAAGATTGGCATTGATTACAAAAGCTTGGAAAATTTAAAAGAATATGATTTCTTTTGGCTCGAGGGCACATGCCTTCCATGAATATCTACATGCCGATCTAAAAAGAAAGAAGGTTTCTACCTTGATGTCGTGGTACTCTTTAGTATTAAAGTTTCCAACATGTCAGAGCTAAAGAGAAGAGAGGAGGACCTTCCCTCTCCAAGTCAAATCAAGTAGTTGAATGCCTACTGAAAAGAAAAAATAAAGAACTTGACCAACATCGTTTAGGCGTGCAACCAAGCCATAAAAAGGAGAGAAGAGTTGTTCAAGAGGCTCACAGAGGTGGACCTAGCAGAAAGCACTAATGAAGTCCAATATCCCAAGTTGATCCTCAACTAGTTGTTCCTAACAAAACAACAATTTGATGAGAAAGTTGAGATTTTTAAAGGGTTGTCAATTGAAAAATTCTATGGTATAATTGAATATGATGAGGACGCCATAGATAACTGGCTAGTGGATTACTCTATAAAAAATCAGGATATTGAAGAAGCATTACATGGTAATTCCCTTTATCTCCGAGACTTGGAGGGTGAGATGTTCAACATTAAAATCCGGCATGAAATCAATGGGGCACCTATGAAAAGTTATATCGAATAATGGTTCAAGAAAACTATCGATAAACTAACAAATGAAAGGAAAGAAGAAGTTGAGACAGTTCCTGTAACCGTTGATGAAAACGATAAAAGGACATCAGCGAGCAAATGAACAGATGAGATACCATCATAGTGATTTTATGTTGATCACATCCTTCTTTTCTTTATCAAGTCCTTCATCCAGTTATTCCACCTCTTTCACTACAAAGGTTTAACCGAAGACTGATAACTCTTTTTTTCTTCTTACCAGGTCTTGTTGATCCTTCTACTGCCCACTGTCTTCCTTATAAAAGCTTATTTATTGTATTTATTTACTTCATGGTCCGCGAGAGCCCCAATCCCATTATTTAACACAAACACATTTGCAATTTCAAGAATATGTAACAGACTATATATTTTTGGGAAATTTTAAGAGAACTACTTTGGGAACAAAATCAACTATTCTTTGTAACCCTGTTTTCAAAATATAAAGTATTTGAGTTTGATAGATATCATTATCTTTATTTGAGTTGTCCATGTGTCCACTCTGTTAAAGTTCTCTTATGCATGAAGATCATCTTCTTTTTTATTTTATGTGATCATAAATCTTTATCATAAACTGATCTGAATGGATCTCCGCACATGAAAGAACTTCTTAATTTGCGCCATGTTGATTTTAAGGTGGCGACAAAAGTGTTTAAGTGGATTAAAATGATGCTTTCTTGAGTTTTATTTCTCACACATTTAATTATGCATTTGTGGGAAAAATACTTCATGCATTTTTCATATTAGTTTGATTAATGCTTTTATGAAGTG
>SNQJ01S0001350.1:163396-177134 GCA_010110895.2 Picea sitchensis
GTGTCAGGATAGAAGGGTGGGGGGATCAGAGAGAAGGAGAGGGGATTTTGGGGTGATTTCCTTCCAGGTAGTGAATATGATGGATTCTGGAGGGGCAATGGGGATATCATCTTGACTCCATGGTTGAATTTGAATTGTTTCCCAAATTCTTTCTGTAATCTTGTCCTAGATATCAGAGGGGAGAGAGGTCTGAGAGTGAAATATGCGTCGTTTTCTTTCTTTCCAAAGATGCCAAATGATAAGACCTGGCATGAGTTACCAGATTATGTTTAGAAGTGGGATTTTTTAATCCCTTGATCCCCAATTTCTTATAGTGTTGGGAATGATGGTCATGTCTCGTTTCATTTGCCTCATGATTATCGTGGCTTGGTCCCAGATCTAATTACTGACATGACATTGGTTAAATATGCGTTCCATGGTTTCTTCCTGTTGGTTGCATAAGTGAAAAATGGAAGGTCCAATGAAGCCATGTTTCCTAAGGTTTTCCTAGGTGAGGAGTCTATTCTGGACCAAGAGCCAAAGAAAGGTGGAGACCTTTGGCCAGGGCTTAGTCTTCCAGATTATGTGCCAAATGTGATCTTTTTCCTGCTTGTGGAAGTTATACTGAATCTGATAGGCCTCCTTGATTGTGAAAGTACCCATTATTGAATATCCCCAACGAAGGATGTCCTTATCTGTGTTGATACGGATTTTCCTATTTCCCACTGTTTCTAGCCAAGGTTGCATCTCGAAATTACTTGGTAGATTAAGATCTTGAGGAAGCACTTTCCAACTACGCCAAGGGGTTTGGTGCTAGGTATTAAGCCAGAGATCAGATATTGTGAAGAGTATTAGCTCTGGAAGGTAGGTCTGATAGGGAAGTAGGATTTCCAGAGATTACAAGGGAGGGTGTTGTTGTCAAGCATCTGTCCAAAACTGAGTGCTTTGTCCATTTATGGCTTCCCAAAAGGCGTGCTTTTGGATGAGTGGGCGATTGCTCCAGGCCGCATTCCAAATATTGGATCTCTGGATCTGATCGTTAAGCCTTATGAGTTTCTCTTGCTATAGTTGGGGGGTATATTTGTGCCTCCAGAGTTGTTCCCAGAGTTCATAAGGATATTTTAGCCATCGCCACCATATTTTTGCTCCCATAACATTGTTAAGCTTCCTTGGATCACGGAGCCCCAAGCCCCCTAGAGCTGTGGGTTTGCAAATTTTATCCCAACTGACCAAGGCCCAAGTTTTCCCCTGTTTCTGTCCATACCATAGGAAGTTCCACTGAATATTTCTTATGCTTTTGATGACTTTTTGTGGAGCTTCCAAAGATGAAAACATGTAGGCTGGAATGGCTTGAAGCACCGATTTCAGGAGGACAAGCCTCACATGGATATTGAGGGTCCTGAAGGTCCAGGAGCAGAGGAGATTGGAGATTGAGAGGATGAGGGAGTTCTAGGAGGTATTTCAAGCTATTAAGTCTATCAAGGGTAGTCCTAGGTAATTGGACGGAAGAGAGCAATGAGGGATATCAAGGAGGTGGGAAATTTGTTGTTGGATTTCTACTAGTGTGTTGAAAAAGAAGAGTTGTGATTTCTATAGATTAAAGGTGGTTTTAGAGGCATCACTAAAGTCTAAGAGAATGGTGTGGAGTTTGGCAGCTTCCATGGTAGTGGGGGTGTTTAGAAGTAAGGTATTGTCAACAAACTGACTGTGAGAAGATGTCGGTTGGAGCCCATGAATAGAAATACCTTGCAGGGTTCCATTTGAGATTGAGGCAGACAAGTATCGCCCCAAACCCTCATCCATGATCACAAAGAGGAAAGGGAAGAGTGGGTCTCCTTGGCCGACGCCCCGTGTGGGGGAGAAGGCCCTGGAGAGGACACCATTGACTAAGATGGAGAAATTTTTTGAGGAGGTGAGTTTCATGATATATTTTATCCAGTTTGTGCTAAACCCAAAGGCTAAAAGGATGTAATGCATGTATTTCCAACTTAGTTTGTCAAATGATTTAGAGAGGTCAATCTTTATGAGCATACTTAGATTTCGATTAGTCTTGAGCAAGTGAATGATTTCGTGCACCAAGATTATGATGTCCATGATGTGTCGTCCCTCCACATAACCTGACCATTCCCTAGAGATGATGCAAGGGAGTATGGGTTTGAGCCTGAGGGCTATGAATTTTGTGATGATCTTGTAGATGACATTGCAGAGTGAAATCGATCGAAATTGCTTTGGGTTGGTGACACACTCTTCTTTAGGAATGAAGGTGGGGAATGTGGAATTAATAGTTGATAGCACTTTCTTTGAGGTTTTGGATTCCTCCACAAGTGCGCAAACCTCTTCTCAAACCATTGGCCAACAATAATGGAATAAATCAGTGGTGAAGCCATCTGACCCTGGGGCCTTTCCTGGGGGCATTTCCTTGATATCCTGATCAACCTCCCCCTACGTGATCGGTATCACAAGGGCTTTATTTTGTTCAGAGGTGATTAGGGTGGGGATATGTTGAGTGATTCTTCTGATGTTAGTTGTTCTATCAAGAGGAGGTTCTAAGAGAAGCTCTTTGTATTAGGTGACTAACTCATCTTCAATGTATGCATTGTCCAGTAAAGTGTTGCCCTGTGAGTCCTCAATATTTATAATGCGGTTGATGTATCATCTGTATATCATGGAGTGATGGAAGAAATTTGTGTCCTCCCCCCTCCTTTATCCATTGGAACCAAGATTTCTTCTTCCAAAGAATCTCCTCCTGTTTGTGGCGTTCTACAAGTTGCTTCTTTAGAATCGTTTTCTCTTGTAGAAAGGCTTCCAAGTATCCTGAGACAATGGAATCCTGTTGAATCTCCTCTAGACGTTGTTCAAGGGATTTTTTGGCAAGGAAAATGTCACCAAATACATTTTTATTCCAATCCCGAAGCTGTCGTTTGAAATTTTTTAGGCGTTGTTGGAATTTATACATATGTGTTCCATGTTCAATTTCTGCATTGGCCCACCAGGTACGGGAAAGCTTCAGGAAGTCTGGGTGGGTTAACCAAAATTTCTCAAAGCGGAAGGGTTTAAAATTTGGTGTTGTTGTTGTCTCTACCCAAAGATGGATTGGCCAATGATCTGAGCTATCTTTTGGGAGGATGTCCGCCTCAATGAGAGGGCCTTTAAGAATTATGTTTTCTGAAATTAGAAAACGATCCAGGCGACTAGCAATGTGATGAGTCCCTGCTCGTTTGTTGGTCCAGGTAAAGGGGCCATTCCTTGTCTCAATGTCAAATAGATTGAGGCTATCTATAATGTGACAAAACTTGTTAATGTCCTGGTCCAGGTGCTTCAGAAACCCTATTTTTTCCTCTAGGGTGAGGATGATTTTGAAATCTCCTCCAAGATCCATCGTTCTTGTCCTCTTAGTGTGTTGATGTAAGAAAGACTTTCTAAGAAGTGATCTTTGTCTTGATTGAGATGAGGGCCATAAGAATTAGTGATGACACCTGCTTTACTAGATCCTATAGCTCTATATTTAGCGGTGAGCACCCTCACTATTGAATAGGTAGGTTCCAGAATGATTGTGGTCGTATTCCATAGGATGGATAATCCCCTTGCTACCCCCTTGGAGTCAGTGTAGGTGAAGTTACAGTTTCTCCAACATATTTTGAATGTTTCTTTTGCCATATTGCCTTCACATTTGGTTTCTTGAAGCAGTAATATGTCAAGGTTTTATTATTTAACATAGTTTCGAAGAATCCTTTGTTTGGATCTTCCGTTGAGACCTATAATATTCCAAGTGATGATCTACATCATTTTTAATTGTGGGGAGAGAGAAAAGACCCTTCTGAGAGGCGTTGTATTTTCCCTGAGTTAATCATAAAGTTGCCTACCTCTTTGATTAGTTGATGTGTCGACTTGCGCCCCTGCCTCTTTCCTTCTTTTTGGTTTCGCTTTGGATCTCGATCCGGCTCCAAATGTATGCCTAGGCGAGAGGTGGCCACTACTGTGGAGCCAATGAA
The DNA here is from genome assembly GCA_010110895.2 of Picea sitchensis. Taxonomy (NCBI): domain Eukaryota; kingdom Viridiplantae; phylum Streptophyta; class Pinopsida; order Pinales; family Pinaceae; genus Picea; species Picea sitchensis. The sequence goes on from SNQJ01S0001350.1 coordinate 167,368, forward strand.
GACTTTGTGAACTTTTCTGAGTTGCTCCATCGAGATGGAATGTAGTTATTTTTGTTTGAATGCATCCTCCAACTTATCGAGGTAGATGTCCTAAAGTTCTGTTTCATTTATCAACATTATGATGTCACCGCCGTCATCATCTGGGATTTTTCCTGGCACTGTGTAGGCTTGGGGGTTCTGGATTGAGATCTGTTCTAAAACTGGATCAAGGGTTTTCTTTTCCTTACCGGTTCCTTTGCCTGGTTCTGTAGTTTTGTGGGGGTTTTCCAGTTCCTTCGTGTCCTGTAGTTTGCTAAGAGCATCGAAGGAGTTTCTAGTTGGGATCTTCTTGTTTCCTGTCTTCATGGACTTTTTCGATGTGTGATTCTTTCATCCTTTCATGTGGGTGAAGCCATGTTGTCACCTTTCCTCTATTGTTGGTATAGTTGGTGCATTGAGGGGGCAGTCTTTGAAGAGATTCCCATGCTCATGACATTTACGACATATTAATGGGATGTGTTCATATTCTATGGTCTGTGTCCATTCTTCATCTTGATACTCTATGGTAACAGATCCTGGAAGGGATTTTGAGATGTTCATGTAAACACAAATTCGTGCATAGGAAGTGTATTTTCTCTGCTTTGTGGCTTCTGAGGATTTGGCATACCTTCCTAGCATATTTCCAATGCTCGTCAAGATTTTCTCGAGACAAAACTCCTCGGGAAGGAAGTACAGGCGTATCCATACTGGGGCATAAGCAAAGTCTTCTTTTTCTTGGGCAGAAACAATATGTCTAGAACCGCAGATATAATCCAACCGAGTTGTAGAAGTAGGGACCATTTTCAAAAACCTTATATTTATCCTCTAGGTTGTAGAATATGATTGTGAAGAGGCCCTTCAAGCTTAGTTGCAGCTCATAGTCACCTTTTTTATTCCACCAATGCTTCATCCATTTTGTGAGATCCTTCTCTAATGGCCAGATCCCTAAAAATTTTCTGATCAAAGCGTGATCTTTCATAAACTATGTATGTTCTCCTACCCTTGTAGATTTTATTAAATATTTTGGTGATGTTGGTGCTTGCAGTATGCATTTACCTGGTACCCAGTTCTGATATTCCTTTGGATGCGATGACTCAGCTTCCATGTCCATACTTTTTCTGGATCTTTGTACTTCTTGTAGAAGGTGTTTTCTGAGGTGCAATGGTGGTTCAAAGGAGGGTCGTCGGGCCTTGAATCGATCCTTATCATTTACTGCGACATTCATGTATGAGGGGTTTTTCACCCCTCCATCTGAGGTCATGCTATGTGGGCAAGATCGACCATGAACACGGGTACAATGTTGCATAGATTGGTGTGAAGGAGGGTCTGACACCGCAGTGGGTAGAGCATGCAACGCGCAAAAATTCTAGTTCGTGGAAACCCTAGAAGAGCATACTGATTCACAAATAATCGTAATATCAATAATCCAGGGTGCATGAAATTGTTAAAAAAAAATCCTTGTTTAAAAATAATTACAACTTGAGTGAATGGGTTGTGCATAGAACATAATTTGAGTCAACCAACCCTAGCCTAACTAAGAAGACTCCTAATCCAACCCTAACTAAAACCTAGTTAGGAGACACCCATTAATTAAGCGGATTGGGGAAACTAAGGGATAACTAAGAGGAAATTTAGGAACACATGGGGAAATGGGAGGAAGTGTGTATTTTAAAGATAAATAAATAAAAATAAATAAAAGAGAATTTACTTGTGCAACCTAGGGAGGATGTGACACATGTAGTGGATGAATAATCCTGAAATTAATTTCTAAAAATTAATGAATTATGCATGAGGGATAGATGTCCATGAGGAGGAATGCTATAAACAAATGGACATAAAAGGGAAAGGGATCAGACCCTAGGAAGTCACTATTGCGCTGCCAAAATTTTTATTGACTATGTTTTTACTTGTGAGAGTTGGGACATCCAGGCTTGTAAAAGAGTGGAATCTCTTCCTTGCGAGGCAAGCCTGGAAGATATTGTGTTCTTGTCTTTTTTCTTAGCCCCTTTGCGGCTCCGGGGGCTAAGGGGGACTAAGAGTACCCCTAGCATTGGCTAGGAGGTACCGGTGAATTCTTTGTGATTAGAAAGCGAAGGAAAGGAAGGAGCACAAGGTCTAGATGGACATCTTCAACACACATGTTTCATTGATTTCTAGTATTTATAAGCTGCATTTATTTATTTTACGAGAGTATCAGTACAATAGATGGATATAGTCACTGTATAATTATTGGAAGGTCTAAATGCCCAGTGTTACGTTTACTGGAAAACAAACAATAGCTACAATGTTATATTTTAATTCTTCCTATAAATTTCAAATGTTTTCTGAACTCTGCATATCGGTATGATCCTCCTTGTTTAGTGAGAAATATGTATTCATATAGCTGATGATTAAGTCTGTATTTTTCATCCTTACTTGAATATGTTGATCAGAGTTAAGGGGATTATGTTAGGAAATTTTAAACGTATTGCTTGCTGGTCATTTGTGGTTTAGTTCCAATTTGTATCATAAGTCCTTATTGAATTTCATTTAAAATCCAAACCAATTCTATTGATGGGTTTCGCTGCCGAGAGGCATATGGGACCCGAAATTGTATCATAACTTACTGTTAAGTTTACTATAATTGTTTTCTGTCAACGAAAGATTCTCAAAGGTGGTTTACCCAAATTGTTGTGTTCCTCTGACGTAAATCTTGGGCTAACCCTAGTTGTTAGTAGTGAGGGACCCATGTGCCATAGTATAAAAAAAAATCCAACTTCGGGATCTCGAGCTGTCTAGGTGAAGGTCATCGTACTTATAACCTTCACTTACTTCTTTCCTAGGTGTTATCCCTTTTTCCTAAAAAAAGTTATGCATGTGACCAAGAGCAGAACCTAGTGCTAGTCAGAAGGGCACTATTCGAGACTCCGGAACTACAATGTTATGGAGGTTCTTCAAACTCAACACTCCCTTCTCCCGAACTGTTAACCGATCGAAGTCGGTCATAAGACGAGTTGACCGACAGTTGTAAGTTACCCAGCCCTACAAACCTCCTTCTATTGACTTGCAAGAGTTAATATAATGACCGACAGAGTTCTCCTAACGCGAGCTTCTACGGTGGAGATCCACTACGAGACTTTGAACTTCAGGGTTTTCCTGCTTCCACAACCTTAGACTGTGCACCCAAACCACTGAACCATCGAAGAGATCGTAGATTTAACGACTTACACTCCTATTAAAAATCAGGTTTTCCTTTACTCTGGAGTTCAGAACTCTGGGGCTTCATCACCTTTTGCAACAACCACTCCTTTTCTCCGGAGTGTCGAACTGTCGAAACCTTCGAAGGACTAAGACTTGAAGATCTATGGGCCTTGTTTGTTCTCCAGATCTATGGATCTCCTTTACTCCAAAAGTTCATAACTTTGGGGTCTTTGCAACCTTTAACCCTTACCTTTAACTTAGTCGTAGGGCTGAATCTTGTTTTACTCAGAGATCAACCGTCCTTATACCTTGCTCCAATCTATGACTATAAATGATTTTAGAGATCTAAATATTTGGAGAACCGTGTTTACTTGGATTCAAATCTGCCAGAGTGATATACTTCTGGAGTGACGTGAAAGCTTATGTCACTATTGACGTGGCACAGGTTGAGTGGTTTCCACGTGTCACCTTGATTCATAACTTTCATACCTAAAGTGCCAACTAGACCTTGACACTTGTTGTTATCTAATTGTGCCACGTGTCCTTGATGACATGATCTTGTTGAAGTGGACTATGATGATGTGGGATCTCATTGTGTTTCCACGTGTCTTATTTCGTGGCTTCAACATTCGGTTATTTTTACATGTTTTGGACTTCTTTTCGCTGAAGTGGTCAGCATTGGAAGTGCTCACACTTTCCTTCCACTCGAATTTCATCCAACAACTATGATCAGTCCTAGATCAATGGTCTAGATTTATTTCGGGGTTTAGGACTCTAGGTTGTTCATTGTTTCCACTTCCCTTTTCTCCCGGAGTGAGAATCCCCAAAGCTTAAACCTCAAGCATCTTGACTTTATCCAACTGTCCTCCTTAAACCCGAAAAGCTTAATAAAATCCAATGGTTGTCGGGAATTAGACCATTCGGGATATCTGGCCTTGGGCCTTGCTTATCCTATCCTTCCACTTTATTTTATTGGACGATCATTTTAATGGCCAATTTGTTTCTTAGATCGAGCGACGCATGTACATTTTGGGACTTTGTCTTTGGCTCCAAGTGTTTGATCCTTAAAGGTTTCCACCTATCAAATTTTCTTCCTGAAATCGAATCACCTGCGTGACTTCAAAGGCACTATCTCTTCTGAGCTTTGGCATTGTACCTGTAACAAAATATTCGATCCTTGATAGTGATCGAAGACTTCATCGATGACCTTACCAGATGTTTCTTTTCTAGAGATTTGCCTTTGAAAAGAACACCAACACTCATTAGCACATCCCTCCTAAGATTTATATGTTATTTGTTGAGTGTGTACTTGCGCCTCCTCTGTGTACGTTTGTATTGTCTCTCCTGAGCTTGTACTTCTGAAAGTTTTTCCCTCTGTTCGACTTGATAGGGTCTCTGTGCACTTAGGGTGTTGTATCTTTTGAAACTTGGTCCTTCAAGGAGCCATCTATGCACCCCTGGAATTGAATTTGGAGGTGTTGCACTGTGTTGCTAGAAGAGAATCTTCAAGCTTCTTACATAACTAAAACTCCTTAAAACAAACTCTCTCACAGTTACAGGTTATTTCTTCCCTGTTTCTAAGTGTTTTAAAACTGTCATAAATGGTAGATTGTAGGTTAAAAGGATTATGTTTTCTGTTTAAGATTATTGTCTTGGTGTTTCTGGAATATCTTCCTATCCTTAATGAGTAAGGTGATAAGGTATTGAAATAGTATGCAATGATGTTTGATGAAATAACTAGGCTACCAAAGTTTCTCTGTTTACAGAAGGGTAGTTAAGAATGTTGTTGTATATTTAAAATTTTGGAATGAAATGAGATTGAGGGAATTAGATACTTCCTTGTTCCTCAGAACAGTCACCAGTCTCGAGACCTTAAATAGTCAAGATCAATCAGATGAATCCTAGAATTGAGCATTGATTATGTGTCTTGGAAGTCCTAACCTTGCAGGATAGGTTGGGTGGGTAGGATGAATGTCATCTCATGTGATGTGGCAGATCCTTCATGCTTTAAGTAGTATCTAAATTTAGTTTCAAATGATTTGAGAGAAGAAGAATGTGTTTTATCGATATATGTTATTATCATGAATCTGACTGCAATTGACTGAAGTATGTTAATGTCATGTTTCACTTACTCTAATGATGTCTGGTCATGTTTCTCCTGTTCTAATGATGCTTATTAATGTTTCAATAAAAATAAAAATAATAAGATTGTTTCTCATGTAATTATATGACGTAACAGAGTGGTTGTTACATATGGTATCAGAGTGGATTCAACCTTGTGACATTGGATTGTTACGCCATCCGATGTGTTAAACGTAATGATTGAATTAGACCGCTAATAAAATATGGAAATTTCTTTTACAGGTAATCATGGTTAAAGGGCGTAGGGGAGGTAGAAAACGTGGTGCTGGAGAAAGAGGTGTGACACCTCCGATAGCATCCACGCCCGAAAGGTATAACCCCGAGGAAGAGGAGCCGAATTTTGATCAAGAGCATGATGAGATCCTTCTAGAGGATGTCATAGGCATTGATAAACTATTTGGATAGAGATGAGGGCAGAGCGTATGTACCCAATGAGGGTTCACAACGCACCCCCACTGGTAGTAGTAGCATACACTGAGAACTCAAGAAGGTGAAATTTCCCAAGTTCTGGGGTGCCACGAATGGCTTAGCCACTGTGGCATGGTTGGAGAACATGGCGATGTGATTCGCACTTCATGATTACACCTCCAACATGAAATTCTACATGGAGGTATTTCAGTTGAAGGGGAGTGTTATTCTATGGTGGAAGACGCTCGTGCCTCATCTAAACATGGTTGTCGAAGACATGTCATGCGAACTGTTCGAGGAACGGTTCTGGGAAAGTTATTTGTCTGAAGAATTCATTGAGCATCATCTTAATGAGTTCAACACCTTATGACAAGACAGTCGTATGGTGCCAGAGTATGAGGCCAGATTCATGGAGCTACTTAGCTATGCTCCACATCTAAACACGGAGAATTTGAAGGTCAACAAGTTCTTGTTTGGCCTTAACTCCAACATTCATTCGAAGGTGAGTATATTAATCCCTTAGAATTTTGCATGATGCGGTTCAGAAGGCCGTCATGGCCGAGGAAGAGATGAATGGTGGGGTTCAGGACATGACTCCCNTGCCTCATCTAAACATGGTTGTCGAAGACATGTCATGCGAACTGTTCGAGGAACGGTTCTGGGAAAGTTATTTGTCTGAAGAATTCATTGAGCATCATCTTAATGAGTTCAACACCTTATGACAAGACAGTCGTATGGTGCCAGAGTATGAGGCCAGATTCATGGAGCTACTTAGGTATGCTCCACATCTAAACACGGAGAATTTGAAGGTCAACAAGTTCTTGTTTGGCCTTAACTCCAACATTCATTCGAAGGTGAGTATATTAATCCCTTAGAATTTTGCATGATGCGGTTCAGAAGGCCCTCATGGCCGAGGAAGAGATGAATGGTGGGGTTCAGGACATGACTCCCTCTAGACAGACTGGGCAGACGTCATCAGGAGCGCAGTAGCATCCGACACCACCCAGACATACTACAGGGCCTTGAGTTATTCCTAGAGGACCTGTGTTTTTGACACCACGACAACGAACTCCTCGGAAGAGGATTCCTTACAGAGGATCACAACAGTAACAACGTTGACCGCAACAACAGGTTTATGCATGTTCAACAGAATAGACCAGGATCATAGGTTGTTAGACCAACAACTTCTACATCGAGGACCAGGAGCACTGGATCAAAGACATGATGTTGGACATGTGGTGAGCCACATTACTAGCGAGATTGTCGGATTGAGAAGGCCAGAGCGGACGGATCATCATGACCCACTACAGTCAGATATTTGGGAAAGGCCCACAGTATGCATGTAGTGGGGAACAACCGCCAGGCTGAGCATCGGTCCACTGTGCTAGAGACATCGGGTATGATCGTAGACCAAAACTATAGTGTATTCATAGATCCAGGTGCAACAGAGAGCTTCATCTCTAGTGTAGCACTGAAGAGAATTAAGGTAATGGTAGTCGAGCAGGATGAGTTAAAGTACGTGGAAATGTCATCGGGTGCAAAAAATAAGGTTGGAGGAAAGGATACAGGTTCTAGCCTTAAAATGGGAGACTTTGTAACAAAGGTATATATTTATGTCACGGTACTAGGATCTTATGACATAGTGATTGGTATGGATTCGTTGGAATCGCATGATACGATACTTAACTGTAAGAAAAATTAGTTAATTTTGACGGATGATTTGGGAGAAAGTAGAATGATTGTAGGAAGAAACCAGGGAGTGTCCATGAGGTTCATTTCTTCCCTACAATTGCAGAAGAGTATGCACAAGGGGTGCAAAATATATGAAATATTAGCGCTGAATGAAAAGGACGAGGTAGAAGGACTAGAAAACCTTCCTATAGTGCAAAAATTTGCGGACATTTTTCCAGAAGAATTACCCGATTTTCCGCCCGAAAGAGAGTTGGAATTTACAATAGACTTGAAATCGGGAACTTAACCTATTGCAATATTTCCTTACTAGATGTCAACGCCTGAATTGCAGGAGTTGAAAATGAAATTGAAGGAATTGTTGGACTTGGGACTTATTCGTCCAAGTGTGTCACCTTGGGGTGCACTAGTTATTTTTGTAAGGAATAAGGATGGATCGTGGAGACTTTGTATTGACTATCGTCATTTGAACAAAGCAACGATCAAGAACCAGTATCCATTGCCAATAATAGATGATTTATTTGATCAAATGAAAGGGGGGACGATATTTTCAAATATTGAATTAAGATCAAGATATTACCAATTGCGGATTAAGGAAAAATATATCTCTAAGACCGCTTTTAAGATGATATTTGGACACTATGAGTTTACAGTTTTACCATTCGGATTGACAAACGCCCTGGGGGTATTCATGAGTTTGATGAATGGGGTGTTCCATGAATACTTGGATAAGTTTGTTCAATTTTTTATTGATGACATACTGATTTATACTCGGATGAAGGTAGAGCATGATGAACACTTGAGGTTGGTCCTGCAGTGCCTAAGAGAGAACAAATTGTACAGGAAGCTATCAAAGTGATCTCTTTACCAATCTAAGATTCACTACTCGGGACATATCATATCTGGCGAAGGTATCGTTGTGGATCCAACGAAAGTGGAGGCTATTATGGAATGGCTAGGACCGACAAACATACACGAAGTACGCATTTTTATGGGTTTAGTAGGATATTACCGACGATTTGTCGAAGGATTTTCAAAGATAGCAAAACCAATCATTGAATTGAAGAAGAAGAACAATAAGTTATTGTGGATTGATAAATGTACAGAATCATTTCAAAGGATCAAAGAGTTGCTGACGAAAACACCTATACTAAAATTCCCCGACATGGACAAGGAATTCTTGGTATGCATGGACGCATCCAAGGAAGGGTTAGGCGGAGTTTTGATGAAAGACGGTCAAGTGATCACTTACATTTCACAGAAACTGAGAAGGAATGAAGAGAACTATGCAACACATGACCTGGAGTTATTAACTATTATTTACACCTTGAGAGTATGGAGACATTATTTGATTGGATGAAAATTCAAATTAAAGACAGATCACTGTGGATTGCAGCCTATTTTTACACAAAGTGACCTAAACGCATGACAAGGGAATTGATCATAATTGCTTAGCGAATACGAATTTGAAATTTATTACATTAAAGGAACTGTGAACTGAGTGGAAAATGCATTGAGTAGGAGGCCACACATATTTTTGGTGTTACCTCTTAAGAAGAATCTTCGAGAAAATATTCTAACTCTACAAATCGATGATGACTGGTATAAGGAAGTTAAGAAAAATATTGGTAAAGATATCATGATGGTACCGAGGTATGAAGTTTATTCACTAGACGATGATGGATTATTGAGATTTAATAGAATAATTTATGTACCGCCTAACGACGAACAAATAAGTTTGATCTTAAGTGAAGTGCATTAAGAAATATACATGGCTCATCCGGGAGTCATGAAGATGAAGGTAGATCTTAAGCCTTTGTTCTTCTGGAAGGGAATGAAGGTAGACATAGTTAGTTATGTGGCGAGATGTCTAGAATGTAATCAACTAAAGGTTGAACATATACATCCAGCAGGATTGTTACAACCACATGCTATACATGAATTGAAATGGGAAGTCATTTCGATGGACCTTATTGTTGGATTGCCACTAACGATAAGAAGACATGATTCGATTTTTGTGGTAGTTGACACTCTGACGAGGAGTGCACACTTTATTTTAGTGCGTATGACGTATCAGGCACTAGAAATAGCTAGAGTGTTTGTCAGTGAGATTTTGAGATTACATGGGGTGCCAAAAAGAATCATATCCGATCGAGGATCGATGTTTACTGGACGATTTTGGATCAGTTTACAAGAGGCTTTGGGAACACAATTAAATTTTAGCACCACTTATCACCCAGAAAAAGACGGGAAAACAGAAAGAACAAACCGGATTTTGGAGGATATGTTTCCTATGTATGTAATGGACCAACAAAAATGATGGGAAGAGT
>SNQJ01S0001350.1:177144-197032 GCA_010110895.2 Picea sitchensis
GATGCTTTGACTCTGCATCTGACTGTACTGAATATGAATCTGAATCTTCTGCATCCACTGAATCAGAAATATCGTCTGAAGAGTCAAAATGTGCATGCCCATCATCTCAGACAGGTGGAAGAACGAAGGTGTCTGCATGTGTCTGTTGAGGTACATGCCAGACACTTTCCTTGAATTGGACACTTTTATCAATGATGAGCCGGTTCGAGGAAAGATCAATAAGCCTATATTCCTTCACACCGTCGGGGTATCCAACGAAAATTCACTCAGTTCTCTGTGGATCAAGTGCCTTCCTCTTTTCAGAGGAAATCCGAGCCCATGCACGTGAACCAAAAATGTGAAAGTAGGTCACTTTCAGTTTGAGGTCGCTCCAAGCCTCATAGGGGGTCTTATCCTTGATAGATCTATGGGGAGATCTGTTTTGGATGTATGTTTCACAATTAAGTGCTTCAACCCATAGTCTCTGTGGTAGTGACTTTGCATGCAACATGGAATATGCCATCTCCTTTAGAGATCTATTTTTCCACTCAACAACTCTGTTTTGCTGCGGAGTATAGGGAACTATGTGATGAAACTGAATCCATGCCTCATGGAAAATATTATGGATCTCATGATTTACATACTCTCCCTCGTTATCAGTTCAGAGGACTTTCATCTTCTTTCTGAACTGTGTCTCAACCAGGGCTTTGAAATCTTTGAGGTGTTGAAAGACCTCAGATTTTTTCCTGAGAAAGTAGATCCATGTAAAACATGAGAAATCATCAACAAAAATGAGAACAAAACCCACTTTGCTGATCAATGGATGCGGAAAAGGACCCATAAGGTCACTGTGGATCATATCTAAAGGTGCAGAAGCTCTCTGAGACTTTCCTTTGTCGAATTTCTCTTGAGGGTGTTTTCCGAGAACACATCCCTCACACACTCCCTTGGAGAAATGGATGTCTGGTATACCATCAACCAATCTTTGCTTGCTAAGCTGTTGCATGTATCTGAAATTCAAATGTCCAAACATTTCGTGCCAGATCCTACTACTTTCATCACCATGAGTAAGCAGTTAAGCATAATCAGGTTCAATGAATTTAGAAAAAGTATACAATCTAGACTGGTGATTTACCTCACTAGTAGCAACCCTGGAGTTGGTTTTCATGTCGTATATTTCCACAAAATTTGGTGTGAATATGACGTTCTTTCCGGTGCCAGAATTAATCATCTGATATACAGAGAGAAGGTTGACAAAAAGTTTGGGAACGTGCAACACATTCTCGAAGCTTCCATTGGTGAGTTCAATCATTCCTTTTCCGGTGACTTCGATAGAAGACTTGTCCCCCATCAGAATATGAGGACCTTTGCATGCATCCAATGAAGAATATACTGCTTTTGAGGAATCCATGTGATGTGATTCTCCTGAATCTACGATCCAAGCATCAAGAGAGGAGTTGATGGCAATCTAGGCATGGCTAGAATTTCCTTTCTTAGAATTCAGATCTTCTGGCTTCTTCTTCTCGGCACCCTCGGGGATGTGATCTCTAAGGTTGTTTTGTTGAAGTATTTGAGACATCATATCTATTTGTTTTTGCATGCATGAGGATTTCGAATGAAATCCTTTGTGACAGTACATGCATTTCTCCCCTTTTCTTCCCTTTTCCCCTTTAGATATGGAGGCATCGGTGAAGGGTTTTTGTACCCTTCCTTCTTCGGATGTGCATGAGCTTTTCGTTTGTATTTATATTTAGATTTCTAATATTTGTGGCTTCCATCTTGCACAGTGATTGCATGCACTATTGGGCCTTTGATTGTGCCCATGTTGATGAGCTTGGTTTTCTCTTGTGTCAGAGATTCGATAAAGTCCTCAAGAGAAGGCATCTTCTAGATGGCTCCAGAGGCGAATCTGACATAATGGAACATGGATATGAATGCATAGAATTCAGGTCCAATATTGGAGAGAATGGTGAGAACCATTTGTTTCTACTCCTTCGATTTATCAACCCCGCAAGCTTTGAGTTGCGACAATAAATCCTTGAATCTTGTAAAGAAATATTGGATATTGTCGAAGCTTTTTGGGTCCAATGTGAGAAGCTCCACCTCCAGCATGTGCCCCCTCATCTCATCTTGTTTTCTAAAGAGCCCTTCCAAGGTGGTCCAGACTTCATTGGGAGTCTTACCAGAATATATGTGAAAAAGGAGATCGGGAGAAATAAGACTACAAATTGTTCTGAGTGCCTCATCCATGTGATTCAAGTACTTGGATTTTTCTATGTCTGATGTCGGTTTTGTATCTGTATTCAAGGTTAACCTGTACAACCCTATGGTTCGAAGATGTATGGAAATCTTCTCCTTCCATGCAAAATATTTGTAAGGTGTAAGAATGAATTCTTTTTGGAAATCCATCTTTTTGTTGTCTTCAATCTTTTGTACCTGCAAAAAAATTTGGTGTAGCTTTTGCTTAACAGTCTATCGGCTATGATACCATGTAAATGTGTTGAACCTGCACATAATAGATATATCTAGAAAATACTACACACATTTGCAGAGAGAAATTGAGAAAGAAGAAGAAGGAGAGAAAAAATGGAAGAATTCTCATTAACCGTAATGAATAATGAATAATTTACACGTGATATACTATGTATAACTCAATGAGTACACATTAGAGGAGAACCAATGCGCCATAGTGGTGGTATAGAGTGATCTGGACACACACCAGCAGTTACGGGAGTGAACTGCCACCTAGTCTAGTCTCTCAGGCAGTTACGAGAGTGAACTGCCACCTATCTGAGTTAACTAGTCAACTAGTCTTCAGTTAACTGACTGAACAAAGAGTAATGAGGAGTAGATCATGGAATCAAGGGTAATTCACCAATATGGTGATTATCCCAAGGAAAGTGTGCATTAGCTGGTGATGATCCCAATGTTGCATGGTGACAAAACCAATGCAGCATCTAAACTCAACTCAACTAGTCAAACTGAAGTGTCAACTGAAAAAGAATATTCTCTAGGTGGAATATTCTCCCCTAAAATATAGGAGACTGGATAATGACTAATTATGACTAATAAACAAGGAAAAACATTAGGAAAAGAAATCCTAGGTGTGTGTGAAGTAACTCCAACAATATAGATCTATGTCAGATACATTTATTTACTCGCTTTTACATACTGTACAAACTTCAGAACAAAGTTCAAAACAAGAGGGGGTGTATGTAACATTTCTCTCTACTGAGCATACTGCTATTGACTTATTCTTTGAGGACACTTGCTTGCAAGTGATCCGGGTATGGAACACTATGATTTCATTCAGATTTTGGGTTATATATGATGATGTTGAGGTGTTATAGCTTCTTGATCTTATTGATGTATATATATGTGTTGACATGTGCTTTGACAAGTCGTCTTGAGTGTGCAGGACACATGACAGGTTATGGATGTCAGTGGCATCAAAGGGCTTCCTTGGACTCCAGATTGAGTCAGGGAGTGGATTGTATTGTTTGAGTATTTCATTATTATGCACCTATGATGTATGATGGATTTTAGTATGATTTATATATATATGGATTTTGAAACTGTTTTTGTCAGTGGATGCAGGATTGACGATGTTTGCTAATATGACTCACATAAGGAGTAAAGGGGACTTTCATAGAAAACCAAATATTGAGGGAGAGGGGTGGCAGCGTCCCTGTCACATCCTACTAGCACTCCCATCGTGGCCATAACTTTAGGTTAACGATTACCTAGTTGGGTGGTCCACGATGCCGTGAGGGCAGACTAAGACAGTCACTCACATAGATTTCTAAGGGGTGTGCAATAAGGTGGGGTCCTTATTCCTTAGAATCCCTTAGTCTCTCACAAGGTCGACCGAATGGAGTTTTGACTCCAAGGGGTTAGAAAAACTTCCATAAACAAGTCATCGTGAGTGGCACCCTTGGAGCATGAGTTGCAGCTTGAAGGGCACGTCGCACAATTGAAACCTGAGTCAATAAGCATAGGTGGCCTATAAAACACTAGAATGATTTTACCTTGAAGGATTAAACAATAGAGAATTAATTATTAAATCCAACCATGAATTTTAATAAAGGGGATAATTGAATTGTGACATGAGTAAAGATGTGAAGGAAATCAATGGTTAGGAAATAGTAAGGAAGAACCTAAAGAATTGAGAAAATACACAAGGGTGCATAAAATTGTTAAAAAGAAACCCTTGTTTAAAAATAATTACAACTTGAAAGAATGGGTTGTGCATAGAATATAATTTGGGTCAACCAACCTTAGCCTAACTAAGAAGACTCCTAATCCAACCCTAACTAAAACATAGTTACAAGACACCCATTAATTAAGGGGATTGGGGAAACTAAGGGATAACTAAGAGGAAATTTATGAACAGATGGGGAAATGGGAGGAAGGGTGGATTTTAAAGAAAAAAATAAAATAAAATAAAATAAAAGAGAATTTACTTGTGCAACTCGGGGAGGATGTGACACCTGTAGTGGATGAATAATCCTGAAATGAATTTCTAAAAATTAATGAATTATGCATGAGGGACAGATGTCCATGAGGATGAATGCTATAAAGAAATGGACGTAGAAGGGAAAGGGATTAGACCTTGGGAAGACATTGTTACATTGCCAAAAATTTGATTCACTGTGTTTTTACTTGTGAGAGTTGGGACATCCAGGCTTGTAAAAGAGTGGAATCTCTTCCTTACGAGGAAATCCTGGAAGCTATTGTGTTATGGTATTTGTGCTTGGCCCCTTTGCGACTCGAGGGGCTAAGGGGGAAGAAGAGTACCCCTAGCGTTGGGTGGTAGGTACCGGTGAAGTCTATGTGATTAGCAAGTGAAGGAAAGGAAGGAGTGCAAGGTCTGGAAGGACGTCTTCAACACACATGTTTCATTGATTTCTGGTATTTATAAGCTGAATTTATTTATTTTATGAGAGTATCAATACAGTAGATGGATAGAGTTACTATAGAATTATTAGAAGGTCTAAATGTCCAATCTTACATTTGTTGGAAAACAAACAATAACTACAGTGTTATATTTTAAATCTTCCTGTAAATTTCAGACATTTTCCGAACTCTGTATATCGGTCTGATCCTCCTTGTTTAGTGAGAAATATGTATTCATATAGCTTATGGTTAAGTATCTATTTTTCATCCTTACCTGAATATGTTGATCAGAGTTAAGGGTATTATGTTAGGACATTTTAAACGTATTGCTCGCTGGTCATTTGTGGTTTAGTTCCAATTTGTATCGTAAGTCCTTGTTGAATTTCATTTAAAATCCAAATCAATTCTATTGATGGGTTTCGCTGCCGAGAGGCGTACGGGACCCGAACTTGTATCATAACCTATTGTTAAGTTTACTATAATTATTTTTTGTCAACGACAGATTCTCAATGGTGGTTTACCCAAATTTTTGTGTTCCTATGATGTGAATCTTGGGCTAACCCTAGTTGTTAGTAGTGAGGAACCCTTGTGCCATAGTATTGAAAAAAAAAATCCAACTTTGGGATCTTGGGCTGTCTGGGCGAAGGTCTTCGGAATTATAACCTTCACTTACTTCTTTCCTGGGCATTAGCCCTTTTTCCTAAACCAAGTTATACTTATGACCAAGATCCATTACCTAGTGCTAGTCAGAAGGGCACTATTCAAGACTCTGGAACTTCGATTCTCTAGAGTTTCTTCAAACTCAACACTCCCTTCTCCCGAAGTGTTAACTGGCTGAAGTCGGTCATAAGACGATTTGATCGGCAATTGTAAGTTACCCAACCCTACCTCCCTCCTTTTGTTGACTTGTAATAGTTGATCTAACGACTGGTAGAGTTCTTCTAATGTGAGGTTCTACGGTGGAGATCCACTATGGGACTCTGGACTTCAGGGTTTTTCCACTTCCACACCCTTAGACTGTGCACCCACACCACCAAACCACTGAAGAGATCGTAGATCTAACGACTTACACTCCTCTTAAAAATCAATGGTTGTCATTTACTCTGGAGTTCGGAACTTCGAGATTTCATCACCTTTTGCAACAACCACTCCTTTTCTCCAGAGTGTTGAACTGTCAAAACCTCTGAAGGACTAAGACTTGAAGATCTATGGCCCTTGTTTGTTCTCTAGATATACATATCTCCTTTACTCCGTAAGTTCAAAACTTTGGGGTCTTCCCAATCTTTAACCCTTACCTTTAACTTAGTCGGAGAGCTGAACATTGTTTAACTTGAAGATCAACGGTCCTTATACCTTGCTCCGATCTATGGCTAGAAATGATTTTGGAGATTTGAATCTTTGGAGAACCGTGTTTACTTGGATTCAAATCTCCCGGAGTGACATACTCCTGGAGTGACATGGCAATTGATGTGACACAGGCTGAGTGGTTTCCATGTGTCACCTTGATTCATAACTTTCGTACCAAAAGTGCCAATTAGACCTTGACACTTGTCACTATCTAATTGCGCCACATTTACTTAGTGACATGATCTTGCTGATGTGGGATCTCATTGTGTTGCCACATGTATTACTTCATGACTTCGGGGCTTTGGCCTTCGGGTATTTTTACAAGTTCTAGACTTCGTTTCACCGAAGTGTTCGATGCCGAAGTGGTCAACATTGAAAGTTCTCATGCTTTCCTTCCACTCGAATTTCATCCAATGATTGTGATCAGTCTTGGATCAATGGTCCAGATTTATTTCGGGGTTTGGGACTCTGGGTTGTTCATTTTTTCCACTTCCCTTTTCTCCCAGAGTGAGAATCCCCAGAGCTTTAACCTTGAGCATCTTGACTTTATCCAACTGTCTACCTTAAACCTGAAAAGCTTAATAAGATCCAACGGTTTTCGGGAATTTGACCATTCGGGATCTCTGGCCTTGGGCCTTCCTTATCCTATCCTTCCACTTTATTTGATCGGATGGTCATTTTAACTCTCGATTTTTTTCTTATATTGAGTGACGCATTTCCATTTCGGGACTTCGTCTTTGACTCTAAGTGATCGATCCTTAAAGGTTTCCACCTGTCAAATTTTCTTCTTGAAATTGAACTGCCTGCGTGACTTTAAAGGCGCTATCTCTTCTAAGATTTCGAATTGTACATGTAACAATATCTTCGATCCTTGACATTGATCGAAGAATTCATCGATGACCTTACCATATGTTTCTTTTCTTGAGATTTTCCTTTGAAAATAATTTCAACGCTCATTAGTGCATCCCTCCTGAGCTTTAGATGCTATTTGTTGAGTGCATAATTTTGCCTCCCCTGTGTATGTTTTCACTGTCTCTCCTTAGCTTGTACTTCAAAAGTTTTTTACCCTATTCGACTTGAGAGGGTATTTGTGCACTTAGGGTGTTGTATCTTCTGAAACTTGGGCCTTCAAGGAGCCATCTACGCACCCCTGGAATTGACTCAGGAGGTGTTGCACTGTGTTGCTAGTAGAGAAGTTTCAGGCTTCTTACAGAACTTAAACTCCTTGAAATAGACTCTCTCCCAGTTACAGGTTATTTCTTCCCTGTTTCTAAGTGTTTTAAAAATGTCATAAATGGTAGATTGTAGGATAAATGATTATGTTTTATGTTTAATATTATTGTCTTGGTGTTTATGGAATGTCTTCCTATCCTTAATGAGTAAGGTGATAAGGTATTGAAATAGTATGCAATGTAGTTTGATGAAGTAACTAGGCTACCATATTTTCTCTGTTTACAGAAGGGTAGTTAAGAACGTTGTTGTATATTTAAAATTTTGGAATGAAATGAGATAGATGGAATTAGATACTTCCTTGTTCCTCATAAGAGTTGCCAGTCTTGAGACCTTAAATGGTCAAGATCAATCAGACGAATCCTAGACTTGAGCATTGATTATGTGTCTTGGAAGTCCTAACCTTGCAGGATAGCTTGGGTGGGTAGGTTGAATGTCATCTCATGTGATGTGGCAGATCCTTCATGCTTTAAGTAGTATCTAAATTTAGTTACAAATGATTTGAGAGAAGCATAATGTGTTTTACTGATATATTATATTATCATGAATCTGACTGCAATTGAATGAAGTATGTTAATGTCATATTTCACTTACTCTAATGACGTATGGTCATGTTTCTCCTGTTCTAATGATGCTTATTAATGTTTCAAAAAAAAAAACAGATTGTTTCTCAAGTAATCATATGACGTAACAGAGGGGTTGTTTCAAACTATTGTCTAGGTTGTCCAAAACTTCATTGATTAATAAAGTACAATTTTACACAATTTGTTCAGTGTTTTGGTATACTACTTTTAAACCAGGAAATCATGGACAATTACTAGTATCATGCTTTTATGAACATACATTGCAAATTTTTACTACAATAAGTGGACATTCATTATGAGGATGTTTCTTAGTGCATCTAGGACATAAAATTCACAAGGCTTTATCATTGCATAAATAATAAATTTAAAATGTTTTTTTTTCATATCCTCAATTAAATTTCCAATTTTAGCTTGATGTTGAAGGTGGAATAGTTATTGACCCTCCGCCTTTCCTCATGGTTTATCTTGATTAATTCTTCAAAAGATCTTTTATTTCGTCATAAGTGAACTGATATATATCCCCTACAACAATTAAGTCTAAGGCTTCCATAAAGTCTTCTCTTACTCCCCTAAGAAACACTAATTTGAGTGATTCATCATCAAGTTTGCATCTTTCAACATAGTCCTCCAAAGTTTCATCATCCCTTTGTGTCATACAAAAAAATTCATCCCTCGTTTCTCACATTTTACAATAATATTTATACTTGTCCGAAAAGGTTTTATTCATTTCTTCCCAAGTACCAATACTTCCTCCTTGCAGTCCCATAAGCCATCCTAAAGAAACATCCTTCAAAGTTGAGAGAACCAATCTTAATTTATGAGCATAATTTTTATATTCATATGTACAACACAAAAATTCAAATTCAAACAAGAAGTTGTCTGAGTCTTCTATAGGTAGTCCATGTTATCCCCATTTTGTGAGACAACTAAGGAGATAATGTCTTGAGGCCCTCAGGTTGAGGATATGAATTTCCGAGAGACAACATGACTAGTAGTTTCCACTTGCACATATGGAAACCTGCTATATCACCACAATTTGGATCCATCGTCAGTGCATCCACCACACCATCTAGCTTCTGGAAGGCACATGGGTCTTCCTCCATGCGATACTAGTCAGGTAATGTAATAGGTAATCACCCTAATATTTGAGGCATTTAAGCATGTTGTATTGAAGCCGCTTTTGATTATAAAACACTTGCTTGGACATTATGCTTTTGACCCTATTTCACCTTGGTTAGTGTCATTGATTTCCTAGTAAATGGCCAACTTTTGGGGAAGGGTTGAAACTAGGGGTCCCTTGAGGGGTCATCGTACCATTCCTAACCATACTTATCACTTTCCTCTCATTGCATTTCCCTCTTTTATGCCCTTTTCCTTTAGTGACCCAAGAAGGACATGTGCCCCATTTCATGGGAAGAAGGGGATGAAGGCCCAGGGGGATGGTGGCTAGCAAAAGATAAAATCCTAAAATATAAACCTTCTAGATGCTCAACCAGATAGGTCTTGAGAACAATGATTTTTTTTCTCTTAAAATAATTGAAGGCTTGCAAAATATCAAACACATAATAAATATCCCGCTTGAATGAAAGAATAAAATTAGTGTGTTATAACGGTTTGATGGTTACCCCTATGGCACTGTGTGGACCTCTTCTTTCAAGTGACACTGTGTTGCTACCCCCCAATCTAATTGATTCACTATTGGGAATGCACATGTGTTTGTATCATTAATTAATTAATAAATGGCAATAAATGGGATTGGAAAAAGGTTGCATTGAGGTGCAACACACCCTCTACAAAGGCACCCATAAATGAGATAATACGAGCCCTTGTATGTCATGAAACTCATTGACCTATGAATTCTAACCCGCTATCCTACTCATCATCCACTAAATGACCTTGAAGGGGAATCATTGGGAGCATCCCCTACTTGAGGGTTTTGGTCTACCCAATAGGACTTTTATGACACCCCTCCCATACCTAAACTTGGTCAATTGTATAGGGTCTTTGAGAACTTGTTTAATTTGATGAGGTAGTTTTTATGCACATGTTTAGCTGCCTTTATTATTAGATGTGGTTTTCACTTGCCATGATATTTTGACTTGATATCCTTGGAGTGCATACCTATTTGTTTTTTAGGACCTTGTTTGATGGGCAATTTTGGAGGAACAAACCTAGATTGGGATTCCACGGGGCTTGAATCCCACAGGTTGGATGCAAAGGGTCCACATGCCGGATCACGATGAATTTCATTTGGAGGCCTAGAAGACACCTTGGAGGACCTTTCCTAGCCATCACTTGCCAAACAACTTGCCTAGGAGGGGAAAAAACGTCACTCTTTGGGGATTGGCGTCACCTAGGGCTAGGGGGTCGGTGGTGATGGAGTTACTTTTCATTGACACTTGGAATCATTTGATGGAGACAACACATTGAATTGTAGGAAAAGGATATAATGCATGAAGAGAAGGCCTTTGAAGGCCAGACGTTCCATCCCCAACTCCAATGATTTTTAAATATGCCAAAATGTTGCCCTGAAGGGGTGACATCATCTTATTTTAGGGTTTCTAATGTGCAAAAGTGTGAATTAAATATTATTATTTGTGTAAGCGGTAAGATAAGGGTTGTTGATCCCTTATCTTATGTTTACCCTAATTTATGTGGACAAACTATGTTTTAAACATTTTATATAAATAAAGATCGTGTGAATCTCATGTCATAACATAACTCTCCCATTGTGAGAAGTACTTGGCTGAAATTTTAGCTATCTTTGAGAATTTTTGTTATCTATCTCTCTTGCAAATGGTTTTTGGTGTTATCGCTTGGTCAATGGATGAAGTGAAGTGATGTGCACCTCTTGATGGCTTGCTCTTTTTCTCTCTTGGATGGTAATTTTCATGGTGAACTAGGGTTTGTTATCTCTTTTCTTGGCATTGGTAAGGAAAGATCTGCATATGTTAGTTCTTTCTTGCTCATTCTTGGTAATTGTTGGTGGAAACCCTAGGAGGAGTATGTTGGATACATGCTCCATTTATGCTTCATCTTATTTCTAAGGTTATAAGTCATTCTTGAATAAGGGTTGCTAGGAGAAGTACAAATGTGTACAACCTCCTAGATTTACCCTAAGTTGGTTGGCATACCCTTGGGAGTAAGAGGATTTACACCCCTAGGGATCTTGTTGATCCAAATGGTGTTTTAGAGGCCCCATTCACCAAAATTTAAAAGGAACCAATCTGATTTTTTGTATTGGAGAAATAAATTATTTGCCTCGGTAAACGTGATTTAATGAGATACTAATCTTGTTTCAATTGGATAATTTTTTGTATGCCAAGGGCTTGTCAAGGCCAATAGGGCATCTTGATTGGCCTAGTATTCTTAGAGGTATATATCATAAAAATATACAACCATTAGGGCTGCAACAAAATCTCTCTTTACTCACTTGTAACTTGCTTTTCATCCGTCAGAATTGCTAAAAGTTTGCCAAGATAATCTATTAGGCCTAGAGCAACTTTTGGGTGGACTCTTTGTAATTTTTGATGGTTGGATTTAATTCTGTAAAAAAAAAAATTCTACAGCCATAAGGCTGCAAAATATCTTTACAACCACCTTATATTACAACCTTGTTTCATAGCTAAAGTCTTATGCTTTCATACTTGAGTATTACTAGTGTTTATCTAGCTTATTTCTTGATTTATTTGTTGGAATTTTAGAAATTCTTTAGAAGATTTATAACTTAGTTGTTTGTTGATATACATAATTGTTTAGTACTACAATTAGGTACATAAAGCCTAACTTTCTTGTCCACTTAACATTATACATATATACTCGGCTTGTTCTTGTGTCTTAGGCAGGTACAATCACTCTTTACATGGGTTCTTATCTCTTGGCACCATTGACTACCACCAAGACTATCTCCCAAGCATTTATGCATCTTCTATACTGACCTATATGGGGACTTTCCTTCATCTCTTCACTTTCCATCTCATTCCCCCCAGGGTCACTGATATTCCCCCCTTGAGGTGATTCTATCATCTCTAAAGTGATGGGAATACCTGCCTAAGGTGACAGTGGGTAGGTGTTCTCTTAGTTGTCTCCATTTGGTGGTTGGTTCAGGATTTTCCAACCTACAACTTGTGCAATAAAATTTTTGTGTCATTGCCAGAGAGGATTTTGAATCATCTTCCGAACCCTAATGACACTTTCACAAGCTATCCCAAATCCTTTCCCTAGATTTCCCGACGACTCCACCTTGAAGGATGTTCCCCTTCCACCCTTGATGAGATCTTCTTGAGGCTTATTTGACAACTCCACCTTCCCAGAACCCACCTTTCCCTAATTATCTTTTCCATCCTTTAATGAGCCTTGAGTTCATCTCACGACTCCATTAAGGTATTACCCTAAGTAATGGAACCATGTCCTCATGGGACTTACCATGGGATTTCCATAAAGTTTATCCTTCTTTGGATATTTAGAATATCCTTGGATATCCAAATCATTGCTCCCTGGCGTGGAGGGAAAGTTTCCCTAAATTTGATGGTGATCCAGCTCCAACAATCACCCATGTTGTCAATTATATGAAGTATGCTTCAAGCTTAAATGTGCTACATGAAGATGTGTTGATGACAAATTTTGTATCTTCACTGGAATAAAGTCAAAGGAGTTGGCTTGCACACTCCTGTAATTAAAAGAGTATCCCATCTTCTACAAATCTCATTGAATAATTTCTCAGGCATTATCGACCAGTTACTCAGAATTTGTAAGCTACTTTCCAAGATCTCAAACACGCTCTTTGTAGAGAAGGTTTTCCGGTGGATGACGAGAAAATAGATGAAGAAGTGCTTGAAGAATATATATATGAAGAAAATTACCATGAATATCCAGACAAGACATTTGGTTAAGATGAAGTGCTCATATCTTCCCTTCCACTTGATGAAGACATCCTGGCCTCTGCTCCTCCTGCACATCAAGAAGAGAACATGATGAGTTGTGATGCTTTTGAAGATCTTAACAATACTTTATTCCATGAATTTAAGTGAATAACTGTTAGAGGATCCCTTGGATGCGACAGTTCCTTTCGAAGAAAATCAAACAAATAAATCTATATTAAGGATCAAGCCCCTTGCAATGAAGAGGTGATGGAGGGGCATGTCCATAAAGAAAAAGAATAATTTTGACTAATCGTAATAGGTTGATACATTGTTATCTTTGCTCCCGCTTGATCAAGGTGAGGTTTTCCAACGTTACCTTCTTCCCATGCATGAAGTTGAAGAATCATTTAATCCCAATGGTGAAGAAATTGAAGATCCAGTTGAAGTCGCCCTAGCCCCTGCTCTTCTTGCACACGAAGACAAAGAGATGGTCATTTGTTGTCACAATGATGGTCATACGAAAGGAACCTTGGATATGGTTGATGAGCACATAGACACTTTCATATAGACTGGGAAATGCACATGGGATTTTGGTCTTTTCATTTTTTATAAAGACCCCATCTATGACATTGAGGGAGCTCTCAAGCAAAGGGGGTTCAGTTATCACTTTCAAAGGATTGGTATTCATGTGTATATGACTCGTATGTTTGGCAACCTGACGATGACATGGTTACATATTTGTTTTTCCCATTCGAGGATGACCCATCACAACATTTTTAGGGTGTCTTTCAATCATCCCTTGGGAGTTGTGATGCAGGTCCTTTTAGGGATG
Source organism: Picea sitchensis (assembly GCA_010110895.2). Classification (NCBI taxonomy): domain Eukaryota; kingdom Viridiplantae; phylum Streptophyta; class Pinopsida; order Pinales; family Pinaceae; genus Picea; species Picea sitchensis. Next base: position 190,875 of record SNQJ01S0001350.1, read on the forward strand.
CAAGATTGTTTTATGAGGATTTTCAACCACCTCCATCCTCAGATTTAGATGGAGACCAATATGTGGCCATTCTAGAGCAATAAAAGAATAATACCACAGAGCAACCATGTTTTCATCTTTGGTCCCTTTAGAAGTATTTACACATGAATAAGTGACATGTTTTGGATGAGGGAAAATAATCCTTCTTTGGACTTGAGGTCATCCCTTATCTTGTTTCCTCTTCTCTGGGGAATCATAAGGTTTCTTAGGATCTCTTATCTTTTCTTAGCCTTTAGGGAGCAGTGATTTTCTAAGTGAAGATGAAGACGAGCCATCATCTACATATGGTATCCCTCTTGAGAGATGGATTGATCAGGCGCGTGCCTACACTTTCAGGCATGATGATTAGGCTGATGGTTTCTCTTTCCAACACGATTTCCTCCCTTCGACCCATCTCCATGAGTTTCATTTCTTGACTGATTATATGTGTATTTATACTCATGATTATTATATGTTTAACTTATCTTTGTTGCATCACATGATTAAGCACGGGGGGAGATACCTTGATGAGACAATCAATTGGTTACACTGGTTACACGACTTCACCTGACATTTTAGGACCTAATCTTCAGGGCCCCAGGTAAGTAGGTAGGTCATCTTGCTTTCCTTGCATTTTCATATTTATTTCTCATGATAGTTTAGATGCATTTCATATTTCATTTTTCTCTACTTGCATATTGATTTCATGTTTAGTTTAGAAATTTTTGAAAAAAATGCTAAAATTTTCTTTTCTAGATTAGTTTCATTTTGGTTTTGATGTATATGGGCGAAGGGAGATAGAACCACGCTAGGTTTTACAGTTTTTTGTTTCAGTGTAGGCACAGGTCTACCAGGGGATGTTTTGGTTCTCATGCACTCTACGGGGAGCACATGTCCCCAAGTAGGAGCCAGATGTTATCCCCATTTTGTGGGATAAATAAGGAGATCGTGTCTCGAGGCCCTCGGGTTGCATATATGGAGTGTCGAGAGACCACATGACTAGTAGTGTCCACTTGCAGATATGGAATCCCTCTCTATCACCACAGTTTGGATCTATTCTCAACGCATACACCACACCAACTAGTTTCTGGAAGGCACATGGGTCTTGCTCCATGCGGTACAAGTCATGTATTGTGGTAAGTAATCATACTAATATTTGATGCATTTAAGCATGTTGTATTGAAGCTACTTTTGATTATAAAACGCCTTCTTGGATATTACTCTTTTGACCATGTTTCAACTTTGTGAGTGTCATCGATTTCCTAGTAAGTGGCCAACTTTTGAGGAAGGTTTTCAATTGGGGGTCCCTTGAGGGGTCATCGTACCATTCCTGACCATACTTATCACTTTCCACTCATTGCATTCCCATCACATTTACCTCTTCTAGGCCCTTTAGATTTAGTGACCCAAGAAGGGCATGTGCCTCATTTCATGGGAAGAAGGGGATGAGGGCCCAGGGGGATGCTGGCTGGAAAAAGATAAAATCCTAAAATATAAACCTTCTATATGCTGGCCAAAACAAGTCTTGAGAACGATGAACTGCTTCTATTAAAATAATTGAAGGCCTACAAAAGATCAAGCACACAATAAATATCCCTCTTAAATGAAAGACTAACACTAGTGTGTTATAATGATTTGATGGTTACTCCTATGGCACTTTGTGGACCTCTTCTTTCAAGTGACACTGTGTTACTTACCCCCAAGATAATCGATTCACTATTCAGAGTGCACATGTTTTTGGATCATTAATTAATAAATAGATGGAAATAAATGGGATTGGAAAAAGGTTGCATTGAAGACGAAGATGTAACACACCCTCTACAAATACGAGCCCTTGTATGTCGTGAAAATCATTGACCTAGAAATTCTATCCCCCTATCCACCTCATCATCCACTACATGACCTGGAAGGGACATCCTTGGGAGCATCCCCTACTTGAGGGTTTTGGTCTACCCAATAGGAATTTTATGACAACCCTCCCATACCTAAACTTGGTCAAATTGTATAGGGTATTTGAGCACTTGTTTAATTTGATGAGGTATTTTTTATGCACATGTGTAGGTGCCTTTTTTATTAGACGTGGTTTTCAATTTCCATGATATTTTGAATTGATATCCTTAAAGGGCACACCTATTTGTTTTGCAAGACCTTGTTTGGTGGACAGTTTTGGAGGAACAAGCCTAGCTTGGGCTTCCATGGGGCTTGAATCCCACAGGTTGGATTCCAAGGGCCCATGTTCCAGATCACGATGACTTGCCTTTGGAGGCCTAGAAGACACCTTGGATTACATTTCCTAGCCCTCACATGCCAAATGAATTTCCTAGGAGGGGAAAAAATGTCACTCTTTGGGCTTGATGTCACCTAGGGATAGGGTTGGTGGTGATGGAGTTACTTTTCATTGAAACTTGACATCATTTGATGGAGAGAGCACGTTGACTTGTGGGAAAAGGCTATAGCTCATGAAGAGAAGGCCTTTGAAGGCCAAATTTTCCATCCCCAACTCCAACGATTTGTTAAATATGCCAAAACGTTTCCCTAAAGGGGTGATGCCATCTTATTTTAGGGTTTTTAATGTGCAAACATGTGAATTAAATATTGTTATTTGTGTAAGGGGTAATATAAGGATTGTTGACCCCTTATCTTATGTTTTATCCTAATTTATGTGGAGAAACTATGTTTTAAACATTTTGTATAAATAGAGATCATATGAATCTTATGTTGAACAAAGTATCAAGTCCCTAGTTAGTGGATTCTTATTTTACTCCAGAGATTCTATGAAATCCACACAAATCAATATATGGTGTATCTAGATCGATTTTAACCTCAGGGTAGTCTTTCACGGTATGAGAAGTTGAAGCATAATTTTCTTTCTTACATGATTCTCTAGAATTAAAAGTTGGAGAGGTATTAGGAAGAAACCTTCCAAACTTATCTCTCCTTCTCCTCGTTCATTCTTATTAAGAGAAGTATACTCCAACGAATAAATTCGTAAAGCCAAATGAAAAGAAAAAGACTGATCCGAATTTATGAGCGGAACGAAAATAATAACAGACATAATACAATAACACATATATACTGAGAACAACAACAAATATCCAGTGAACAATAACTTCTATTGAATAAATAAAATAAGATGAAACTGTAAAACTGCAGAATTGAAAACAACTTGCTCGAATGGTGGTAGCTATCTCTGAGAAGAGATGTGGGTGCTACGCACATCCATATGAGAAGAATCATTACAATGAGACTCTAGAGGCCTTTTTAACATTACTCATGAATTCCAAAACCCTAGACATACAAAAACCTAACCCTAGGAGATGAAACGCCAAAAGTTATGTGGGCCCTGATGGGTAAGTTGGTACCTCAACTTCTCAGGGTCGTAAATTTTGCATACGACCTCCATTTTAGGCGCGTGATAGTCCGTTGGAAAGGTATTTTTGAGAAATACACATTAGGTCGTCAAATTTTGACTCTGTCTATAGTTTGACTGTGGCAAGCCAAAAAAACATTTTTTAGGGCCCTAAAACGACCTTGGAAGTACAAAAATATGTACTGACACGAAAACATAAAAAATAAGCCAATTGGATTAGGTGGGCGGCCACCAATCTCCACCTGGAAGATGTGTAGGGCTTCAGACAACCTCAAAAGTGTAGAACCCACAATTACAAAGAATTACAAAAGAACATGCTAAACTAAAATTTTTCAAGAGGAGCTAGTTGGAATAGGTGGGTGGCCACCAATATGTTGATTTTTCATAAGAGATGATATTGTATGTGAATGGATATCTTATTAAAATTATGAGTGTTGTATATATAAAGAACATATGGTGACCATGGTGACCATGGTAACCATCCATGAAGAGATGTGTCCCTTGGGTAATAAATATATTTATACTTTATTTATGTTTTATGCTTTATACTTATTATATGTGTGTGTGTGTGTGTGTGTGTGTGTGTACTTTATATCATAAATATATTATTACAATAATAATATTATAATTAATAATATTGCTTAATAATTAATAATCTCATTATTAATTACCAATCTAGTATAATGTCTTTCCAATGCTTCCCAAACATCAACACTCCTCTCAGTGAGGGAGCCATTCTACATTATGCAAAGATTACCTCTGGAAATTACCTTTGAAGATTTCCTATGGGTAGCTCTCAAATGGCTTCACCATGACATCCATTAACTCACAATGCATATGTACTTCATCGTGTGCATCCTTGTGACTTCAAATCCAATGCATCCAAGGCCCTGGGTAGTTCTCAAATAACTACAACATGTCCCCAAGACATCCACTACCTTACAATGCATCTGTACCTCATCATGAGCACCCTTGTGACTTCACAGCATGCATCCAGGGCCGATGGGTATCTCTCCAATAGATACAACATTTCATCATGAGACTATCCAGTTTCCCATAGAAAACTTGGATATCCTATGCATGTTATCCAATACCCTGCAATAACATATGTAGCCACCACTCCCTCTAAAGAGGGACTACGCCGAGCTTGTCCCTAAAGTACTCGAATTTCTTCCTTGAAAATGGATTTGTCAACACATCTGAAACCTTCTCATCGATAGCCACATATTGGAGCCTCACTTCTCCCTTCTGCACCATATTGGAGCCTCATTGCTCCCTTATGTACCAAGTGTCACTTCCATGAGACACAGACTCAAAGTTTGATACCACACGAACTCACATCCATTGACTGTTGAACATGCAAATCTATACATCCTCAGATATCCATAGTGCAACATGACTTCACCCCATGCAACCAAGGTCTGTGGGTACCTCTCAATATCTACAACATGTTCCTAGGACATTCACTCCATGCGATGCACCAGTACCTAATCATGTGTACTCTTGTCTCAGTGCCATCCCTCAGATATCCATAGTGAAACATGAATTCACCCCATGAAACCAAGGTCTGTGGGTAGCTCTCAATAGCTACAACATGTCCCCAGGACATCCACTTCCTGCAATGCATCAGTGCCTGATCATGTGCACTCATATCTCAGTGCCAACCCTTTTTCATGTTGGATGAGAACACTCAATGCCAACCCCTTTTCATGATGGATGAGTTCCACATGTCTCAGTGTGAACATGACTTCACCCCATGAAACCAAGGTCTATGTGTAGCTCTCAATAGCTACAACATGTCCCTAGGACATCCACTCCATGTGATGCATCAGTACCTGATCATGTGCACTCCTGTCTAAGTGCCAACCCTTTTTCATGCTGGATGAGAACACTCCCTCTGAAGAGGGACCACACCAAGCTTGTCCCTGAAGTACTCAAGCTTCATCCTTGACAGCGGCTTGGTAAACACATCCACAACTTGATCCTCTGTAGTCACGAAACTGGAGCCTCAATGCTCCCTTATGCACTATATCCCTGATATAGTAATATCTAATCTCGATATGCTTCGGCATGTCATAGACCATGGGGTTCTCTGACAACTTCATGCAACTTTGGTTGTCACACCAAATGTAGGTCGCCTCCAGTATGAGACCAAATAATTGAGACAAAATTTCTTGAAGCCACATTTCTACTGCACATGTTGCCAAATACTTAGCTTTAGCTGTACTGAGCACCACACATGATTTCTTCCTACATCCAGTGGAGCCTCTTGATCCTTACTATAGTACCCAACTCCCTCTGGAACTAACTATCCATCTCCCTCTCGAGCATTTAATATCAAATGAATCTTCAACTTGTTGACTTCATCACTTGTCCTCCAAAACAAGTCTCGTCATCCTCTTCTTGTAGGTCTTACCTACAAGTCAAATTCAGTCCAATAGTCATCAATTTCCAAAGCCACATTGCTTCGCGCCTTGATGCACATGCTTCCACATACTCTGCCTCAGTTGTACTTAGGGATGATTTTAAGGATGGAAATTTATTTTAAAATGTAGAAACCTTGGCGAATCTTAAAAATCCTTCATATGCCAACTATAAATTATTGGCGATATTTTTTTTTAAATATCCAATTTTCTAAGGATTTTATATAGTTTTTATAAAATTTTGGCGATTTTTAAGGTAAAATAATTTTATCCTATAGAATTTGGGCGAATCATTTTTAAAATAGCGAATCTCGTTTTTGGAAAAACCATGGAAAATTAGCCCATGA
>SNQJ01S0001350.1:205042-235148 GCA_010110895.2 Picea sitchensis
CACTCTTATTTGTCCAATAAAAATCTCAAGCCATAAATCCCAAATGGCAATATAAATTACTATTCCATAATCTTTCCCTAACAAGTAGCTATTTCTTCCCTTAATTATTTCCATTAAGTTTTCCAACTAATTTTGGAACAATAATGCCAACAAAGAAAATTTTATAAAGGTTTATTCTAAAACATTATAACAATAATGTCAATGGAGAATTTTATAAAAGTTTATTCTAAAACAGTGTAACAATAATCTCAATGGAAAATTTTATAAAGGTTTATTCTAAAACATTGTAACAATGATGTCAATGGAGAATTTTATGAAGGTTTATTCTAAAACATTGTAAGATCCATGTTACAAGAATCTCTCCCTAATGTGTCTAACTTTCTTACACATTTAAAAAAAACTATGAGAAAAAAATACTTATACCATTATAATTAATTTTACTTTTTTCAAAATTTTCAAATTTGTAATTTTTTATCAGCAAATAAATGTACACTACATCAAAAAAATAAAATATCATGAACACTGAATCACCTTCTAAAGCCTAGTTGACAACCACTAATGAGTTGGCAGTAATTCTAAACGAGATCACTGCGAAAGTGGCGAGCCAATGATCTTCTCCTTAGAGATGAGAGCCCACCCTCATAATGGAAAAACAATATAGCAAGTGTATACCTTTGTAGATATAAAACACTATCCAGCCACTTAACTTGTGGTTGATGAAGGTCCAGAAGCCATAATATCTTGTCTTATTTTTGGCATTTTGCTGTCCTTTATAACTTATACGTATTAATTTTGCTCTTAATATTTTTTTTAATATTTTTAATTAAAATATTGATTAATCTAAAAGTTTTCAATAAATAAATATAAGGGTATTGTATATTTTTAATTAAAACACTGATTAATTTGAAAGTTTTCAAAAAAATATAAGCTTCCTCTAAAAATAATTATAATTATAAACCGAGAAGATTATAAGCCTAGAAGAAAAAGAAAAAAGATGTAACACACTTAATTGTAATAATTATAATTATAGGCATCGAATAAAAAGATGCAGCACACTTTATTATAATTATAGGCATCGAAGAAAAGGATGCAGCACACTAGATTCACCCACTGCCCCCACTCAGCAAGCTGTCCTGCACCAAAATGATGAAGGACGAATATTTCACATGCGTTTGAGCTTTAATCACATGGATGGATGGCCTTCTGCTATGTGGGTAAACGCTGATCGATCGATCGCTAAAGATGCACCCACCAACGAAAAATTATAAGAAGACTCTGCCATCGTCCATGGAGGAAGTATGTTACCGGAATGACTTAATTCAAGTTTGTTTAGGGTCTTGCTGATCCAAAATCTGAGAAGGGAAGGAAACATGTTTCTCCTCAATAGTATCATGTCATATTACATCACGAATACAGTTGCTGGAAATAGAACAAATTTGGCAGCAAGCAGAGTGGTATGACATTATTTTGAAGCTTCAGTAGTTTCTGGTGTTTAAAAACCTGGTCGTCAAAAATCAATCCATCCACCACTCTCATAAGATCATAGCCCACCCATCGCCACTTTTGGGGAAAACCATCTTTGTCTATCTACCAGATTGTATCAGTGATGTAGTATGACATGATCCCATCGCTTGGAGAGTGCAGTTGTCAATGGCTCGGAGATTACACTACTAAGGTTTTTCACAGGTTCGATTTACAATTACTTTGCCATTGTTATTTGTTGGTTCTTGTTTTTCACAGGTTCGATTTGCAATTACTTTGCCATTGTTATTTGTTGGTTCTTGTTGAAGAAGTTGTAGATAAATTTTAAAACAGTCTCTGGGGAAGAAGTTTTAAAGGGTTTCTTTCTTCTGATTTTTGGAAAAGATTTTCATTTTCCGTTCATAAAAACTATGGCTAGCTTGAAAGAGATTCATATTGCACAGGCTGGAGTGTTCGGTTGTTGACATACGAATCTTCCTCCATACAGGACAGGGATCCATTCCTATGGTCACTCAATCACTGGCCCCATAGGCCGGTTGTATGTTTCTCTGATCGCATGTTTTCTCTGACTTTAAGGGTATCTAACATATCATGATCGTTATCCTAATGGAGTGCCCACAGAGGAAGTGACTTTTCAATTAATATAATAAGGATTGATTGGTTACATGATAATGATTTTGTGTTTGCTAAATTTTCTCATTCTTCTTTGCTCAATTTTCTGATCCTTCTCCCTTTAACTATATGATTATGTATGCATACTCAGCTTTCCCATTCTCCTCTATCCCTAGCTTTCCTATTCTCCTTTATCCCTGAATATGTTTTGCTCAATTTTCTGATCCGTTTCTCTCTTTAACTATATGATTATGTATGCATGCTCAGCTTTCTCATTATCCTCTATCCCTAGCTTTCCCATTCTCCTCTATCCCTGAATATGTTTTGCTCCATTTTCTGATCCTTTTTCTCTTTAACTATATGATTATGTATGCATGCTCAGCTTTCCCATTCTCCTATTTCCTAGCTTTCCCATTCTCCTCTATTTTTGAATATGTTTTGCTCAATTTTCTGATCCTTCTCTCTTTAACTATATGATTATGTATGCATGCTCAGCTTTCCCATTCTCCTCTATCCTTAGCTTTCCCATTCTCCTCTATCCCTGAATATGTTTTGCTCAATTTTCTGATCCTTTTCTCTCTTTAACTATATGATTATGTATGCATGCTCAGCTTTCCCATTCTCCTCTATTCTAGCTTTCCCATTCTCCTCTATCCCTGAATATGTTTTGCTCAATTTTCTGATCCTTCTCTCTTTAACTATATGATTATGCATGCATGCTCAGCTTTCCCATTCTCCTCTATCCCTGAATATGTTTTGCTCAATTTTCTGATCTTTCTCTCTTTAACTATATGATTATGTATGCATGCTCAGCTTTCCCATTTTCCTCCATGCTCAGCTTTCCCATTCTCCTCTATCTCTGAATATGTTTTGTAAATAAACACTTGGATACCATGTATTCTCCTCCTCTTCTCTTCAGTAACATTGTCATCCCTTCAGTGGATCCTCTACGCTGTTCCCCTGATATTTCTCGAAGACATGTGCAGCTCATCAATGCCTTTTTCATAAACCTTGCCTCAGGCCTTTGACTTTTGAGACTGTGAGATTGTTACATGTAATAGGGAAAAGCCAAAATCCTCAATTTGGTTGTAATTAAAATGTTAATTTTTCATGTTTGTAATTTTTGTGTGTTATGATATACATGTATGGAAGAGTTTTTTTAAATCAGTATATATTTATCTTAACTTTAAATTTATTTTAATTTTAAATTGAATTTTAAATTTGAAAATGAGATATAATTTTTTTATGTTAAAAAATATTGAATTAGATGAATTTATTTATTATTATCTTTATATTTATACAATTGGATTGGGTCTAAGAACATGTGTTTCCACTTAAAAGATCACAAATTCAAATTCAGAGAGAATAAGATATGTATAATATATCTGTTACAAGCTTATATTTAAGATAAAAAAAACTACTTATAAATGATTTTGAAATACCCATGTGCAAAAAGTGCATTAGCATAACTTATTTCCGTGTTTTCATTTTGAATTCTGGCCATGTGCCTTAATTTAAACCTCCTCCTATATTTACTATAATGCAGATGCTTTCTACAAGGTATTGAATTGATATTTCATCCATGTGCTGGTTGGCAGTGATGCCCACTCTTACAAACACTACAAACACCAAAAGCATGTTAGGCCACATATAAGCATGCAGGAGTTTCTGTAAACATTCCCGTGGGAACAGGGGTTATGGACACGAAGCAAGCCAAGGAAAAAATATCTTTGGAACATATAGCCACTACCAATCCATTGCATTTCAGAACATCCAACTGCAATAATGTGTAGCGTGACTCTTCAGTAGTAATGCCCTGAAAATAGATATAGTGTGTGCAAGGTAGTTGGAATGCATGCATGTATGGTTAGTCTGTAGTATGCCTCACAGTTCCAGGCAATTTTTTTTAGAGGACATGGATTGACCACTCTGGTTCTTCAATACAAAAAGTCTTTGCCAGCCTGTCATAGACCCTGCTCATATGTACAAAATCCTCAACAAGTTGATGCATGCAGTCCAATCCTTTCAGTTGATGTATACACCTTCTCTAGAGTTAGCATAGTTGTCTGTTCCATAAACCACTGAAGACTGTTGATACTGTTGGTTGCTGCAAAACCCAGGTTCTTTCCATGGGAAAGCTGTAACCCAGATTTTTCAGAGAACTGGGATCCAACTCTTCCCAGGGGAACTGTTTTTTTAAAGATTGTTTTACTTTCAATGGACAAGCTGACCCAAATAGACCTTTACGAGGAAGGTAGACATTGATGAAGAACTGATTGCCCCTACCCCTACCTAATATCATGTCTTGCCTGTCATCGGAAGTTTATAATGAAAGACAACAATTTTCTCAGATTAAACTTCGTTATGGCAATTACTTTTTGTCCTGATGCTTGCGTCAAGAAGCCATACCTGTTTGTTTATCTCTCCATGGGGCCATATGAGGGCCATTATAGAAACTATATTTTCTTATTTGATATGGTTCATGGTATATATATATATATATATATATATATATTCATGGCTAGATGAGGTTATTCCAAAATTTTATTTTTTTTATTCGACATTGTATAGGGTAATTGATGTTAATACAATATGTGGTATTAGAATAAAATTAGTATAAATCTATTTAAATCTTACATTTATTAAAGGTTGAAAAGGATTAAATTCTTTAAGATGTAAAATTTAAGGAAAATTTGCATTTTAAAGGATTGGATATTTCTTTATGTTTGATAAATTCTGGTTTTAGATGGATTTATGTTGATACAATTTCAACTATAATATTCATATTATATGTAGATATTAAGATTCCCTATTCTCAACTATACATGGAAAAAATTCCGTAGTCTCAACTACGTGCCAGTACTGAGTTATGGAGAAGGGACTCTCAATGGTTTGATGGAGAGTGGGGCTCACCATCAAGGGTTACTCCATTTGTAGGGGTATCACTCATCTAGGTGTCACGCATCCGGCGCTGATTATGTTGGGCTAGACTTATTTCTATGCAAGGAATAGCGAAAAGGAAGCTTTACACTAGACAATGGGCCCAATGGATTAGCCCACTGGAAATAAGTTTTTGAATGGGACCGCGGTGCATCTATTTTTTGCCTCCCGACCTGCAGTCTTCTCGGGCAAGGTATAACCCTCGGAATGAATCTCACCCCCCCGAGAGAATTTGTGCATCAACGTCAGAAGCAACTGCTCAGTCACTCGAGTCCACTTCTGTTACTTCTCCTGCTGGCCTTGAACCCAGAAGGTCTTTGAACCTCTGATCATAATCCCACACGGATTCTCCAACTGCTTGCTTTATCTCTGTCAGTTCTGCAATACTCTGCTGCTAAGACTTCGGCTTCTGGAATTTTTTGATTATTACTCAAAATCATATATTATTATTCATTGCAAAAAATTTCATACACTTAACTATATTTTTCATACTTGCACCATATTAACTTTTTCATGCAAATCCATACCATAATAAGAACTTGCATGTATTATTGTTCATTGTAATGCAGGAGCATCGCCATGAACATTCAATGAGTCGCAGTGGAAGATGACTCATCACCAGGCACAACGCACTTAATTGGTTTGGATTCCAAGGAGTGCGCATCACGATAAATTTTAAACCTTTGTAATTAAAGGCCCCATAAGATTTTGAGGAAAGAGCCATTGTAAACACTCCAGAAAATTGTAATTGCCTTAATTACCTGTAGGAAATTGTGATATGAAAGCACTAAGATAGTCAGGAGGGAAGGCTCGAGAAGCCTCCTCATTAATAAATATATGTAATCTAAGCCCAATTGGGGGTTGTTGTTATTGCTGCTGAAGAGAGTTGTATAGAGTTGTTGTTGAAAGAAGCTGAAGGCTGTTGAAATCTTTGTAAATGATTGCTGAAGGAAAACAAAAGAGGAGATTTGCTTTCAAGTTTCTGAGTTTGCTTATCTCTGAGTCATTGGGTAATGTTATGTTATTTGTTTCTGTGTTTGTCTGTGTGTGTATCTTGTGGTTGAACGAATGAACCCTTAATGTTTATTTAAGTTTCAATTGTTTCTCTTCTGAAATCTTGGTGCAAAGAGTGATCAGTGCCCACACAAGGAGTGCGGAGGCCGAACCGTTACAGGTTCGAATAGCTCATGAGAGATTGCGTAAGTTTATGCAGAGCGAGCACAAGGAGTGCGTCTATACTCATTGGAGTATAAAAGCCCAGAGGGGAGGTCAGTGCAAAGTGTGTACATAGTCAACACTTTGTTAAGTGTTGAAGAAGCTCAAGAGGAGAGATAGCGCAAGAGTGCGCAAAGCCTATGCAAGGAGTGCAGAAGGTGAGAACAGTCTAAGTGCTAGACTGTAAGCGAAGCGTAAGTGTGTACCAAAAGATCTGAGTCTTTTGAGAGAAAAGCTCAGGAGGGAAGCACAAGGTGTGCACCAAGGTTCGAGTCACTTAAGATTGACAAAGCTCAGGAAGAATAGTGAGCAAAAGTCTTTGGAGAAATAATTTTCTTGTTTGGAGGAAGAGCGAACGAGATCTGTTCGGGAGGAATCAAAATCTCTCACAGTCATTGGATCAAGGAAATGAGCATGACTGTTAATTTTCCAAGTCCTTCAGACTTCGCCGCTCCATCATATTTGAGTTGTTATTGTAAGTGTGGGAAAAAGTCTTGAAGCTCTGAAGTCCAAAGTAGATCATGACCGTTGGCGTCAGGTACACGTGTCTGTAGACCGCAAAGATTCAAAGTTCGACACTCCGAAAGATCTTGGGTGAAAGTTTTCTTGGTGCAAAATTCCTCGAATGCCTGAAGCCCAGAGTCAATCTTGACTGTCCATTGATGAGGACACGTGGACCGTTGATCTCCGCCCTTCGCCAGTTTTTTGTTCGACAGTTCGAGAGCCTAGTGGTGATTAGAAGCAAGAACTCTTGAAGCTCGGAGTTCCGAAGTCAATCATAGCCATTGGTTGTTGGAGGAGCGAGGACCGTAGATCGCCGTCGATCACAATTCGACATTCAGCGATTTGGGAGGAAGCGTCGATTTAGGTGTGAAAATACCCGAAGCCCAGAGTCCGGAGTAAACAAGGACCGTTGATCCAGGGAAAAGGTCAGCTATCCGATCTGTGAATTCGGCGTTCGGGAGTTCGGAGGTATTGCATGTTGAAGTGGGGAAAAATTCTGAAGCCCGGAGCCCCAGAGTTTCTGTGAGTCGTAGATTCGCGGCGTAGAGTGTGGACTGTTGATCCCAAATTTGTTCGCGAGTTCGCGAGTTCAGCGTTTAGAGGAATTGGAGTGTTTTGTTGTTAAAATCTCCGAAGCCCAAAGCCCCGGAGGGTCGAAGTTCCTGCTGTTTAAAAGTTAGCCCAAGGTTCGAGGCCCGAGGTCATGTGAACAACTCTGTGGTTCAAGGAGACCCTCGCGAACACGGATTTTCGCACAACAAAAAAGGAAAAGACCTGTGGAAAGAGTGCTTAGGGTTCTGTGGGGACCCGAGAGCCGCTTCGGCTACTGTGAAACACGATCCTTAGACCGGAAGGTCGCGCGAGCCCCTGGGAGTGGTGGGGGTTTACATCAAGTGGTATCAGATCAGGAATAAGCTCTGTGAGAAGAAATATTTAGAATCATGCCTCCAAGAAGACGCAAGGAGAGACCGGTAGTCAATGCAACCTTGGAGGAGGAAATGAGACAACTTCGTGCAAGGTTGAACGCCATGGAAACAACACAAATGAGAGCACCAAAGGCAATCTTGCTCTTAAATTTGTGGATACAAAGAAGAATATTTTTATATAATTAAATCTGACATACATATTGTATATTTTTAATTAAAATACTGAATAATCTATAAGTTTTCAATAATAAATATAAGTCTTTAATAGTAATTATAATTATAAGCATAGAAGAAAAAGATGCAAGCCTCTAAAAGTAATTATAATTATAGGCCTTGTAATTATAGACCTAGAAGAAAAAGATGCAGCACACTTTATTATAATTATAGGCATCGAAGAAAAGGATGCAGCACACTAGATTCACCCACTGCCCCCACTCAGCAAGCTGTCCTGCACCAACATGATGAAGGACGAATATTTCACATGCGTTTGAGCTTTAATCACATGGATGGATGGCCTTCTGCTATGTGGGTAAACGCTGATCGATCGATCGCTAAAGATGCACCCAACAACGAAAAATGATAAGAAGACTCTGCCATTGTCCATGGATGAAGTATGTTACCGGAAGGACTTAATTCAAGTTTGTTTAGGGTCTTGCTGATCCAAAATCTGAGAAGGGAAGGAAACATGTTTCTCCTCAATGGTATCATGTCATATTACATCACGAATACAATTGCTGGAAATAGAACAAATTTGGCAGCAAGCAGAGTGTCATGACATTATTTTGAAGCTTCAGTAGTTTCTGGTGTTTAAAAACCTGGCGTCAAAAATCAATCAATCCACCACTCTCATAAGATCATAGCCCACCCATCGCCACTTTTGGGGAAAACCATCTTTGTCTATCTACCAGATTGTATCAGTGATGTAGTATGACATGATCCCATCGCTTGGAGAGTGCAGTTGTCAATGGCGCGGAGATTACACTACTAAGGTTTTTCACAGGTTCGATTTACAATTACTTTGCCATTGTTATTTGTTGGTTCTTATTTTTCACAGGTTCGATTTGCAATTACTTTGCCATTGTTATTGGTTGGTTCTTGTGGAAGAAGATGTAGATAAATTTTAAAATAGTCTCTGGGGAAAAGGTTTAAACTTTAAAGGGTTTCTTTCTTCTGATCTTTGGAAAAGATTTTCATTTTCCGATCATAAAAACTATGGCCAGCTTGAAAGAGATTCATATTCCACAGGCTGGAGGGTTCGGTTCTTGACACACGAATCTTCCTCCATACAGGACAGGGATCATTCCTATGGCCACTCAATCACTGACCCCATAGGCCCGTTGTATGTTTCTCTGATTGCATGTTTTCTGTGATGTGTGCAACTCTGTTTAAGGGTATCTAACATATCATGATCTTTATCCTAATGGAATGCCCACAGAGGAAGTGACTTTTCAATTATGATTGGTTAGATGATGATGATTTTGTGTGTTTGCTCAATTTTCTCATCCTTCTCTTTAACTATATATATAAAGAGGATTTTTATAAACACTTGGATACCATGTATTCTTTTCCTCTCTCTTCAGTAACATTGTCATCCCCTTCAGTGGATCCTCTAGGCTGTTCCCCTGGTTTTCTCAAAGACATGTGCAGTTCATCGATGCCTTTTTCATAAACCATGCCTCAGGCCTTTGAGACTGTTACATGTAATAGGGAAAAGCCAAGAAGTTGATTAAAGTCTTCAAGTTGGTTGTAATTTTAGGTAACTATGTTAATTTTTCAGTAATTTTTGTGTTTGAAAATGAGATATAATCATCTTTATTAAAAAAATATGGAATTAAATAGATTTATATTTGTTTATTTTATTATTATCTGTATATTTATAACTTTGTGTATTTTAATATACAAACTAATAATTTCTTTTTTCAAATCAAAATAAATCTATTTTAACTTTAAATCTAAATTAAGTTAAAATCTGAAAATGGAGATTAAAACATCCCTTACTAGATATCCCTTGTTGCCAAAATGATCGTGCTGTATTAAAACTCAAGGCGTTGTGATTAGGTTCATTCTATAATCCAAGTGAGGGCATTTATCAACATTTTGTGTATGTGTGTAGCGTTTAGGAATACATTGTTTATATATCTTATTTTATATTTTAACTTTTAGAAAAATATTTTAACTTAAGTATCAACCAGAGGTCCATGTAAACTGGGGACATGGGCAAGAGAGATATTAAATTCAGATGAATCTGTACATAGTAAAACCAGGGTGAACATAGATCTTTGTGTGTAGGATAATACATTGCAGCAAAATCCAGATCCTAAGGCGGGTTCACCATTGCTGAAAGTTAAGTTCGTTCTTAATATATCTGTTAGGAGCTTGTATTTAGGATGGAAAAGGGTACTTATAAATGATTTTGAAATAACCATTTACTTAGACAAGTCATCAACGATTCTTGATTTGTATGGTCCTGCTGTGGACAAATAGCAAAAAGTGCATTAGCATAACTTATTTCCGTGTTTTTATTTTGAATTCTGGCCATGTGCGTTAATTTATACCTCCTCCTATCTTTACTATAATGCAGATGCTTTCTACAAGGTATTGAATTGATATTTCATCATCTGCTGGTTGGCATTGATGCCCACGCTTACAAATACAACAAACACCAAAAGCATGTAAGTCCACATATAAGCATGAAGGAGTTTCTGTAAGCATTCCCGTGGGAACAGGGGTAATGGACAGGAAGCAAGCTAATACAATATGTGGCTAGATGAGGCTATTCCAAAATTCTATTCTTTTTATTCGACGTTGTGTTGTATAGGGTACATAATTGATGTTAATACAATATGTAATGAAAGGCCCCATAAGATTTTGAGGCAAGAGCCATTGTAAACACTCCAGGAAATTGTAATTGCCTTAATTACCTGTAGGAAATTGTGATATGAAAGCACTCATATAGTCTAGAGGGAAGGCTCGAGAAGCCCCCTCATATATAAATATATGTAATCTATGCCCAATTGGGGGTTGTTATTGCTGTTGAAGAGAGTTGTATAGAGTTGTTGTTGAAAGAAGCTGAAGGCTGTTGAAATCTTTGTAAATGATTGCTGAGGGAAAACAAAAGAGGAGATTTGCTTTCAAGTTTTTGAGTTTGCTTCTCTGTGAGTCATTGGGTAATGTTATGTTATTTGTTTCTGTGTTTGTGTGTGTGTGTATCTTGTGGTTGAACGAATGAACCCTTAATGTTTATTTAAGTTTTAATTGTTTCTCTTCTGAAATCTCGGTGCAAGGAGTGATCAGTGCCCATGCAAGGAGTGCGGAGGCCGAACCGTTACAGGTTCGAATAGCTCATGAGAGATTGCGTAAGTTTATGTAGAGCGAGCGCAAGGAGTGCGCCTATACTCATTGGAGTATAAAAGCTCAGAGGGGAGGTCAGTGCAAAGTGCGTACAGAGTCAACACTTTGTTAAGTGTTGAAGAATCTCAAGAGGAGAGATAGCGCAAGAGTGCGCAAAGCCTATGCAAGGAGTGCAGAAGGCGAGAACAGTCTAAGTTCTAGACTGTAAGCGAAGCGTAAATGTGTACCAAGAGATCTGAGTCTTTTCAGAGAAAATCTCAGGAGGGAAGCGCAAGGCATGCGTCAGGGTTCGAGTCACTTAAGATTGACAAAGCTCAGGAAGAATAGTGAGCTAAGTCACCTGACACGTCCAAACACCCTCTCGTGTCATGAATCTTACGTGTCGGACACCAAGTTGTAGGACACGTGTCAGATACTCGTTTAGAACGTGTCATGTTCATAGGACATGCGTGTCTTGAAAATAGGACACGTGTTCTGCTCATAAAAGGACCTTGGCTCATGTTTTCTCATGCAAGTTGCAGCTGTGAGGTGTTTCAGTGCGCAACTAAGGGTTATTTTGCCTTACTAATTCTATTTAAAGAGGTCCCCACCCCCTCCATTTTACCCGTCCTAGTAATTAATGGTAATATTAAATTCTTAAAGTAAAAGTGACATTCTTCTTTATCTTTCATTTTCATCCTTTTACTTAAATTTTTAACATTACCATTAATTGTTTCAGGATGTTGAGAGTGGTTCCAACCTCATTGGACTTCATATGGAGAAAGTAGAATTTTAGGTCCCATTCAAAATTCAATAGACCTAATGGTTTTCAGGATTTCAAGATTGGCAGGATTGCAATGTTTCCACTGGATTCTATCATGTAAGAGGGTATGAAACTGGAATTTGATCAAGGGCACCATACCCTTTATGTACCTCAATGTTGGTGGCATTGATTGTTGAACTCTTTTGTCACGACCCCAATAAAAATGTACCCTTCACTCAAGTATAAACTCTTCTGTTGAACTCTTCTCTTTGTCATCGTGTCAAGTGACTTAGTGGTGTATCTGCACACCAACCTCTGTCTTATTTGCAGGCACTGGGCAAAGAGAAGAGTGGTTGAAGGGAAAGACAAAATGTGGGATGTGTTTCCTGATGATATGGGTTTGGACAACAGTGTTGAGTTGGCAATGTCATCATTTATGTTAGTAACTTAGTAACTTAGTAGTTACTAAGCTAGTACTAGTTGTATGATTGAATTTGTATCATCATCATGTAACTGTTTACAGTTTAATTATTTCATTTTTGCGTGTGTAATTCATAATTTATATATATATATATATATATATATATAACGTGTCCTCTGTGTCCTATTTCCGGGGGTCGTCGTGCCCGTGTTAGATACTCGTATTTCCGTGTCCTCCGTGTCCCGTGTCCCCGTGTCAGGTGACTTAGATAGTGAGCAAAAGTCTTTGGAGAAATAATTTTCTTGTTTGGAGTAAGAGCGAACGAGATATGTTAGGGAGACATCAAGATCTCTCATAGTCGTTGGATCAAGGAAAGGAGCACGACTATTAATTTTCTAAGTCCTTCGGACTTTGCCGCTCCAGCATATTTGAGTTGTTATTGTAAGTGTGGGAAAAAGTCTCGAAGTTCTGAAGTCTGGAGTAGATCCTGACCGTTGGTGTCAGGTACACGTGTCTGTAGATCACAAAGATTCAGAGTTTGACACTTCAGAATATTTTGGGCGAAAGTTGGCTTGGTGTAGAATTCCCCAAATGCCCGAAGCCCGAAGTCAATCTTGACCGTCCATTGATAGGGACACGTGGACAATCGATCTCTGCCCTCCAGAGTAAACGTGGATCGTTGATCCAGGGGAAATCTCAGTCGTCCGATCTGTGAATTCAGCGTTCGCGAGTTTGGAGGTATTGCATGTTGAAGTGGGGAAAACTTCTGAAGCTCGGAGCCCCAGAGTTCCTGTGATTCGTAGATTCACGGTGCGAAGTGTAGACTGTTGATCCCATATTTGTTCGGGAGTTCGCAAGTTTGGTTTTCGAAGGAATTGGAGTGTTTTGTTGTTAAAACCTTCGAAGCCCGAAGTCCCAGAGGGTCGAAGTTCCCGCTGTATAAAAGTTAGCCCAAGGTTCGAGGCCCAAGGTCCCGTGAATGACTCCGTTGTTCAAGGTGACCCTTGCGAACATGGATTTTCGCACAGGAAAAGAGGAAAAGGCTTGTGGAAAGAGTGTTGAGGGTTCAGTGGGGACCCGAGAGCCGCTTCAGCTCTTGTGAAACACGATCCTTAGACTGGGAGGTCGTGCGAGCCCCTGGGAGTGGTGGGGGTTTGCATCAAGTGGTATCAGAGCAGGAATAAGCTCTGTGAGAAGTAATATTTAGAATCATGCCTCCAAGAAGACGCAGGGAGAGACCTGTAGTTAATGCAACCTTGGAGGAGGAAATGAGACAACTTCGTGCAAGATTGGACGCCATGGAAACAACACAAAGGAGAGCACCAGAGGCTGGTGATGTCAGCGAAGATGAAAGTGAAGATATAGAGGCAGAAGAATATAGAGGCAGAAGAAGTTGTAGGGGAACAAGGAACAAAAGAGCGATTGCTGAGAGTCGTTGTCAAGCTGGGAACCAGAGCGAAGATGGAAGTCCCGATGTATGAAGGTAATTTGAATGTGGAGGAACTACTTGATTGGATAAGTGCTTTAGACAAGTACTTTGACTATGAGGAGATTGATGATGAGAAGAAGGTAAAGCATGCAGTGACCAGATTGAAGGGACGTCCAGCTTATGGTGGGACGAGCTACAGGCCGACATAAGGAGGGAAGGCAAGTCCAATATTAAGAGCTGGGATAGAATGGTAGCTAAACTCAAGGATAAATTCATACCCAAGGATTATCAGTTGAATTTGTTCGAAAAGTTGCAGAATCTGAGACAGAAAGGTTTGTCGGTGAAGGAGTATACTGAGGAGTTTTATAAGTTGAATATAAGAGCAGGACACAAGGAGAATAATGAAGTGAAAGTTGCTAGGTATATTAATGGATTGATGTATGAAATACAAGATGAGATTAGTCTGATAACGATGAGGACTATAGAAGATGCTTATCAAGTAGCCTTGAAGGCGGAGGAGAAATTGGTAAGAAAGCAGAGTCAGAGGAACATAGGAAAGTGTTAGCGTCGGAAGTCACTCCTGGATTGCTTGCAGGAGCAGAGCCCGACACCCATCAGTTTAATGTCACGATTTGTTTATAAAGGGTGATCGAATGGAGATAATGGCTTGAGGAGGTATCACTCTAACTCGGGGACTGAGTCTGGTACGTAAAGAACAGAGGAGGTCTGGAATCCTAACTTCAGCCAGTGGGTTGATTAAAAGATGGGCAGGTGGAAGACTTAGGAGAAAATGAACAAACAACTCTGGGCAACAGGCTTGCAGCGGTTTGCAGAGGAAAAACTCTGAAAGCAGGATCCTCCTGGTTCAGAGCTTCAAGAAACTGAATAGAAAACTTGACTAGATCCTCCAATTCCAAGTCATTCAGCGTTCAGGAAATCACAGGAAACGATTAGAGACTCCGTAACTATTACAGTGATCCATTACAACATCATCCTATAATAGCTACAACTCGACTGGATCCTCCAATTCCGAGCTGCTCTAACACAGTATAACAAAGATGTAAGAAAAGCTGGCATTCATAAGGCAAGAAGTCTCAGAAGTCTATACATAACCAGAGTATCAGTGCTTCATTAAAACATTACAACCGGGAGCTCAGCTCAACCATCGATAATTTACAAAATACAAAGACCGAGTTTATATACTCAGGAAAATCGCCTAACAGAGGCATGCCCAGTCGCCCAAGGTTTGGCTGTCTCTTCAGTCAAACTCGTACTGATATCTTTCTTTAAGTGCTATCTTAATTACGCATGACTCCTGTAAGGGGGGTAGCTGAGCTAATAAGTGCTCAGATAGCGTGCGCGGACTTCTCTGTCGAGCTGAAGACTTCGGCATGGTTCCCTTGAGGAAAACGATACACAGGACCTCCTCGGGCAGACGGCTTGCCAGAACCTCCATTCCCTCTCTTAATGAATGAGAGGAAGTCTCAACCACCCGCGCCTGCCGTCATTTACTTCAATACTTAGAAACAGTGTTAAGATCGGGTCCGACGACGCCCGGAGGCTGTGATGATCTTCTCTGCAACTGAACTCGGCGCCTCGGGCCTTCTTTATGCAGCTCCTTCCTCTCCCCAAGTGACCACGGGTTGTGACCATACGCTTTCGGCGCCTCGCATCTCGCGGCTGGGAGGAGCTAGCCTTCGATCTTCAATGTTACAAGGGGCGAGGAGGCGAGGAGTCTAATCGCGCGCCACGTGTCCTTCTAGATCCGACGATTCCTTCTTCTCCCGGCAATGCTATGGGCCCGGGCCCGAGATTCTCTCGACACTTTGCGTCTCGCAGATGGAAGGAGCTAGTTCTTATGCTTCAAAGTTACGATGGGCGAGGAGGCGAGGAGCCCCAATCACGCGCCAGGTGTCCCTCTTTGATGGATGGCTGAGATCTTCTCGGCAATTCGCGTCTCACAGATGGGGAAGAGTTAATCTTTATGTTTCAAAGCTGCGAGGGGCGAGGCGGCGAGTAGCCTAAGTGTGCACCACGTGTCCCTTCAGATGGACGGCCTTGATTATCTCGGCAATACTGTGGGCCCGGGGCCTCGCGACCTCGCAACCTCGCCGGTTGAACCGTCGAGTTTTCACCCTCTTATTTCGTGAGTCCCCGAGACGCGAGAATTCGACGGACTGCTGACTTTATCTACAGCTAACGCGTGTCCACCCGTCGACCACACGGTCCTACCTTATGCTCCGCCACACGTTCACACGAACCTCGGCACCTCGCAACTCGCGAATCCTAATGTCAATACCTCGGGACTTCTCGCAGCGAGATCCCGAGGGCTTCTGCCACCTGTATTCCACTTCGTTGCTTTATCATGGCCACCTGTCATCCAACGGTCGAAATCTCGCAACCTCGCAAACTCGCGACTTGGAGTACCAAACGTTTGGGCCTTTATCTTGTGAACTTCCGAGTTCGCGAGATCCCTCGATCTCTGACACGCGTCCTCTTCAATGGACGGTTCTGATCTTCTCGCCACTTCGCTGCTCGCTAAGTCGAATGACTTATTCTTTCATCCTTCAATGCCTGGGTCCCCGATGTGGGTAATCTCGTGACAAGCGTCCGCTCCCGAACCAACAGTCCAGATCTGTTCTTTTGCCGATCCGACGGCTGACACCGTTCACCTTTTTAACAACATCTGCGCTATACTTGGCGTGACTTGACTGACTGCAATTACCCACCGACCGCCCATCTGTTTCGCAAAAATAGACCCCGGACGCTGCCAACGACATTTTGCCCGCTCGCTTGACCTGCTAGGTGGAAAAACAAGGATTCTCCTGTGCTGCGCTTGATCATTTCGTGCAACTTGCAGACTCGAATGCTCTCGAGCTTATGACAACATTTATCGCTAACAGAAAGATTCCTAACAGAGGAAGGGGAACCACCAGAGAAAAGTTCCAGAAATCCAGCGGAGAAGCTGGAAGATATAACAGTCAGACAGAGAGAGGAGGAAGTTCTAGAGGAGGACCCTATGGAGGAAGGAATCCTTTTCCCAGAGGTAGAGGAAGAGGCAGAGGAGGAGAAGTGAAGTGTTATGCTTGTGGGAAAACATGGCACATGTCTTGGAAATGTTCTGAAAGGAAGAACGCAGGAGTTAAATAAGCTCACATTTTCGAGGCGCAGAAAAAGAATGTGGAGACGGAGATGAAAGCAGAAGCAACAGAAGAAGGAAGATCACTCATGATGAGGAAAGCTCTCGTAAAGCCAGAGAAAGAGGTACGAGAACCAGTTCAGAGAAACGGTCTGTTCAGAACTGCTTGCAAAACCAAAGACAAAGTGTGCAAGGTGATCATAGACAGTGGAAGTACTGATAACTTAGTATCCACAGAGATGGTGGAAAATCTAAAGTTGGAAACGACAGCACATCTGAATCCGTACAAGGTGTCGTGGTTGTAGAAAGGACATCAAATCATGATAAGTAGACAGTGTAAAGTTGAGTTTAAAATAGGTGGTTATAGGGATGAAGTTTTATGTGATGTCATACTTGTGGATGTTTGCCATGTTCTGTTGGGAAGACCTTGGCAATATGACAAGAATGTCATACATGATGGGGGAAAGAATACTTATACTCTTGAGAAAAATAGGTGTAAGCATATTTTGTTGCCAATAGAAGATAAATGATTCAAAGAGGAGGCTAGTCCTAGTATACTTCTCATGAGTGGGAAGGAGCTCTTGAAAGAAGTCAAGAAAGACCAGGAAATGCAGTTTGTTGTTATAGGTAAGTCAAGAGTCATCCTTACAAGCACTTCTATGAATGATTTTCCTGTGAAAGTTTAAGAGTTATTGGATGAGTTTGTTGATATTGTGGTGGATGAGTTACCTCATACTTTACTGCCCATCAGGAGTATCAGTCACCATATTGACCTTATTCTGGGAGCAAGTTTACCAAACAAAGAAACATACTGATTGACCCCTCAGGAGAATGAAGAGGTCAAGGAGCAGGTCCAAGAGTTGTTGGATAAGGGTTTGATCAGAGAAATCTTGAGCCCGTGTGCAGTACCAACTGTGTTGAGTCCAAAGAAGGATGGAGGTTGGAGAATGTGCACAGATTCTAGAGCCATTAACAAGATAACCATCAAGTATATATTTCCTTTACCCATAATGGATTATTTGATGGATTGTTTGAGTGGAGCTAGTTATTTTTCCAAAATAGACTTGAAGAGTGGTTATCATCAGATAAGAATGAGAGAGGGAGATGAATGGAAAATAACATTCAAAACAAATGAAGGATTGTATGAGTGGCTTGAACGAATGCTCCAAGTACGTTCATGAGATTAATGAATGAAGTGCTCAAATATTTTATTGGGAAGTTTGTGATTGTTTATTTGGATGATATTCTAGTTTTCAGTAAGACTGAAGAGGAGCATTTAAGACATTTGAAGATGGTGTTGAGAAGGTTGCAGCAAGAAAAATTGTTAGTAAATTTGAAAAAATGTTCTTTTATGAAGACATAACTTGTATATTTGGGATTTGTGATCTCTTCAAATGAGTTGAAGATGGATCCAGAGAAGGTGAGGGCTATAAGAGAGTGGCATTCTCCAAGAAGTGTGTTTGAATGTAATGTTCCCAAGACAAATTGCTTGGAACATTTTGTTTTTCATTTCTTTTTATACGTTTTCTGGTTGTGGCATTTCATCAAACACTTTGCAGATTTATGTCTCATGAGTTGTGCTAGGGTTTATAATGATGGTCTAATGTGTGTTTGCAGCCAATAATCAAAGAAGATATAGCAATGGAATGTACTCAACGAGATGCAAGATCAACAACACAAGAAATAGCCATAAATACCTCAGACTGATTTATTAATAATAGATCTCCGACCTCATACAAAATGGTGCAGATTTGGAATACATATAATGGAATAGAGTGTTGGGCTGATAAAGCCTCCAAGAAACAAGATAGAAGAGGATATGGGCTTCCAAAAGCCTCTCCAAGATATAGACCAAGAACCCAGATGAACCAAATGATAACCCTACTGAAATGTGATGATCTTCCTAGCACAATGTGCTCCTCTCTGGCTGAAGCAACCCAAGAATTCGACCTCTTTGAAAATGGCCACCAAATCCTCTGGGAAAGATGCCAAAATGTAGATCAGGCCAAGGGAAACCCCCTGACAAAGTATCAGGCTGAATAATGAAGAACTGCCCCACCAAAATACTGAATCCTCAACTTGTAGTGCACCATCCTTCTCTCTGAACCTGTGTTGAGCTCCAATAAATAATATGACAGAGAAACCTCCTTCGGACAGGCTAGAAAAGGCGCCCTAGGCCATACAAATAATACCCAGAAGTTCGTTTGCCCATAATCCTTCTCCTATGTCTGGATCAAACTCTTCTCCTCAAGATGGTGCGCCCTCCTACTGGAAACCCCTGAAGTTGCGCCCTAGCTCTCTCTAAACCTGTAACTGCAGTAGAATCCACCTGTAACTGAGAGAGGACTGATGTAGAATGGTGAGGGAGGAATATTTCACCTTCGTGACCAAGCTTGGACCAGGTTGGGTGGGATCTTTCACCACCGAGCTAATCTCCAGGGTTTGTTCAGTCAAAACCCTCAAAACCCCCAAGTGCATGGGCTCACTAGCAAGAAGCTAGATCTCAAAATGATAATCAACATAATGAGAGAATAGAGACCCCTATCTCTCTTTTATCCTCCCTGTTCACCTTGTCTCTCCAAGTGACTTTTACTTTATTTTATTATTAATTAATTAAATCACTTTAATTAATTAACCATTTTACCTCTAAAAAGTGATTTATCCCTCCTTATGGCTTCTCTAACCACTGAAAGTCACTTCTCATCATCCTATCCTGTAGTGCTATTCCTCCCTATTCCGATGAGCTATTACATTAAGAGGTTCCTCCAAGTATTATGCCCAATATGACATTCTTACTGAATTTAATTAACATATAGCCCATAATAACTCAAAATTATGGAAATCGTCGGAATGCAACAGAACCAAAGTCAAGCTGTGCGGAATGGATCATGATGATGAAATAAGATGAATGATGCAAGTCGACCCTAATAAAACCCCTCAATAGCTCTTGTACTTGCTATCACCCCCATCTGGCTACTCTGGTCAACACAACACTCTGTAATATAATCATGTCCAAAAGTGGGGACATTATAGTCCTCCCCACTAGAATATTGCTTGTCCTCAAGCAATAACTGAATCAATCCACATATAATACTAGGGTCCCATGTCCACCTGTGGGACACAAAGTAGGCTCCATCCAACACTGGACTACCTCGCACTATAATCCCTGGATCCCATATCAAGATGGGAACTGCAATACCATGTGAAGAATAGTTCTGTAACATATCAACATCATGAGTCTCCTGCAAAGGCTACACGCCCTCAACCCAGAATGAGTCTATCCTTCAAGTCTATACCAAGATCAACACAGTCTCTACCAACTGAGCATGTTGCTGCCATAGTGAGGTACTACAAGACCTCAATGAATCACCCTCAAGTGACGTGCTCCTCTCAATACTGAAGCTCAATGGAAAGTCAAAGTGACTATCCTCTGCAAGGAACCACTCGCCTCCATCAGTCAATGAAATGCTCAGCCCTGCAATCCTCGGGTCCCATGCTAGTCTCTGCCCAAGATCACTACGTTGACGATGCACTACTCTGATCATGACTGTCTGCTCACAATATATATACTGGATCCCCCACTCTTGGATCCTCATGCTGAAATATCTGTGAAAACTGGACTTGTTGTTAAGAAGCCGATCCTGTAAAGGTATCTCTGTGGGAACAACATCTTCCCAACCATCTTCATACTCGATCATGGGTATCAATAGGGAGAACCTGTCTCACCTCATAGGACAAACCCCTGCAAATCCTCTCAAAACCATCCAAGAGTGAAGTATGTTTCTCTCTGGCGCAACCTTGACCATCATAAGATGAAACAACCTACTAACCAAATGGACTCTCGGATCCCATGGAAAAATTGGAAGTTCATCACTTCCAATCCCCATTAACTGCTCATGTGTCATACCGATAACTGTCGGAAGCCCTCCATGCTCATCCCCATGAAAATATGGATCTGTGTTGCCCTCTAAGATGTCTGCTATCCCATGGCCTAAGATGCTCACCATCACGCCTAAGGTCTCAAATGTCTGTCTTTGATGATCCACCCCTATCCTGCTGTATGCGATAAAGACACTCTTGTCAGGTGGTCTCGGCCCACCAACTCTCCATGTCCCTTGCTAGTGTTTATCTCCACCTATGCGACTGTCAATGATGAAAGTATCGGGAAAAGCTAACAGAAACATCTGTAACCGACTATAGTACTGGAAAGTATCATATGATTTGGTCAATCCCCAAGACTGGACCAAAAGCTCATCCACTGGAACCCATGGTGAATCATCGTCTAAACTCCAACTATCGGGTACAACAGTAGATAACTCCACAAACTGCTGGTCAATCACTCTCCCTCCATCATCACTCAGATAGCTGCTGCTACTGTGAAGGTGATCTCCCAGAACTATGTGCTGCTACAAAGGAGACGAATCTCCAGACTCCACTAAGTGTGTCTCCTCCTTGCAATCCAATGTGTCCCCCTAAATCCCACTGTACATATCTCTCATCGTCATATGTTCAGGGTGCACTGCCAGATCATCCTATGTGTGGATATCAACCAATCCTGGAACAAAAATGAAAGTGTCCTCGTAACTGCCCCTGGCTCTGGAATCCTCATGTGTATGTGTATGACCGACTGTCTCAGAACTACCCATGAATGGTGGCTCGTGTGACACCCATACATCCTCCAACAATGTAACTAAGGAGCATATCTAACTCTCTGCCGAGATAGATATGGTGTATCTCTGACCAGTCTCCTCAAGGACCTCCTCCGATCTAGACTATGATTCTTCAAGGGCTATCTGTGTGCCTTCCAAGAATCCTCGTGTTCTCACCAACTCATGAGTGAGCCGGTCCACCTCCAAGTCCTGATCCCTCAGGGCCCTGTGATACATCTCGCCAACCCGTAATAAGTAATCTCTGTCGA
Organism: Picea sitchensis; assembly: GCA_010110895.2. Classification (NCBI taxonomy): domain Eukaryota; kingdom Viridiplantae; phylum Streptophyta; class Pinopsida; order Pinales; family Pinaceae; genus Picea; species Picea sitchensis. The sequence continues at coordinate 226,722 of SNQJ01S0001350.1, forward strand.
TCAACAACTACTGTTAGTCGACCCTCATCACGATCACTCTCTCCTCGAGAGTATGAAAGTCATCCATGGAAAGTCCCCCATATGATCTATCATGTGCCATCGATTCCCTCCAACAATAATCTACCACCAATGCATTTGTGTCCTCAATGCGTCTAGTGGTTTCCATGATCATGTCCTCACTGACTCTCAACGGTCCTGCCAAGTGTCATGACTCATGATCACAGTCCTGCTGAGATGCTACCTCATGCCCCTTACTGCTAGTGTTAACCATGGAATCCCCAACAACACTCTTTGCAAAAGATAAGGCACTAAACTGCCCACTTCCCACTATGCCACTAGGTCCTCTTGTATGACACTTCCCACCATCACCAACTGCTACCTCTATCTGAATCACACTGTATCCTGTATGGGCAGCTGTATCCTCCTGTGCAATCACCTTTCTACTATCATCTGCGCCTAGATCCCATACAGATGTGTCCAGACACGTGCTATGGTCATCTTGGCCAATAAGGAGTGCATCCTCATCACTGCAGACCGGTCCTGGAAGTAAGTGTCCCATCAGACTGTCAGTCTCCACAACCTGATCAAACAATGGAGTCTCCAAAATAAATGACTCACTCTCCTCACACTGATACGTATGTGTAAGGTCAACTGTCTGCAAGTCATGTCTCTCCTCCTGGGTCTGTGGATCCATATGTCCCTGGTGCGCACCCCTCATACAAGGCTCCTCCATCATATCATAAATGCCACTAATATCCTCATGTGTCGTGGCTATCATGGGTGTCTGAGAAGAAGACAAGTGTGTCACGGACATCACATAAAACTCATCCTCATCCACGCATGACTTCTTGAAATCCATGTCCACACCCAAGGGTAGATCATCCGACCTCCTAATCTCGTCATATCTCAGTGTTAACACCTGTGAATCCTCACACATGTTGCCACTGTGCTGAAGTGTTGAATCCTCAACACTGCTTGATAAGGAAGATGAAGAACATGCACCATCATCTTGTTCATCCAACTGTCCCCCAGATGCACAAGAGTCACTAGCCTCATCGAACTACTCTAAATAGGCATCTATGGCATCATCCTCACGCATCTCCTCATCCTCATCCTCACTGTCATATTGCACCTCAAAAATGTGCACCTTCCCTTTACCCCTGCATCTGTGATCCGTCTCCCAAGGCTCTTTGCAACTGTAGCTAAGTTCCTTGCTCCTAATGGGTGTAGGATTAACCTGTGCTTCCCTCCATCTAGCTTCTCTGGCTCTGTTTTTCTCTACTATGCCAACCTAATGTGTAACTTCATCTTTGCTCCACCTAGGATTTTTTATGGATATAAATTGTTGGAGTGTTACTTGAGCCCTAAATCTCTCACTAAGGGTGTAATATTCCCTTTCACAACATACAGTCTCTCTAGCAAAGTCCATAATATCCATCTCTCCTTATGGAATACCCCTCAGGCTGGGAGAAATCTTCGCTCTGATACCACTGTAATGTTCCCAAGCCAAATTGATAGGAACATTGTGTTTTTCATTGATTTTTATGTGTTTTCTGGTTGTGGCATTTCATCAAACACTTTGCAGATTTATGTCTCATGAGTTGCGCTAGGGTTTATAGTGATAGTTTAATGTGTTTTTGCAGCCAATAATCAAAGAAGATATAGCAATGGAATGTACTCAACGAGATGCAAGATCAAGAACACAAGAAATAGCCATAAATACCTCAGATCTGATTTATTAATAATAGATCTCTGACCTCATACAAAATGGTGCAGATCTGGAATACATATAATGGAATAGAGTGTTGGGCTGATAAAGCCTCCAAGATACAAGATAGAAGAGAATCAGGGCTTCCAAAAGCCTCTCCAAGCTATAGACCAAGAACCCAGATGAACCAACTCATAACCCAACTGAAATGTGATGATCTTCCTAGCACAATGCGCCCCTCTCTGGTTGAAGCAACCTAAGAATTAGGCTTCTCTGAAAATGCCCACCAAATCCTCTGGGAAAGATGCCAAACTGTAGATCGGGCCAAGGGAAACCCCCTGGCAAAGTCTCAGGCTGAATAATGAAGAACTGCCCCACCAAAAGACTGAATCCTCAATCTGTAGTGCGCCCTCCTTCTCTCTGAACCTGTGCTGAGCTCCAATAAATAATATGACAGAGAAACCTCTTCTGGACAGGCTAGAAAAGGTGCCATAGGCCATACAAATAATATCCAGAAGTACGTTTGACCATAATCCTTCTCCTATGCCTGGATCAAACTCTTATCCTCAAGATGGTGCGCCCTCTTGCTGGAAACCCCCTGAAGCTGCGCCCTACCTCTCTCTGAACTTGTAACTGTAGTAGAATCCACCAGTAACTAAGAGAGAACTAATGTAGAATGGTGAGGGAGGAATATTTCACATCTGTGACCAAGCTTGGACTAGGTTGGGTGGGATCTTTCACCATCGAGCTGATCTTTAGGGTTTGTTCAGTCAAAACCCTCAAAACTCCCAAGTGCACGAGCTCACTAGCAAGAAGCCAGATCTCAAACTGATAATCAACATAATGAGAGAATAGAAGCCCCTATCTCTCTTTTATCCTCCCTGTTCACCTTGTCTCTCCAAGTGACTTTTACTTTATTTTATTATTAATTAATTAAATCACTTTAATTAATTAACCATTTTACCTCTAAAAAGTGATTTATCCCTTCTTATGGCTTCTCTGGCCACTGAAAGTCACTTCTCATCATCCTATCCTATAGTGCTATTCCTCTTGATTCTGATGAGCTATTATACTAAGAGGTTCCTCCAAGTATTATGCCCAATATGACCTTCTTAGTGAATTTAATTAACATATAGCCCGTAATAACTCAAAATTACGAAAATCGTCGAAACACAATGGAACCAAAGCCAAGCTATGCGGAATGGATCATGATGATGAAATAAGATGAACGATGCAAGTTGGGCTCAATAAAACCCCTCAATAGCTCATGTACTCGCTATCACCCCCATCTGGCTACTCTGGTCAACACAACACTCTGTAATATAATGATGTCCAAAAGTGGGGACATTACATTGAAGTAAGAAGTTTTCACGGGTTAGCAAGTTTTTACCGAAAATTAATTAGGAATTTCAATAGTATTTGCACATCCATATTGGACACTATAAAGAAGGAGCACGGTTCTTTTGACTGGACAAAATAAGCCGAGAAAGGATTTAGAGTGTTGAAAGAAAAGATAACAGAACAACCTATTTTAGTTCTTCCAGATTTTAAGAAGACTTTCCCAGTCAAATCTGATGCAAGTGGAGTGGCCATTGGCGCAGTTTTAAGTCAAGATGATAAGCCTGTTGCTTATTTCAGTGAGAAGTTGAATGATGTTAAGAAGAAATATTCAACATATGATAAGGAATTTTATGCTGTAATTCAAGCTTTGAAAAAGTGGAGGCATTATCTTATTCCGAAGGAGTTTATTTTGTATACTGACAATCATGCTTTGCAGTTCATGACCAGACAAGAGAAATTGAACCAGAGACATGTCAAATGGGTAGAATTCATGCAGAATTTTACTTTTGTCATTAAACATATTAGTGGAAGCACTAACAAAGTAGCAAATGCTTTGAGTAGGAGATGTTTGATCTTGCAGGAATTCCAAGTGGAGACTTTGGGATTTGAACACCTCAAGGAGATGTACCAGGAAGACCCATACTTCAAGGAAGCTTACGAAGAATGTGAAAATCCTTTGTTAAGGAATAGGAATCAATGCATGGAGTATCTGGTCCAAGAAGGACTATTGTTCAAAGGAAGTTGATTGTGTATCCCGAAATGCTCAATGAGGGACAATTTGCTGAAGGAGAAACATAACGGAGGATTGGCTGGACATTTTGGCCATGATAAGATGTATGCGTAGTTGAGTTCTTCATATTATTGGCCAGGCATGAGGTCTGATGTGAAGAAGTTCGTGGATATATGCAAAATCTTCCAGTATGCTAAAGGAAAGCAACAAAACACTGGATTGTATCAACCATTGCCTATTCTAGACAGGCCGTGGGATGCTATAAGTATGGATTTTGATCTGGGATTGCCAAGAACCCAGAGGGGAAATGATTCAATCTTTGTGGTGGTTGAAATTTTTTCAAAAATGGCACATTTTATACCATGTCGCAAAACCAGTGATGCTACCCACATAGCAAATCTGTTTTTTAAGGAGATTGTGAGATTGCATGGGTTACCCAAAAGTATAGTCTCAGACAAAGATACCAAATTCGTGGGACACTTTTGGAGGACTTTGTGGAAAAGATTGGGAAAAAATTTGTCTTTTAGTTCAACGTATCACCCTCAAACAGATGGATAGACTGAGGTAGTGAATCAAAGCTTAGGGAATCTTCTAAGGAGTTTGGTAACTAAACATAACAGTTAGTGGGATCGAGTTTTGCCTCAAGCGAAGTTTGCATATAACGACTCACCAAATAGGAGTATTGGTAAGAGTCCATTCCAGATAGTATATGGAATGCATCCAAGAGGAATTTCAGAATTGAGATATTAGGGACAGACTGAATTTCGAAGTGCAGGAGCAGAGGATTTTGCTGCAAAAATGTAGGAGTTGCACGATCAAATAAAAAGACAGCTACAGGATGGCAACCAGAGGAAGGAAAGATTTCCAAGAGGGAAATATAACAAGTTAAAGATAAAAAAGATAGGCCCTTGTAAAATTCTTAGAAAATTCGCTACAAATGCTTATGAGATTGAACTACCAGAAGACATTGGAATTTCACCAATATTCAATGTAGCAGACTTATACCCTTACAAGATGGATGACACATAAGGGACATATGATCAAGAGGAGATTCAGTGGAAGCGACAGATGCCCATAGCAGAGAAGCCACAGATAGAAAAGATTTTGGATCAAAGAATTGCTAAGAAAACTAGGAGAAAAGTTTATTATGAATATCTGGTTAAATGGAAAGATAATCCAGTAGAAGATGCCAGTTGGATAATTGAAGAAGACATCCAGAAGCATGAAAAGAGAGTGGAGGAGCTTATGGATAGGAGTCATGAATCTTTTTGTCCAGAGGAGTATGATGCATGAGCATCACCCTCAACATTCAATGAGTCATAGTGGAAGATGACTCATCACCAGGCGCAACGCACTTAACTGGTTTGGATTCCAAGGAGGGTGCGTCACGATAAATTTTAAACCTTTGTAATTAAAGGACCCTTAAGATTTTGAGGCAAGAGCCATTGTAAACACTCTAGGAAATTGTAGTTGCCTTAATTACCTGTAGGATTGTACAGGATTTGAGCATCGATTCATATTTGAGTTGTAATTATCCATTTATCGTAATAATTTTAGTGGTAGAATGCTTTACTTGTGATATGAAAGCAATAAGATAGTCTAGAGGGAAGGCTCGAGAAGCCCCCTCATATATAAATATATGTAATCTATGTCCAATTGGGGGTTGTTATTGCTATTGAAGAGAGTTGTATAGAGTTGTTGTTGAAAGAAGCTGAAGGTTGTTGAAATCTTTGTAAATGATTGCTAAAGGAAAATAAAAGAGGAGATTTGCTTTCAAGTTTCTGAGTTTGCTTATCGCTGATTCATTGGGTAATGTTATGTTATTTGTTCATGTGTTTGTCTGTGTGTGTATCTTGTGGTTGAACGAATGAACCCTTAATGTTTATTTAAGTTTCAATTGTTTCTCTTCTGAAATTTCTATGCAAGGAGTGCACAGTGCCCACGCAAGGAGTGTGGAGGTCGAACCATTATAGGTTCGAATAGCTCAGGAGAGATTGCGTAAGTTTGCGTAGAGCGAGCACAAGGAGTGCGCTTATAGTCATTGGAGTATAAAAGCTCAGAGGGGAGGTCAGTGCAGAGTGCACACAGAGTCAACACTTTGTTAAGTGTTGAAGAAGCTCAAGAGGAGAGATAGCGCAAGAATGCATAAAGCCTATGTAAGGAGTGCATAAGGCAAGAACAATCTAAGTGCTAGACTGTAAGAGAAGTGTAAGTGTGTACCAAAAGATCCGAGTATTTTGAGAGAAAAGCTCAGGAGGGAAGCGCAAGGCGTGCGTCAGGGTTCGAGTCACTTAAGATTGACAAAGCTCATGAAGAATAGCGAGAAAAAGTCTTTGGAAAAAGAATTTTCTTGTTTGGAGGAAGAGCGAACGAGATCTGTTTTGGAGGCATCAAGATCTCTCACAGTCGTTGGATCAAGCAAAGGAGCACGATTGTTAATTTTCTAAGTCCTTCGGACTTTGCCGCTCCGATAGATTTGAGTTGTTATTGTAAGTGTGGGAAAAAGTCCCAAGTCTCCGAAGTCCAGAGTAGATCTTGACTGTTGGCGTCAGGTACACATGTATGTAGATCGCAAAGATTCAGAGTTCGACACTCCGAAAGATTTTGAGTGAAAGTTGCCTTGGTGCAGAATTCCCCGATGCCCGAAGCTCGGTGTCAATCTTAACCATCCATTGTTGAGGAGACTGGACCATTGATCTCCGCCTTTCGCTAGTTTGATGTTTAGGAGACTAGTGGTGATTAGAAGCAAGAACTCTCGAAGCCCAGTCTCCCCGTCGTCAATCACAGTCATTGGTTCTTGGAGGAGCGATGACCGTATATCACCGTTGATCACAATTCGACATTCAACGATTTGGGAGAAAGCGTTGATTTAGGTGTGAAAAGCCCCGAAGCCCGGAGTCCGGAGTAAACGCGGATCGTTGATCTAGGGAAAAGGTCAGCTGTCCGATCTATGAATTTGGCGTTCGAGAGTTCGGAGGCATTGCATGTTGAAGCGGGAAAACTTCTGAAGCCCGGAGCCCCAGAGTTCCTCTGAATCATAGATTTGTGGCACGGAGTGTAGACCGTTGATCCCATATTTGTTCGGGAGTTCGTGAGTTCGATGTTCGGAGAAATTGGAGTGTTTTTTTTTAAAACCTTCGAAGCCCGAAGCCCCGAAGGGCCGGAGTTCCCACTGTTTAAAAGTTAGTCCAAGGTTCGAGATCCGAGGTCATGCGAATGACTCCGTTTTTCAAGAAGACCCTCGAGGACACGGATTTTCGAGCAGGAAAAAGCCTGTGGAAAGAGTGTTGAGGGTTCTGTGGGGACCCGAGAGCTGCTTCGGCTCCTGTGAAACATGATCCTTAGACCGGGATGTCACGCGAGCCCGTGGGAGTGGTGGGGGTTTGCATCACATTGGAAGAGATTCTAATTGTAGTATGGAATTTATTTTCTTAACCAAAATCTTACTGAACTGAAATATGTTAATCTTGATTAATATGATTTATTTTAGTTTAAATATTTTTATTTGTATCTAATTTAATGTTCGATAAAACTATTGCAAAGTGTACTTTTTATTTAAATCTCATTATGCTATGTGGAATTTATTTTCTTATCTTAGAATTTCGGGAAGAGATTTCTTTTCATCTGTCTGGTTGGTCTAGGCATGGAGGTGCTTTGCAGGATTTCCTTGAATCTGAGGATTTGTAGAAGAGCTGGCTCCTGTGCATGTGACAGAAGAGTTAATGTATGTGCTACTCCCAAATAGATTGGTCCCTTCATCAAAACCCAGTTTCAGAAAGTTTGAATCATTTATCTCTTCCTTAAGCATAGATAGAGTGAGGGCCCCTTGTGGTGCAGGAAGCCTATGAAACAAGTGTGGAGTTGGTGCATTCTTTAGAAACTCGTGAAGAGCAAGATTTCCAATCCTTGGTGGTACAACTCCCGACAGATTAGGAAAACCAGGATAACTTGAAGATACCCTTGAGTTTGAGTTTGGAAGAGGACTCGCATTCGAAGGGTTTACAGATAATCCAAAGCCCATTCCTTACAAGAAGACGAACCTCCACGGGAAGGGGTAAGATTGGGCTCCGTAGAATCAGAGGACCTTGTCATAAAATCAATCAGTAAAGGATCGCTTGGATTGATGCCGCAATCATATGAGGACCCGGCCATTGTTGGCAAGCTTTCCACAATCTTTCGGATTCTAGAAGTTTTGGGAAAGCAAAATTTCAGAGGGAAAAAGTTACGAATCTAATTAAACGATTGATGTAGACACAAGGTTTTCTCGTTATCCTATTAGTTGAAGAATGCGGTAAATCATTACTTAAAGTATAAAGTCAGAATATGGCGAATCTATCTGAGGCCTTTCTAGAATAGCTTGACAGAATATTGACTCCACAACTTCGGGCTCTGATATCATTGGTTGAAAACGTGAGCCTACGGATATAATATTCAGCAAAAATTAAATGCTGAAAATATATATGGAGAACTAAAATAACATAAACATATTCAACATTATATAAAATTTTCCTTGGTAAAATTTTGACAATATTTTAAGAAAACGTCTAGGTATTGATATTCGTTAAGAAAACATATTCTTATTGTTCAGCGATAAAGATTAAAATCTCCACAACATACTTACAAAAAACTTGCCACTTGTCTCTTAATA
>SNQJ01S0001351.1:0-30682 GCA_010110895.2 Picea sitchensis
CGTATGAAGATGTTCATGTTTTCATTGTATGGTGATGCACGTCAGTGGTATTTTTCTTTACCTCCTTCTAGCATTTCATCATTGAAAGATTTTCACAAAGCCTTCACTAAGCACTGTAAAAGGTATTTTTCAGATGAGTTGGCATTTGATAATTGCTATGATGAATATGAATTACATTGTAAACTTGAAGAAGTAAATCTAAAAAGAGCTTCCCCTCATAATATGCCACAGCCCATAAATGATCTTCAAGGTATTGTGTTCTCCCATCAAAGTGAACTACAAATGGATTATAAAGAAACTGAACGCTCTCTTTCAATCCTTAAGTCTGATTTTCATGAATTGGAAGAGATGGTTTCTTTAGCCACACAGAGAGAAGATCATAAATGTATACATGACGTGGTTAATGATAGTTCTGAAGAATATGTTGCAATAGGGGACATCCATCATTGTAATTCAGATGTTGGCAATCTTCGGGAGGATAATCATAGCATTGATGCTTTTGATATTGTATCAAACGCATATACTTATTTAGGTTGTCATAAAGATGATGTTGTTCCCTTCGAAAACCCCAAAAAAAATGATCAGAAATGTATGCATGATGTGGTTAATGATCTTCATGAAGAATATGCTGCTGAAATGAATACTATCCATTATGATCAGGAGATCAGTAATCCAGATCATGATAACCATATTGATGCTTCTGTCATTAAATCAAATACACTCACTGTTTTAGATTGTTATCATGATCATATTGTTTCCTTTAAAAAATTGAAAGATGATGAGAAGATTGAAAGTTTAACAATTGAAAGTATTGGAGCAACAATAGATGTTGAAGGCAGCCCACATCTTCCAGTATTATGAATTGGAAGAGATGGTTTCTTTTAGCCACACAGAGAGAAGATCATAAATGTATAGATGATGTGGTTAATGATAGTTCTGAAGAATATGTTGTAATAGGGGACATCCATCATTGTAACCAAGATGTTGGCAATCTTCGGGAGGATAATTATAGTATCGCTTTGATATCAGACTCAAACGTATCTACTTATTTAGGTTGTCATGAAGATGATGTTGTTCCCTCGAAAACCCCCAAAAGAGATGGGATCAGAAATGTATGTTTGTTGTGGTTAATGATCTTCATGAAAATATGTTGCTGAAATGAATACTATCCATCATGATCTGGATTACTGATCAGGAGATCAGTAATCCAGATCATGATAACCATATTGATGTTTCTATCATTAGATCAAATACACTCACTATTTTAGATTGTTATCATGATCATATTGTTTCCTTTAAAAATTGAAAGATGATGAGCAAATTGAAAGTTCAACAGGTGAAATTATTGGAGCAACAACATATGTTATGAGTGCTCATTATTCCGTGACTTGTTTAAAAAAGACGATTGCGCCAGACATTTGCAGAAGGGCAAGAAAAATGGTTCGATTTGAAATTCGCCAGACTTCCTCCAAACAGCATCAAGCTTCGCTTTCATTCAAGATTGAGATAAGTGGGTAATCAACTTAAATACGTCATTGGATCGCCAGCCTAAAAGAGGTATTCTTTCAAAATTTTGAAGACCCTATTGAAGAGTTTTTGAATTCTATCAGCAACATAGATGTTAAGATATTTACGTCAGAAGAAGGTCATTTTATTCATCCGCTCAAACCTTTCTTCTCTAATTCCATATGGCATTCATTATTGTTTGGGTCTAGATTTAGCATGATGCCAGTTAATCAGTTTCTTTTATGGATTCATTGGAAGCATGCTTTCACTTGATCAAGTTGCTTCTACTGGTTAGTGTAGGGGTAAGTAAAGGAATAAGCTCTTCGAGTTAACGTAGTAGATCATTTTTAAGTTCTGCTGAATAAGTTAGAGTTGTGTCGTTGTAAACCGCAGTGGATATGTGTCCGTAGGTATCGCTAAAGGTGTAATGACCTTACGCCCAATGCTAGTTCCATCGAACTACTTCAGTTTCTTGGAGACCTCGCAAGGAGATCTCCATCCCAGTTTGAGCCATATGTTATCTCCCCGTACGCTGACCGCCATTTTGGGAGATAGAATGAGCTTCAAAAATTCATTTCGTGGAGTCTTGGCTTTCAAAGTGTCGCTTCCCATCTTTCATCAACGCTAAACTGCTTTTGATTTTTCGCTGAAAGAGTTGTTGAAAGCTATCACTTTCAATAACGCACAGGTCATAAAATGATATCTTTGCACTGTGGAAAGTCCCCAACAATTGACACCTCAAATTCTGTTATAGGTTAGTCATGTCATGGTTTCCTCGTAGCATCTACCTTCGTTAATTGAATGTTACCTATATTCTCTGCCAAAAGAAGATTTCATTCCATTTATGAACTGTAACTCCCCATCAAAACAGATGAGTCTATTCCAGAATGCCCTAAATAATAGTTCGAATCAAGAGTCTTAAATGACATTGTTAGTCGTCTTTCATTGTCAAGTTAATTCAGAGGTCGAACTCAAATCTATGTCTGTTATCTAAATTTCATCCTATTTGATGACTCATAGTTCCATACTTGTCAAAATTTAAATACTTACCAATACAACTCGCCGATTCAATGCCTACCTAAAATATTTGTTTCATTTCATCAGAGTCAATAGTCAAAGACAAAGCTAAATCATGTAACACGCAAAGACCTCAGCTCGAATTATGCACCATCTGAACGATTCAACAAAAAATGTCATTATTGATGTTTGTGTTTCATTGGGTGAAGTCGAAGTCAATGCCGTGCCACATTGGGAGATCATGACGGCACAGTGGTACTCAGTGTCCTATTGCATGCCCGTGCAAAGCAATGTGAGCATTATTAAAACCCTGATGTGGATACCCTCAAAATTGTGAGATAGGATCTAGGTGGAGGACGCTAGACTTCCCATACCTGATCGCAGCTTCGGGAGTCCTGCCACACAACATCATTTTCGGGTGCACAAATGAGTTCATTTTAGCATATAGGTGGTATGAGGGGTGTACAACCCCAAGTGGGGACACATGGTTTCAATAACCAAGATTCCAGGTTTGCAGCCAAGGCCCATTTCGATGACAGGCCTCTGCCAATGCCTTTATCACATAGGCCTTCTGATGATACCGCCCCATTCCTTAAATTTAATGAGGTTCCAGGCAAGGAATGGCGCGGAATCCACTTCTCGACATCTAGTGAGGTAATAGGCACGAAATTATGTAGTCCAAAGACCACACGGCTCTACAAATCCTGCCGACTCCGCTTGATGAACAAGTTAAAGCTTATCAAGAATTCACATACAGTAAAAGCCTTGCATGCAAAGCCAGTGGAAGAATTTTCTGTCACAGAACAAAGGACGCAGAAGATATACCGCTCCGTAGATGCTTGATCGGGCATTCCTTTGATTTTAATAGAGATAAGATCCGCGGCATTTACGCTTGATCTTAAGGACGATGATACAGTGTCAAGATTTCAGCAAAGTTGAGTTGTCACAAATCATAGGGTTTAAGACGTTGATGTTCGTGTCGCCCATCACACATCAAGAGCATTAAACTTTCGTGTATCGGAAGAAATAATGAGAAAGCTCAGGTGCATACAAGGGTGATATTCGTTGTTGCTAATCCAGAAAGGAAGTGAACCAAAAAACTAAAGCAAATTTTGTCATGGCACAAACCTCTAATCAAAGAAAACCCAAAGAGTCTGAGGAATGTTCCCTCTCTGAATTAGAAGTTGCAGAAGAAGCGGCTCGAGCTGCTGTTGTTAAGGCATATGCAACAACATAAGCAGAATGCAGTAACTTCCGAGAACTTCCTAAGATACCATCATTTCACAAATTTTCCAGGCATGAACAATATGTACAAATGGAGGATTATGATGTCAGAAAGAGGAAATGGTCTGGTGCAATGCTTGGGAAGCAAGATTGTTCTTCTAAAACAGATTCTAGAAGTTATGGAGTTAAGAATTGGTCCAGCATATTTCTCATTGACATTTGTATTTGTTTTTGTTTTATGCCATTTTTACCAGAAGATGAATGTGCCAAAAAAGTTAGAGTAAAGGTTTTGGCAGCTATTTGGTCAAAGTAGTGGATTGCAATCATATGGAGAGTTCTAGTAAAATGACATCCTGAGAAGAAAATAATTGCACAGATGGAGAATTAGAATTTAATGCTCATGGCAGTATAGCCAGTAAGTCTCACAAGAAATACGAAGTATATCTATCAGAGTAACAGTCATGGCAGAATATACAATCACCAACATTCAAAACATTCTACAAGAACAATGTCACCTTACCTTGTTATACCATGTTTTGCTTAAAAGAAATAAGAGCATAAATGAATAGACTTGGGAAACAAACCCATTCCAGAAATCAGATGATGATGAGATTATGTATATATTACTTTATGAAAATCATCATAAGTTCAGAAGTTGAAGATCTTAAACTGCAAGTGAAGGTGTAATCAAAGTTTTAAAGAAATTTGTTCAAAAGACTTTGGCACATGTTTGTAGCAGTTGTCAATCTTTTTACACTTACAGTGCTACAAATGAAGGATCTCCCTAACAAAGAGGAAGGCAAGTTTCATTAGAACTCTATTTTTGGTTGGAGAAAGAAAGGTACGAGTCCCATTTGTCAAAGAAGCTTCCACCAGGTGTATTCAACCTCCAACACACATATTTTGGATAAAATTTGACTTCATGAAAATATGATCCAGATTTCTAGGGATCGATTATGTTATGTACCAAATCGAAGCCCACCGAGCCTTGGGAGGCTAACTACACTTCACCAACTATCAAAGACGAGAAAGAAGACCAACACATTATCATTTCCTTGATTTGAGGGATCGACTGCCACATCATCTAGATCGAGTCTGCTATGCACCAAATCAAAGCCACCGAGCCTTGGAAGGCTAACTACACTTCACCAACTATCAAGCATGAGAAAGGGGATCAACACATTGTCATTTCCTTGATTTGAGGGATCATTCTCTATCTTTTTGCATTGCTGTTTTAGTTAACTCAACAGATCGAGGTTTTTAGGATTTGTAGACTGTTTTGTAAAGGCTATAAGGCCTAAGAACTCATACGAGTGAAGGGGGGTTCAGTCCTGGATACACAATGGGCTATTGTACTAAGACTCTCATTTTCTAATACTGCATCACGTCTTCTTTCCATTTGGTGTGCGTCAGGGGCTTCCACATTTCTTCTTCAGACTGCTATCTTGTTGTCATTTGAATGGCTGTTATCCTATTTTTTTGGCTCATGACATGATAATCAGCTTCTTAGTTGTTTATTAGACCCTACTTTACACTGGTTTATGAACAATATTTTCTTCACCCAATCGAAGTTATTTATCGATTAATCAATTCTTGAGAGCACTGTTTCATTTGATTACATTGGGAGTTGTCTTCTCATTAGTTACTTTCCGTTATCCCATTGATCCAACCTTCATTATTTATAATTCATTGGTTACCAAGCACCTTTGGTCTACAACCACAGAGGGTTTCTTGCAGTGATTGGTAGTTGGCTACAAGATAAGCCAAATCAATCATGAAGAGACTTAGGAAGTCAGCAATCAAGAGGAATGGAAGAAAGACTACAATGCTTTTGTAGAAGACAACAAGATCTTTAGTGTGTGGACTCTGCTAGACAGAGAGAGCCAAATATATATTGCAAAACAATAAGGATGCGTGATGGAAGAATGGACTCAAGAACCTGAGGGAGATACTATGTGCACTCATGCTATTACGAAGCAAGAATTAGAAAATCCCATGATCCATAGAAGATGACAGCATATCCAGGATAGTAGCCATGAAAGACAAGACGTATCCGGGGCCTGACCTCAAGAAGTCTTCTTCTAAGAGAAGCTTTAAAGTATCCCCGGTTGTCCATCCACATCCTGTGATCCTGATGAAAGAAAGAAATGGAATCTTTAGGGCATGGAATCCACTCCCATGGACCCAAGAGCTAAACACGAGGAAGAACATGAAGATTCAAAGAAAGAGAGAAGACAACCAAATATTGTATCAAGAATCACAAGATTGTCGTCCTGATATGAACTCAATAAAGCAATCGCTGCAGGAACCGAAGTCATGATGAAGAACAAGTATGGAAGACTTATGAATGAAATCATTGAGAGATATAGAACTAGAGGTTCTCCCATGGAGGGAGAATACTATGATTACTTGTTCCATTAAACCGCACTTATCTCTACATGAGTCATTATCATCCAAGTAAACATCCATAAGTTGGAGTTATACATCATATGAATGCAAAGAATATTCTCGAGAGAAATTGAATAAAAGAGCGCATGAAGAAGAAATCTCAAGACTTTAAGGCATACGTAAAGAGGTCTTGTATACAGATAGAAGAAGATAACTTGGTGGAGAACCTCCAAAATTAGGAAGATGGTGAAGATTTCCTATAATATCAAGATGATTACTCAAAATATAAGATCTCATGATGACACAAGAATTGCCACATAGATATGTTCCATTTCTCCAACTACGATATACTCCATTGTTCACATCCACAAGAAGCCTTCACAGTGTTCCAAACTAAAGCACATTTGGAAATCAAGCATTACATTATTCCATGATGAAGTCCGTAAAGGAGAAAGTGGTTCTCCAATACATATCCACGATGAGCGATGAGCGCATATTTGGTAAAGATGAAAGAGTTTCAGGTACTTCAAGTCGGAGTCAGGAGACCTAATTCCTTATTGGAAAAAGGAAGAGATGAATCCCAACTTGGGAGGGAGCACTAAAAATATTATTGAAGACATTCATCAGTACAGTGGAGCTTTGGACGATTCTTTTCTATTCTAAAGTGGATTAGATTTCTATGAGAGCTTATTTCCCATCAGAAGCTAACATGGGAAATGTCCAGATTGATGATGTATCATGTACGCCGACTTCCCATTGTGGTTAACATGGGAGGGTCTAGGCGCCTCTTCACAGGGTTACCAGAAGACTGGCCTCGCCACGACAAATGATTTCTCATCAGGGTTAACATGAGGAATGGTTCATTTTGGAGGTTGATACATGACGTGCCTTTTCCTCAGGTTAATCGTAGGAACCGGTCCTGACAGCCATCCCTTAGGGTTTATACATCTTCCAGAGTGCACTTTGATTAGTATAGGAAAAATTGCCTAGGGTGGGGAATGGTCCAAAAAATCGTGACATGCATTCCTTAGGGGTTTATAAATTCTCCAGGGTGCATTCTGATTAGTGTAGGAAGAATGTCCCGTGGTGGGAATGGTCCGTGTTCATAAGACGACGTATTCTTCCTTTCTTGAGAAGAATAGTCCGTGACATCTCATTGTTCTACTCGAGGGAAGATATTCTTCATATCTCACATAATGCGAGTGAAATATTGGCCCGATGATTCAGCTTATATCATAACATCAAGTCAGGCAGTTGATATCATATGATCGTTATGAAGATGTAGTGATAGTAGATGTATACTACCTGCGGGTGGATGTGTTCCATTGTTCGTAACTATAATGCTATTGATCAAGTACTGTTTGCTACTTGGTGTGGTAGAAGGTACCACCAATCGGATTGTAGTTATGTACTACTATGGATAGTATCACGCTTGTGTTCTATTTTGTTCCTCGACACTTGAAGACCAATGCTTTATTGGAAATAATTATCGTGATGAACATTTGTTCGTAGGATTTTCCAGACAGAAAATGGTTCGTAACATTTACTCTTCTAGATTAGAAGAATGGCCTTTTGTATTATCTCTCTATGGAGTGAGCATCATGCCTGACACTGATATAGTATGATGATGATGATGCAAAATGATGATGATGATGGTGTTCATGATCTAGTGTATATAACTATGTTGATGCTACCGGTGAATGGTATGTTTGTGCTCAAAGACCACTGCCTTCAATACCTCACTAGCTAGGAGGAGAAAGGATATTATGGTAGATGCAGATATTTACCTCCATGTGTAAACCTCGACAAGGATAGAATACTCGAGAAGCAAGAGTTGTTCCTAATGAGTTGGTAGACAACCCTAAAAGACTTGTCTACCACAGAAGATTCTATATTAGGTTATTAGCCTGGCAGTTAGAAGCTCTAATTCAAAAATAATATTATATATTGAACGTGACAGACACCAAGAATGAGAAGTCAGCCCCAGCAAAGCTAGCCGTATTAGTATAAATACAGAGGCTAGTTCACTCGGAAAAGTGCCTCAAATCGCAGCGTCGCCTTTGGCGACCGCAAAGGTTCAGCTTCTGCTAGCTTGAAGGAGAGTTGTCGCTTGCGCTTGTCAGCCTAGCAGCTAGTGCTGACCATCTTCGCTAGGGCTTCAATCATCCGACTTTGGTGTGTTATCCTTGGGAAAGGTGTGCTACCCCTTGTTTGACTATCTAACCTAGGGTCTGCCTTCCTAAGTGATTCTCACAAAAGTTAAGGTGATCTGAGGGTAGCTTCATACCATGGTTGGGTGACAAGGGTATTTTCAATGGTAAAACGAGCACACATATTTCATATTCTAACACCTATAATATCCTGGCTCACCAACCTATAAAAGTTATGTACAATTGGGGTTCATCCTAGGGGTAGTACATTCAAGCATGTAAATTAAGGGAGGAATTTGGTGTCACATTCATAATCACTAGTTCTTTGATCATTTGATTATAATGCCAAGCTAAAGGGAGATGATTTCTAGATGAAAACATGAACAATACAGTTCTATAGCATTTCCTCGTGTTTTAGGAAAAATCAGAATCATTGTCGTAAGTCAAATATTGTGCATATTAATCATACAAAACATCCAACACCTCAATAAATCGTGATTTTGCGTCAGTTGTAACTCCTTGATTTTGTCCTTGAGTCTGATCTTCTTGGTCCTAGAGATTTATGTGACACTTCATCTAGAAGACAAGGTAGATTACATATGCTACAAGCATAACACGACCACTAAACCTTGAAATGGTTAATTCAAGATCATTCAAAAACTATATCTATGTGTGCATAGTACAACTGGGAAAATTAGGCCCATAACAACCATCAATAATAATCCTAAGTTGAGAACAACAACATCCTTGTTAAAGACATGTTATTTCTTATAATGAATAACAACACGGATGAAAAAGGAACATTTGAGAACAAGCAACATGTTTGACAAGATTGAACCAAGTAATGATTGTTGCACGACAAGAACCATTCCATTTTCAAGAGAATATTTTGAGATGGTCGTACCAGTCACTTTTCTAAATCTGTCATTTAAAATGCCTCCAACTATGGGACCAGTGAAAAAATGCTAGTTACTATATTACAAAACCTAGTTGCTTATCCAAAAGTGTTACACCTCAAGCTGAGAAAGAAAACCCATCCATTTTCTCCCTTCAATAAACAAGCATGAAAAAAAAAAATAGTGATTTTCATATCCAAGGAAGGAACATGATATCCCATAACACTTTTAGCTCTCTTCTTCAAAGAAGGCCAGGATAACTCCAATGTCTTCAATGCCTCTACTTCAACCAATTGTTTCATCGAGTATTCCATCTCTTGCAAGAGGACATGGTCAAATACAATCTTAACCAAAAAATTGTTGTCCCCACAATTTGCATGCTCCAAACTTGGGTTCTAAATCCTCATAAGGAGATTCAATGTTGGGGTTTCCCTCAAGTCTAAGTCCACCCCCAAGCATGCCTCATCACCTGAGCTCTTTTGAAGTTCCAAGAGGTTTTCTGGAGAGGGGTTTGCAATTTTGTCAAACATTGTAGTAGTCAATTATTTCTAAACCGATGGACCACACATACATTTTGGGAAATAAGAGGCCTGAACATTTTGATAATAAGAAAAATGAACAACATCATTTAATGGGACCTTGATTCCTAATGGGCTATTCCTCAGGTTTTCATCCAAAATGTACCTAAATAAAATGGTGAACAACAAGGCATATTAAAGGAATGTAGGCTCCTTCATTTCCTCCAATAATAGGTGAAGAAGGTGGATTTTAGTCTATACATCAAGAATCTAGCAGACAAGTTGCATACATGAAGGAAGTTTAGGAGAATTCAAGAAAATATAAGCCTGGACAATTTGATGGTTAGTTGCCATCAAATGTTGATGAGTTGTTTCCTTCATCACGCCATCAGAAGAGTCACCCAACACCCACATCAAATTTTGATCAAATTAATCCTACATAAAGGCCTCTTGAAATGGGTCCCCATGGTTTTTTTCCCTATGCCAACTCTAAATATCCTTTTAGTTCAGTGGGAATTCCTGCTGGTGGTCATTCAAAGTTATTTCCTTTGTACCAATCACTTAGCTCATTTCCATCAAGAAATGGAGGGCCATCATTGTTTTCATCAAAAATTTGAGATGGATCAAGGATTCCTGGAATCCATGAAGATATGATGGTAAGGAGACCCGAGGTAGCTGGAATAAGGCCTGATTTTATGGGATCCAGGTTGGAATTTCGCCATAGTTGAGTGGATCCTCTATCTCTTCCAATAATTCCAGGTAAATATTACATGGGCCCATCATCAAGTAGATAAAATATTGGTCCAATGGGTGGTCCAACAGCAGGTTTTGGATTTGGAGTTGGAGTACCTTCTTTCCTTTCACACCAATTGAGTATTTTAGTTGAAATCCACTTGGCTTTGATGAATAAGAAATAAATATTTTGGATTTCATTCTAGTATAGTGCATAATACCTTCCATCCCGGACATCATCCAATGGGTGTTGGAAATAGGATGTCTCCTTTTCATTCCTATGTTTCAGCTCCAGGTGGACTTGGGCCATTAGCCAATCATATGATGATTGGTGAGTCGGGTGCTAACCTTGGTGTCAGTGTTCCTATGCAAGGATTTCTTGGTGAAGGTGGATTTCACCAAATGGTAATCATTTAAGTTTTTTTATGACTAATTTATGTGTTATTTTTTGGAACATACTCTGTTATTTATTTGTTTGGATTTGTATCTACGAGTTCATGTTTTCATTACTATCTTGGTTTAATTTTGGTGATAAGAAAGGTCAAATGCCAAATGATATTGAGCCTATGGATCTCATAAGGAAGAGGAAACTAGGAAGCATTGGGTGGTGTCGAATATGTCAAATTGAATGTTATATTGTTGAAGGACTAGAACAACATTCATAAACAAGAGAGCACCAAAAGACAAATATGGACATGGTTTTGAGTATAAAGCATGATAATGCCAAAAAGCAAAAATAGTAAGGACAAATTTGTTTATCTAATATTAATATGTATCTGGTGTGTATTTTTTTTCTATTTCAACATGTGCAACATTTGGAAATAATAAACTTATTTTATAGCCTATATTTTTCTTTCATTATGCATTCAAATACTGTCATTATGTATGCATTAGATGCAATTATTATTTTGACGATAACATTGTGTGTATTATTGACTTTTTATTTAGAAGATTCATGATTTAATTTGGAGCACTAGACTAAATAAAAAGCCTTAAGGGTTGACATAATATATGTGATTTGCCAATCTATGCAATCTGCAGGATTCTATTCCATTCCCCCATGCATTCTACTTTCCCTCGATTGATAACCAGACAAAACAAAGTATTTTTCCACCTGTAATACATCTGCAAGTTATACAAAGATGTGTGTATTTACCGCTTGCTCCACTTCCACGATGACGGATTTGTGCCGAAAAACAAAATTAAATGTCTGCTTCCATGTCAATGACAAGATATTCTTTCTATCTTTTGGCCTTCCATATACTAAAAAAACATTCCCGACCAGCCTTCGGGCCACGAAGGCTGAAGAAGCCACCTAAGCTATGAAAAGAGGAGAAGATTCCAACTTTGAGAGCAAAGTTATCATGGAGAGAAATCATTACTTCATTATTGAGTCTACATCCCTTCGTCTTTTTAAGTTTTAACACATTGTTCAACACCCAAGTTATTCCCTTATTGACTGAGAAGTCCTTGGTCTCTCTTATATGATCTTGGCTTTGGTGGAGGATTGAAGTGGTGGAGCTCCAGCTGGAAGGAACTCAGCTGTTCTCAATCGCGTCGACACCTTAGGTCTCAGAATGCTTTCACTTCGCTGGATCATTTGTTATCGAATTTCATTTCATCCACTGATATCTTGAAAATATATGTATTATGATCCATGGGCATGTTTGTTTTGTATATTGATGGATTATGCTATCTAATGTAATAACCCTAAACTAAAGGCCAATATTATATCTTGCCTTTTTCAAGATCAAGGGTCATGATCCATTCACTCCAAAATGAATCACTTGAAATATTAAAGGATTTCTACCTTATTACATAAGCAAGTTTTATGAAAATAAAGTAACTTTAAAATTAGAAGGTACACTTTTAATAAAAGAACCAATTTACAACTTCATAAACCTATTGTGAGTTAAGTGCCTGGTAGTGTAAACATAAGATAACATATGCATACAAGACAAACATGTGGAGTAACTCCTGAGATATAAAAGCTAACACTCTCTGCAGGGAGTACCGCCACCTCCATCATCTGGTCTCATCACACTGTTCTCAGTAGGAGATCCCTTTGAACCCGAGCCATCCTCAACACCTCCGCATTTAACTCAAACTGAAGATCTTCTCCTGGAAACATCATGTAACCCTGAGCTCACTTCATCTCAATGAGCATTGATTTGATCAACGAAGAGCCTCCTCTCGCCGTGCTCAGAAGAGACTCATTTTCTTCTCTTGGAATGCAAGATTGTATCCTTGGCACCACCGCAGTCTCAAAAACTTCCTCATGCTCCTCATCCCATCTATGAATCATACATCATAGGTTTTCCTCTCAACATATACAACCCATCCACTTCTAAGCATCGATTAGTTGCAGCCCAATTCCTGGGGTCCATACCGCTTATAACAAGACATGTTCCTATCAACAATATATACAATATCTCTACATCCTCAAGGTTGAGACTAAGATAATTCAACTCTCAACCCTCGAACAAAGAGAACTCCATCAAGCTCCAAGAGTTCCTCAAACTCGAGTTGGAATCTAAATGATTCTCAACTCCATGTACATCTCTCTCCATACCACCTTCATTTACAACCCATCGACCATGACCAATCTCTGTGAAAACTAGGAATACTCGCCAGATTCCAATCATGTGGCTAGAGGCTCCACTATCCACAATCCATCTGGTATCACCTCCAAATCCTCTGCTGTCGTCATTGGAAACTAGGGTCACCAAATAAAATTCATTTTCATACTTTGAAGCAAATTCCTCCATGGTTGATGTAGCAGTTGTCTCGTGCCCCTAGAGAATTTTGTCTTCTTCTTCCTCTCAGCACAACGAGAGGCAAGGTGCCCCAAATTGTTACAACAAAATCATCTGACTTTACTCAATTGCTCCTACAATTTCCTTTCGTCTTATTCTTTGCAATAAGAGAAACATTATCATCAACTCTATTTGTCTTTTGATCACTGCTCTAAGATCTCTGATTCTCCTCGAAAGGGAACTATCCCACAGTCTTCTCTAATTTGGTAGATGCTCACGCCCCACCACACTTCACACAAAGACTTCCCATTATTTGGTGAATCCATTTAATTCCATCCTCACCAACTTAGAATCCGATATGACCTCTCCAACAGCCAGTCATTTCATCTTTCACTTGAGCTACCTCGGGTAAGATAAGAAGAAACACTCTCCTCCTTACCCATCTTGGTATCATGCAAATTATCCTTCAAGTCCATCTTTTGGTTCTCATTCTTCAAACAAGTTTTTAAGTGCATCACACATCTCCTTGGAAGTCTTTTCCTCAACCAAGTGTGTGATAAGGTGATCCTTCACCCCCTCCAAAATAATCATTTGAGCCTTGGCTTCCTTGATCTCATGTAATTCAGCAACAAGATTTGTTGCAAGAGCTACCACAACAGAGTTGACATAATTAAAAAAGTTATCTTGAGAACAAATTTAGACAATCGCATCTTCCATCAGAAATAGTTGGAAATGCTATCCACCGATTCCTCATATCTAATGCTTCATAGCCCATATTCTCGTCACAACTCAAGGAAAACAATCACACCTTTTGCCCAAATATCACACTACCATCATTACCGTAGACAAAGTCGATACCATGTAGATTTTTAATGACAAAAATCACTAAGCTGGAATTCTCTAGTCAAACACTTAGAAATGAGATAATTTTCTTCATAAACTTCTAAAATCTAAACTCAAATTGTAAATTCACTATATGTAAATACACATTGCTAAGAAAAAAAGTAAAGGAATAAACACAATACAAAGAACCTAGTAATACTCGGAAATTTAGGCAATGTCGTGGAAAACCCCAATGTGGGTAAACCCAACGTGAGAGAGAGAGAGAGAGAGAGAGAGAGAGAGATTATTAGTCAGTACATTACAAGAAAGAAAATCACATTGCCGCCAAGAGAAATCACTTCAACACCAAACAGCCCCACCTAAATCACTGACATCCAAGTCTCAGCATCAAGAAATTCTCCCGTGAAATGTACTACCAAAATCATGCTAACAAATTACAATGAACTGCTTTGTACATCCCAACAATTAAAACTCCTCTAAAATTGTGCCAAGACTCTCGATTTTCATGCCCTTTCCTCTTATTGTACAAATTGTACAGATCCTGCATGCGACGCCTCCCACAGTATAAAAATAACTCATCCACAAAACATAAATTCTTCTCGGGATTTCAGGCTCCAAATTCCTTGGAAAACGGCTCCCTCCTTTGTTTTCGCTTTTCCTCTCTAAGTTTACCGTAAAATCTCTCATCTCCTCCTCGATGTGTCTTGTACACTACCCAATGCATTTTTATAAATCAATGACATTTTCCCCTCCAAAGTGTCTTTTCACCTTCCCAACCCTAAATCCAAAGCACAAGATTAGATCTTGTCTTTTTCAATATCAAGGGGTCATGATCCATTCCCTCCAAAAATGAATCACTTGAAATATTAAAGTGATTTCATTTTATTACGTTTTATGAAAATAAAGTCACTTTTAAAAATAGAAGGCACGCTTAATAAAAAGTCACTTAATAAAAGAACCACTTTACAACTTTATAAAACCTATTACAAAGTTAAGTACATGGTAGTGTAAACATAAGGTAACATCCTCATATAAGATACAAGACAAAATATGTGAAGTACCTCCCGAGCTAAAAAGATAACACTTTACAAGTTCAAAGTCTAATTTTTAATAATAGTTTTCTCACAATGTTTTAGGATTTATATGCTATACTTTTTATATATCATCTGATAACATAACAACTAAAATGATTTTCTACATAGTATTTATAGTTTTGACAAAATTGCACCATACCTACTAATAATTGAGCTTCATATGTTAGTATTGGAATATGGAAACAATTTTCCAGCTTATTGTAGTATTCTTTATCATGAGTTGGGTTTTGAATCTCAATTTTGGAGTAGTTATTGGAGTGGAAATTCTCCCTCCAAGGGAAAAAACTATATTTTCCCCATCAATCCACATCTTTGCATCGCTTTTGTTTCTTTTGTGGCACTCACAATTCTTTTTGTTACTCTTGTGGCACTCATTATTGAAAGCTCTCATTGTTGTGCTAATGAACCAACAACATGACCATTGCATTAGATCACAATTGTTTACTTTCTCTTGTCAATTATCAATCTCTCCTACCAAGACTTTGTCCTTGTCAATCATAATTCTCTCCTACACTACTCTCTGATGATCCATATTTGTGTGCATTATTATAAATTCCATCATACATGTTAGTCACCTGATAATTTATGTCATTTGTGTAGCTAATCCTTTTGTATAACTTAGGTGGAATTGGACTCCAAATGAAATCCCTATGCAAGTTTATTGTCAAGACTTATAGGAACAATACATTGCTACAACATATATTTCTTTATAAATAATAACCTTCCTCATTAGTAAACCATTGATGAACCCAACTGTCGATGGTTTGACTAGCATAGTGTTTTCTTCCTCACCCAGTAACCATCGTAAATACAACCCATTCATCGGTACCATGTTAATAGCTCAACGGGATCCTGATGATATTTTGACAAACATTCATCGATGCTTTGTCGTAGCTTAGTCGCTCTTCCGATGAAGTAGAGATGAAAACGTGATGGAGTCATGATGACTGATGATCAGAATATTCCTCTATGATTTCTGCTTCCTCATGACAAACATTAATGATCTTCCATCTAGACTAGCAAGGACATCAACGGATGGATTTGAGATGAACCATTGGGCACATTCAATAAAGAGATTAGTTTCTCTCAATGCATCATAACCAACTTAATTTGTAGAACCTAGATTTGGGACACACATCGGTCAATGGTATGACGAATGTGTTCGTCTGTATTGTGATAAAATCATGATTGTCGTAATTGTGAAGGAGGTGACGCAAAGAAAAACGGGTTGTAGCCTTCGTCACTTCCTGATGCTGTAGTTGCATCAACATGCATCGATAAATTGTCGGAAATGAGCCCAATGTAGTAGTGTGCTAAGATTTTCCATTGGTGTATGAGACCATATATATTAAGTTTGTATCATGAGCCTTATTCTCCTTTCCTGTCTATTTCTAACCTTATATTTAAGGGATTCCACCCATGGTTGCTTGCATCCATGCATGATTTTTTTCTTCTTCCATTTGTTGCTTCCTATATCTTTATCCTTGTTATGTTTATCGCATGCAAACCATAACCAATAGACTAGGAGCATGTTTTTTATGCAATGTAAGCACTTTCTTGTTGTTTTTATTCTTTCATTCTTTAAACAATGAAAACTAAAAAAATCATAAAACACACAATTTTGGGGAAAGAAAGGAACTATTTTGAGTATGGGATTTTCCCTAATTTATCAAGTTCCCTTGAGTGGAAGGGAAACATTTAAAGGCTAAATTTTTCCACTACTTAATTTTTCATTTTTTCAAAGAAACTTTACTTCATTTTTTTTCAAAATGATTCACCCACCCATAGAAATTATTTTAATTTCTAAAATCACTAAATTTGTATAGAAACTATTTAAAAACTTTAGAAATATTTTTACAAAATATCTTCAAACATTTTATAGTTCACATTTTAAGAATTAGTAAGATCTGCCAAGGTTTTACACTTGAAGATATGCATGGATCCTTCAATTTTTTGTAGTTGGGAAGCTATCAATGTTTCCCTTGATTTGAGAACAAGCTATGAAGAGTCACTTACTTGTGTACTTTTATTTGGTTATCACAATCATTAAGTTTTAACAAAAACCAATCTGTTTATCAAAACAAAGCCTTTGTTTATCCAATTTGTCTCCCATTACTCACTCTTTGTTATAAACAAATGCCCAAATTGCACCTTTAGTTGAGTCATTTTTTCTGTATTTTATGGAATACTTCATGTTAGTCTTTTCCTGCATACTTAGTGCCAAGGAATGTCTTAAAGTCAGTCTTCCATGTGTTGATGTTTGGACAACATCGTGAAGACATTCTCTAGAATAATTAATAATATAATGATTGATTATTAAATATCATATATAATAAGTAAATGATAATAATAAATAATTATTGATTATTCAAGGGACGATCCTTTCATGGATGGTCAAAGATATGTTCCTTGGTGTATGGAACACTCTTCATTATAATAATATATCGATCATATATTGCGCATGGAAGAAAACAACATGGTATGAGAGAGCGTGATTGGGCTTAACTCCACTCATGGGAGGGCCCAGTGATCCCCGAAAGAAAGCGTTTCTTGTTTTAGCCGTGAAGCCCTGGTTGTGGTTGTGTGTATTCTGAAAATCCCATCACTGATCTAGGAAAAGGAGAATGCATAATTTGTCACGTAAAACTAGGAGCATTGTTGATCTAGCAAAACCTCACCAGCCTTTAATAGACTCAAGAAGAAACCAATCTACTTCTCAGATCCATTCTTTGTCATCTTGATCTCGACTGCCCCAATGAAATCAACATCTGGTTTAGGAGAGGGAATTTTTAATTTTCTTGTAATTCCTGCAATGGATTCACCAATGTCATAATATTTCATGCACGTTTGGCGAAAAATGGCCGCATTATGTTGCTTCAAGGGTTTGGAACAAGTCTGAATAAAATTATATGCGGCTTTATATTTTCCCAGAGCCACGAGCGATTCAACTTTGAGAACATTAGAGATTTTGTTCGAAGGTTCCAACTGCCAACATTTATCTGCATCGTGCAACGCTTCTGCATATCGTTGTAGTTCAATGTATGCACAACACCTATCATAGAGAAACTTCAATGCATGTTTCAACTTTTGTTCATGTCCAATATATCTGGAGAGGCCATAGAATTGGGATCTAGTGTAATTTCGAACACATTTGTTCCATTTTTTTTGTGAGCGTGATCCCCATTGCCAAACCACTGCTTGAATTTTGCATTGTTCATATCAGTTACATTTTAAGGTGAAGAAAAAAAACTCTCGACCCTTTCAACGGAAAAAGGATTGTCCATGCCAATGAATATGAAACCGTTCTTTCTTTTAACTAGGCGAGACTTCTTGACAACAATTTTTGTTCTCGATACTCTTTTTTTTGTAGCGAATGTTTGATTAATTGACAAGGGATCTGAAGAAAAAATAGAAAGAGAAATGACATCTTCAATATC
Source organism: Picea sitchensis (assembly GCA_010110895.2). Classification (NCBI taxonomy): domain Eukaryota; kingdom Viridiplantae; phylum Streptophyta; class Pinopsida; order Pinales; family Pinaceae; genus Picea; species Picea sitchensis. Next base: position 18,562 of record SNQJ01S0001351.1, read on the forward strand.
GTCCTCTTTCATGACCGTATGGATATTCCCAAATTTGAAAGGAATGACACAGAGTTTTCCATACAAAACCAAAGGCGATTCATTACAAGTTCTCAACAATCAAATTGATAAAATTCCCTAGAGGGCCATGTGTGGACTAGTAGGGGGGAATGTAGAATTCATCTGACATGCCTCAAATTTTTAGATGAAGGAACCAAGACATCGGCTTCACGAGGAAACCTCAATATGTCTTCTAGACATTGGTTCCATTAGGGACCCTCGATATGTCTTAGACATTGGTCTCATGAAGGAACCCCGATATGTCAAGTATGGTCGAAGATGAATTAGCATGATCATCCCCAAGGTAACAAGTGGATAGTATGTTTTTAGATCTACTTGGAGAATCCATAAATGTGATAGTTAAAGACATAGGGAACAAAACAATGGTTGGTGGCAAAGGGCCATTTTGGACCGTGGTTCTCCTAGAAAGAGGGAGCCGGTTGGCTCATGCAGAGGCGCATATGGAGGGAAATACCTCCAACATGGTATGTCAAAGAGAGACATTACCAAACATAATTCTCAGAGACATGAATTCTTTAGGAGCTAAAGATACCCGGACCGGATCATACTCAGATAGAAGAGAGGCCCAAGGATCATGATACAACCACCGCACTGCCTGTAGCAATAACCATGGTGATAGATCTAGTGGGAGGAGGTTCACACATGAGACCTCAGAGGGAGAAGGCAAGTCCCAAAGACATGAGTCTATCCATGAGATGTTGAGGAAAGAGGGCATGACATCAGTTCCAATGTATGCAGAGGCACTCCCAGAGAGGGAAGAGGTACTACATCCAAAGGGAGCTTGAAATTGGAAAGCTACCCTTAGAGAAGGAGGAAGAACTACCTTCTGCGTCAAAAGGAGGTGGTACTACATCCAAAGGGAGCGGAAATTGAGTTACCTCTAGAGAATGAGGAAGATATACCTTTGGTGTCAAAGGGAGCAGAGACAAAGGGAGAAGGTATCCTTCAGAGATCTAGAGCTCCTCATGGAGATTGATAGTGAGAAACATGAAGAGATGGTTCCTTCCCCTCAATCTCTAGCACCGTGAGGGAGACAATTATCTATTGATCCAATTGATCCCTGATCCCGTAGCTCTCATCGATGTTCCCAGACATTGTGGTAGGTCGAAGATCCCCTCGCATGGGCTCGGCCAAACTCTGCTGTGAGGTAAAAGGACATGCACCCTCGTGGTACCGAGAGAAAGATAACTCAAAGATATTTGTGTTGTGCCGCAACAATGAGCCACATCATTGATTTTGATCCTTCTTTTCATGGAGAAGCAGTAGGTCAGTGGGTTTGGTAAGATTCCATGACATAAGAGTATTATTCCATCAAGAAGAATGATGTGTGGAATATTGTTCTAAGATCTGAAATGGAAGTCTATAGTGACTTCTAAGGATCTATAAGATCAAACACATAGCTGATGGGAGCATCGAGAAGCATAAAAGTGAGATTTGTTGTTGTGATGATTCTCTCATGTGGAGAGAATAGATTATGAGGAGACATGTGCCCTCGTTGCTCGATACACTTCTATCCTGATGATTATTTCCTCAAGAAGATCCATGGGTTGGAGACTATATCAAATGGATGTGAAGACAACCTTTCAATGGAGAAATTGAGGAAGAAGTATACATCTAACGCTTCAGAGAGTTTCGCGGATACATGAGAAGGAGTCTCATGTGTGCGTGTTGAAGATACCTTGTATGACTCAAGCAACCACCTAGCTCGGGTATGCGCGACTGATGGACACCCCACGATTTTGGGCTTCAAGAAAGTGTTGCTCCATCCCAGCCTATACTACAAACACCGTTAATGGTGAGTCCTTGATTTTTGTTCCTCTACGTTGATGATTTATTCCTCAACAATACAGAAAAGCTCCATTGTTGAATGAAAGTATGCAGTCAATTTCTATGTTTGAGATGAAGTACCTTGGTAGGATGCACTACTTATTGGGACTAGAGGTGGCAACAGAACTCCATGAGATCTTCCTGAGTCAAGAGAAATACATAATTGAGATATTGAAGAAGTTCGGGATACCCAACTTGAAGCTCGTGGCTACACCAATGGTGACGACCGAAGAAACCAAGTGTGTCTTCTTCAGATTTTGACGAAATTGATCCTCAATCGCATTGCATAACCCATCGATAATTGATATATCCAAGTTAACACTGCATCAAATATTTTCTATGCGCAAAGAGTGCACTTAGCCGCTTATGTCAACAGATGTAGACACGCTAGATTGTTGTGAAGCATGTTGAGATACTTAAGTGGAAGTACTGCATGGACATGGTTTGAGATATACTTCCAACATTGATATGATATAGCAGGAATATATTGACTCGATTGGGTGCGAGCACGGTAAAGAGCACCTTCAAGTGTTAAGCCACTTTGGGATCTTCATGGTATCCCGGTGTAGAATGAAACTTAACCCTGTGGTTTGACATGTATATAGTACATTGCATTAAGTATGCTAGTCCGTGAAACAACGTGGCTTCACAAGATCCTTGCATATTTATCCAAACATGTGTTGGATTCCACCATTATTCATTATGGTAACCAAAGTTTTGTGAAGTTCTAAGAGAATCTAGTGTTTCATGACAAATCTAAATCACATTGATATCAAGTACCATTACATACAAGACATGGTGCAGAGGAAGGAAGTATTGGTATTGTACCTTCCTATAGATGAGCAGTTGTCGATGTTCTTACCAAATCTGGACAAAGTTCACTTTCGTGACAAACTTGGTGTGTGGAGCAGAGAATGCCTCCCTCGCTAAGAGGGAGTGTTGATGTTTGCTCACACATTCTCCCAGACTTAATTCTATATGACTAAGTTGATTTGATCTATGATGAAACTTATCCGAGAAGGGATAAGTGGGACACTTGTCCCAGAAGGGATAAATGTGTTTGGTATTATATCCCAACATCCCCTGGAGAGAACATAAGGACATGTCCCATGTGGAGAGCATATGAGGACATATCAAGGGAGTTTACCTCGACGTCATACACCATGGGAGTTGACCCTAGTGTTTTAGAGGGTGTAGCCTTGTAGTCCACATGGGAGTGCCATGTGACAACATCCTCCGTGATCATACTCCCCCTGCGGAATTGAGTTGAGTTGATCTCGTGATGACACTTATTTGAGAAGGATAAGTGCATTTGGGATTATATCCCAATGTCCCTCATGGAGAGCACATGAGGACATGTCATGTGAGTTGATCTCTTTGATGTCACACACTATGGGAGTTGACCCTAGTGTTTCTAGAGGGTGTAGCCTCTAGGAGTTCACATGGGAGTGCCATGTATTACATAATTGTTTCTACTACGGTGGTTGTGTACCAATGGAAAATAGTTGTGTACTACTATGGAAAGATACCTCCCCAGCTAAGAGGGAGGTTGATGTTTCAACATTGAGCGTAATCCTCCTAGATCAACAGCAAAACCAAGATAGATGATACATTGAAGATAAAGGTGCACTTGTGGTAAATGGGCCCAGACATAGTCCTTCCTGATCATGACAAGGAATATGGACTCGAGGTGCTTGAAGTGCTTTCCACGGTCGGGCTAGCATCGGGGCTGACATTCACTCACGTGTGTGTACTTGTGTTGAAATATCCTGGTGGTATTTGTCCTACCATGGTGATTTGACAAGGAATAATAGTAAAGACTCAATATGTTGTATGTTATTACGTGAACTCACAAGGAGCCCTAGATCTTAGAGAGAGCTAATTGGTTCAAAGGGAGAGCTCCAGAGTTTCTCTCCTTGCCTCGTGGGAGAGACACGCCTCCCAAGACTTACAAACAAGTTTCTTGAGTCTAGGGTGAAGTTTGCATACTTCCAAAGACAAGCTTGGCATGGTGCGTAATGTCTCCCTGCTGAGAGGGAGGTTGATGTTTGGACAACATCTGAAGACATTCTCTCTTAAACTAATAATTAATAATGAGCAATTATTGGATTATTAACATCATATATAATAAGTAAAATGATAATAATAAATATTATTGATTATTCAAGGATGCATCCATTCATGGTCACCATATGTGCCCCTATATATGGAACACTCATCATTGCAATAATATATCGATCATATCTTATATGAAGAAAACAACACTATGTTTTCCATTTTCCTTTGAGTTGAGTGTATGTCTTAATCATTCATCATATCTTCATGACATCATATTGGTTGAAAGTATTCATCATTTCCTTTCTTCAAGAAAATCTAATCCTTTCAGCATCAACACATTTCCTCTAGGAGTTTGATTTAAAGGCTAAATACCTTGGTTTTCACCTTCGTCATTAGAGGATTTCCTTCTATTTAGTAGTGGATTATCATCAATGGTCGTTAATTGAATGATTCCTTCCAATGTTCAAATTTGAATCATTTATTCACACTATTAGGATAGTACTAGTACCTTGGTGCCCATAATTATTCTTATTGGTGGGTCGCCTCGCATCTGGTAGGAATTTTCATTATTGATTTTGACTAGATGGATTTTCCTATGTTTAACTTCAACTCATTATCACATATGACTAAATGTACTTGGCGATGTTATTGTTTTGGATTTCGTCAAAAACCATGAACATTTGTCATGGGTCGTTTAATCCTTGGGGGCTCATCTTCATCAATGTGGTCACTTACGACTTTGGTGACATTGTACCATTGATCTTAGATGATGTATTGATGATATATTGAAATATTGATGTTCTTCGGCTTGGCCCTTTCAGTTATTGAGCCGTGAACCACTTTAACGTACTATGGTCTTTTCTACCTGAGCCATGGATCCATCTATATGAGGCACTTGAATCCACTCAAACATGAGCATAGGAATGCATGAATTATGAAAGAAAGAATGGTTATCTTACATTGTGTTGCGATTGCAAGAGATTTCTTTGTCCTCTATCCGAACAACAATTTTCCCCATAGGGTCTTGAATGTCCAATGTTATGAAGAAAGTTGTAATGTATTTTGGCCATGTGATACTCTATTGACCTCATAAATTAAGGGTCCTTTGTTAACACTCTATTTTTTCCACCATGAACATCTAATGTTGACTTTCGAAACATTACCGTGTAGACTTTGAAAAAGGAATCTTGAGTTACACAAATCTTGAGATGATATTCCTTGTTTAAAGGTTCTTCCAAAATCTTTGCATTGATTCTTCTAGAAGAATCTTTAAACAATGACATTGATCACAAAAGCCTTAGAATTGGGAATATTCATTCACCTTGATTTTGATGATATGAACCACATTGTCATTGAAATGTGCACATAAGGGTTAAAAATGTCACAATTAATGAACCTCCTCTCCTTGAGTAGCAAGCACACACCACTTGAAAAAGGTCAAATATCAATGTGTACATTCTCTAATGTTATCAAACCAAAGTTGATCACTTGGATGAACTTCCCCATATTGATTAAGTTAAGATAAATTGTTTGTACAAAACCCAATGTGCATTATTAATAGAGAACACATCTTACTATGTTGATTAGCTCCAATTTGATAATGAGTGCAAAGTCCAATGTGTATTAATTGGAGTACACTTTCTTATGATAACTTCCCCATATTGATTAAGTAAAGATAAATTATTTGTACAAAACCCAATGTGCATTATTAATAGAGAACGCACCCTCCTACGATGATAAGGTCCAATTTGATAATGTGTACAAAGTCCAATGTGTAGTTAATGTCCAATTTGATAATGTGTACAAAGTCCAATGTGTAGTTAATATTGATTACTTAGGTACACATAATACGCCTTGGGAATCTTCAAGTAATAAATCACATTAATGATACAAAACCCTAGGATTAAGAAGTATATCATGGAGAGGAAGATTGTCAAAGACTTGAAGACCACTGAATACAAGAGAGGCTTGAAAAAGAACAAATATGAGAAGGACTTGGAGCCATCTCACCACTAAAAGGCATGGATCTAGGGATGTGATCTATTTTCTTATGATAATAGAAGTTCAGTTTCGCCATCATATTTGTTGGCATTGGTTTAATATTGTTACTTGTATGCTTATTTTATTTTACTGAATTAATCAAGTAGATCTAGAATTGTTTTCATTTTGGTTTGCAAGTTAGATTGATGGTTTTGTTACTTATAGAGTAGGAAAGTGTTTTTGTTTCTCTTGTGTCCTACAATCTTGGAGCTAGGACCTCCTTCTCTTGTTCATCCATCCAACATTGGAAAATCCATCAAGTAACGCAAATTATAGGTTCCTTTCTTCCCTTCTTTATTGAAACACTTGTTACTTTGTTTGTTGCTTTGCTTAGTGAAGTAAAATTTGTTTTCTTAGACACTAACCCTCCAATCAACAAGTGGGGTTTGAGTAGTACAACTGTACAAAAAATCATGTCAACACCTATGATAAGGGAAACTCCAGCCAAGGAGAATGATAAGGAGAGTAGTCCAAGGAGAGAGACAACTCTAATGCATTCACTGAATAGATGTTGAATATGTAAGGAGTTGTTGAGAAATATGCACAATGATTTGTAAGAAAAAGGCAGAAAACATGGCACAAATGTTGAAATAATGTAATCAAGAAAGAGTATTCTTATTATTATCGGGATATTTTATTCATGTGGATCAACTCATTGTGGATTGATCATGCTCCGATATTGGCAGGACCAAATCCCCTTGCTGGACAATTGGTCAACAAACACCATAATAGGCGCATAAGAAGTCTACCACCAAAGGACTAAAGACCTGTGAATATAATAGCTGCGGGTTTACCCACCAGATTGAGAAGTCGGCCCGCCAGTGAAAAGACACTTCACGCAAGCCGTAATCCTCAGAGAATAGTTGAGGTTAGCTTCATTTGAACACAACTCACTTGCTCCGCTTGAGAGACAAGTTTTGATCTGCTACTAGAGAAGGAGAGAGAGTGGCGATATCTGGGAGAGGACTTCTTCCGCTTTAGCATAAGATCTCTTTGGCATTGTATTGGCTATTTATTAAGGAAGTTTTGTCGGGTTTTCTTCCCTCAGAGGGTTTTCCCGTGATAAATGTTGTGTCTCAGGAATGTGTATTTCTCAATGATCTGTTCTTATGTTGCTATATCTATTGAAATGCAAAGAACTATAATGGCATAAACATTAACATGGTATCGTGAGCTGCTTCAAGGAAGCATATTGCAAGAGGAAAAACGTCACCGCTGCAGCACCTGCAAATTAGGTTTTTCAAAAGTGAATATTTTCATCTCTAAAACTATCTAGAAAGTTGTGCCCTCCCCCCTGCGATCAATTTGGCACTATCAGCGCATCTTTCAGTGGCTAGATCTTTCTGAAAGTGAAACCCTAGTTTTCACCAGTACCAGAAGTATCAGAGTGCCAGAAGTACCAGAATACCAGATTTACTAGAAGCACCAGTCCAGAAAACTGCAGATCAAGTTTGAGGGGTAAAAGTTGATTTTCGAAATTGAACAAGCACTAGCTAACTCGCCTCAACTCGACGAGATCTATCCCCCGGATTAGAATTTCAGTCTGGTTTGAATAATTAGGGTTTTCATAAACCCTAAAGTTGCGCTTGCGCTGCGCCCGTAACTGCCAGGCCAGTAGCACTGCTGCAACAGTGTACCTGTGAGAACCGCTTGGTAATCACCCTCAGTTTCTTCTCTAAGAGTTATAATGATTATCACGCTACCGTGATGGTGCTACTACCTGCAAATGCTATCGAGGTATGTACTTATGATATGTTTAATGGTTAAAACCTCAAGAGTATTCAGAAATATAGATCCGTAATGATCTCAAGATCCAACACATTCAGAGGAATGATGCAACCTGTGTGTGTGATTATTCTAATATACATCTATTTTTCATGACATTATATTAATCAAGGTTGTGATGTTGAAGCTATGATCAAATTATTGTAATGATTAAAAGTTGATCATAGAGTTTATCCTCAACCTAACCTTCTCACAAGATAGTGTATTGTCTTAGTACAACATTGTGTTGAAGAAAGCACTTGTCATCTTTAGTGAAGGAGACTCCGAAGAAAAGCAAGCACTCATTCTCGAGAACAAGGCTCCGTGCTCATTAAATGTTGATAAGATTCAAAGGTACACATGACAAGTTGATGACTATAGTTGAGATGTAAGTCCTTGTAAAGCATTATACTTGATAGAATGTGAGAATAGATGTAACATTTCTTTACTATCACAACTAACACCTCCTCTAGGAGAAACCTCTGGGTGTTAGTCTGTCAGGTTGCCATGGAAGAATGCTTGGTCACAACACTATGAGAGTGTTGACCTCATTTCGTATTGTATTCCTTACCTTTAATCTTTTCTTCAGATAAATTATAAGTGATAGCTCTAAAGGAGCTACTGTGATGATTGTTCATGCTGTTGCTTTATATTATCAGAAGGATATTATTCTTGCTTGTTGTTTTGTTGACCTTGCTCCAGGTCACATGACGAAGCTATAGTGAAGGTTGCAGAAGGAAACGTGCTAAAGGAGAGACCATAAATGAAGCAATCATCATTGGAAAAGAAGAAGGTGGCTCAAGGGTCATTCAGAAGCTGCCATGACCATTGAAGAATCTTGGCATAGAAGATTAGCTCACTTCAACTACAAGGTGCTACCATACATATGCAAAGCGGTCACAGGTTTACCGGAACTCAAAGGTGACCATGAAGGCATATGCAATGGATGTGCACAAGGGAAGAACATCAAGAAACTGTTTCCGAAGAGGGACAACAAGACAGAAGGAGTCCTAGAACTCATTCATTCAGATATGTGTGGGCCAATGCCATCATCCTCCATTAGTGGGTATGTATATTATGTATCATTCATTAATGATTATTCTCATAAGACCTGGATATATTTGAAGTGTTCAACAAGTTCAAGGAATTCAAAAGCCTTGATAGAGAACCTTTCTGTAAGGAAGATTAAGATACTCAAGTCAAGATACTCAAAACAATGTAGCTGAACGGAAGAACAGAACCATGTTGGAAGTCGTGAAGATCAAGATCTTCCTATGTGCTTATGGGCAGAAGCAACAATGGAAGTTGTTTATGTGCAGAACCAATTATCCCATAGCGCACTTGGGTTCAAGACCCCGGAAGAGATGTTCACCGGAAAGAAGCCAAAGGTAAGCCATCTTAAAATATTCGGTTGTCCAGTGTTTATTCATATACCTAAAGAAAAGAGAAACAAGCTGGACCCTTCAGGAAAGAAGGAAATATTTGTGGGATACTGTGAGGTCTCCAAGGCCTTCAAAATCTATATACCAGGTCAACATCACATTGAGATCAGAAGGGATGTTACCTTTGATGAAGATGCAGCGCTCAAGAAATCTAAACTGTGCTAGCTTGAAGAGGTATATGAAGAGGAACCCGTAATCCTCAATACTGCAATGAGGGAGGTTCCCAGAGCTGCAGAACCAAAGAGGGAAGTCGTAACTTCCCCTGATGAGGAACTTCTAGAAGACCATGATATAGTAGAAGTGCAAAAACCTCCTCAGATGACGATCCTCCATAAAAGAAAGCAAACTTGGGCTAGAGAGCTTATTCAAGATGGAGAGAAATATGGTGTTCCTGAAGGAACTACGAGACAGGTGAAAAGACCAAAGCCATTCTCCAGTTATACGGCTTTGATGTGTGATCTTCTAGAAGAGGAGCCTACCTGCTCTGAAGAAGCCATTCAGAGAAAAGAATGGGCAGATGCCTTGACAGAGGAATACCAATCCATAATGAAGAAAGAAGTATGGAAAATAGTTCCCAGATCGAAGAATAAAGATGGGGTATCCTACAGATGGCTCTTCAAAATAAAACATGCTGCTAATGGAAGTATTGAGAAGCATAAAGCAAGATTTGTCACTCGTGGCTTTTCCCAGAAGGAAGGCATTGACTATGAAGAGACATTCGCCCCTGTGGCCAGATACACTTCGATCAGGACCATCATAGCTCTTGCAGCTAAGATGAAGTGGAAGCTGCACCAAATGGACGTAAAGACAGCTTTCCTAAACGGTGTCATCGAAGAGGAAGTGTATATAGAGCAACCTCAAGGATTTGAGGTTGAAGACAGGAAGTCTCATGTCTACAAATTGAAGAAAGCCTTATATGGATTGAAGCAAGCTCCTAGAGCTTGGTATGGCCATATAGATAGCTTCTTGACGAGCTTAGGCTTTACCAAGAGTAAAGCAAACTCAAATATCTACTTCAAAATTATGGATAATGAGCCAGTAATCTTACTGCTATATGTGGATGACTTATTCTTAACTGGAGAAGAAAATCTCATCGTTGAATGTAAAAGGAGACTTGCCTCTGAATTTGAAATGAAAGACCTTGGCCTAACGCATTATTTCTTAGGTCTTGAGGTATGGCAGAGTCCAGAGAAAATCTTCCTTAACCAAGGGAAGTACACGGTCGAGATCTTAAAGAGATTCGACATGCTAGAATGCAAACCCATGAATACACCCATAGAAGCGAAGCTGAAGCTGTTGGTCGATACTTCGTCAGATTTGATTGATGCCACACTGTACAGACAGATTATTGAATCACTAATGTACCTAACGAACACCAGACCAGACATTTGTTTTGCCGTGAACACCTTGAGTCAGTTTCTGGTAGAGCCCAGACGTGTTCACCTAGTGGCTGCAAAACATGTGATGAGGTACCTTAAAGGTACGATAGATTATGGTCTCAGTTATGATGGAGATCATGATTTCACATTGAGTGGATATACTGATGTAGATTGGGCAGGAAGTGTTTCTGACAGGAAAAGCACTTCAGGATGTTGTTTCAGTTTGGGATCAGCCATGATCTCGTGGCAGAGTAGGAAGCAATCCAGTATTTCTCTCAGCACAGTGGAAGCAGAATACATTGTTGCATGTTCTACTAGCTGCAAAGCTATATGGCTTTGAAAGTTGCTAACCGGCCTATTTGATTTGGAGATGAGAGCAACCGTGATTCTATGTGACAACCAGAGCTGTATAAAGATGACAGAGAATCCTGTATTCCATAACAGGTCGAAGCACATAGAGATCCGCTATCATTACATCCGCGACATGGTACAGAGAGGAGCCTTGAAGCTCCAGTACATTAGCATGGATGAACAGGTTGCTGACGTGTTGACCAAGCCTCTATCTCGCGTAAAGTTTGAGTACTTCTGAGATAAGCTTGGCATAGTCCGAAAGGACCTTCCTCGAAAGGGGGAGTAGATGTGATGATTTTCCTTGCTTCTGACCTAGCTGTCAGACGTAAAGCAAGATGTGATGTGTTCCTTGCTTCTGACCTCGTTGTTAGACGTAAAGCAAGATGTTTCCTTGCTTCTAACCTCGTTGTTAGACGTAAAGCAAGATGATGTGTGTGTTCCTTGCTTCTGACCTCGTTGTTAGACGTAAAGCAAGATGATTCATTGCTTCTAACCTCGTTGTTAGACGTAAAGCAAGATGATGTGTGTGTTCCTTGCTTCTGACCTCGTTGTTAGACGTAAAGCAAGATGATTCCTTGCTTCTGACCTCACTGTTAGACGTAAAGCAAGATGATGTGTGCGTTCCTTGCTTCTGACCTCGCTGTTAGACGTAAAGCAAGATGGTTCCTTGCTTCTGACCTAGTTGTTAGACGTAAAGCAAGATGATGTGTTCCTTGCTTCTGACCCAGTTGTTAGACGTAAAACAAGATGATGTATACCTTGCTTTTGACCTAGTTTTTAGACGTAAAGCAAGATCTGACTTGCACTAAGCTACCAGCCTAACAGCTGTGACATAGAGCCAGTCTAGTACTGTGATGGGCCATCCTAGTGCTGTGATGAGGTATCATTTTTTTTATACTGATACATATTGATGCAGATGATGATGGCATTCTTTCAACAATGACGATGCTACCGATGAAGAAAACTTCCGATGATTTATAGATACGCCAGCTAAGATGATATTGATGATGTTGTCCTCCCACCTAATGTTGTTGATGATGTTGTCCTCTCTCTCTCGCATGATGTTGTTGAAGAATACCCTGCTTGTTAAGGGGGAGTGTTGAAATAATGTAACTGCAAAGAGTATTCTTATTATTATTGATATTTTATTCATAGGATCAATCCCCATTGTGGATTGATCATGTCGGATATTGTAATAGG
>SNQJ01S0001351.1:37188-57824 GCA_010110895.2 Picea sitchensis
ACTGTTTTATTTGATTACATTGTGAGTTGTCTTCTCATTAGTTACTTTCTGTTATCCCATTGATCCAACCTTTCATTATTTATAATTCATTAAGTTACCAAGCACCTTTGGTCTACAACCACAGAGGGTTTCTTGGAGTGATAGCAGAAGCTACTACAAGATAAGCCAAATCAATCATGAAGAGACTTAGAAGTCAGCAATCAAGAGGAATGGAAGAAAGACTTATGACGTTTTGTAGAAGACAACAAGACGGAAGTGTGGACTCTGTTAGACAGAGAGAGCCAAATATATATTGCAGAAAACAATAAGGATGCAGATGGAAGAATGGACTCTGTTAAACGGAGGGAGATGATTATGTGCACTCATACATGAAGCAAGAATTAGGAGGGAGATAATCCTATGATCCATAGAAGATGATGAAGTATATATCCATGATAGTAGCCATGAAAGACAGTACGTATCCAGTTCGACCTCAGAAGAAGTCTTCCTCGAAGAGAAGCTTTAAAGTATCCCTGGTTGTCCATCCACATCTGTGATCCGGTGATGAAAGAAAGAAATGGAATCTTTAGGGCATGGAATCCACTCCATGGACCCAAGAGCTAAACACGAGGAAGAACATGAAGATTCAAAGAAAGAAAGAGAAGCCAGCACAACCAGTCATTGTATCAAGAATCACAAGATTGTCAGGCTGATATAAACTCAATAAAAGCAATCAAGCAGAGGAACTGAAAGTCATGATGAAGAACAGTGTATGGAAGACTTATGAATGAAATCATTGCGAGATATAGAACTAGAGGTTCTCCCAGATGGAGGGAGAATACTATGATGATTATTTGTTCCATTAAACCAGACTTATCTCTACATGAGTCATTATATCATCCGCAACATCCATAAGTTGGAGTTATACATCATATGAATGCAAAGAATATTCTCGAGAGAAATTGAATAAAGAGTGTATGAAGAAGAAATCTCAAGACTTTAAGGCATACCAGAAAGAGGCCCTTGTATACAGATAGAAGAAGATAACTTGGTGGAGAACCTCCAGTGCACAGTAGAAGCATGGTGAAGATTTCCTATAACATCAAGATGATTACTCGATAGATCAGATCTCATGATGACAGAAGAAGTGCCACATGGATATGTTCCAGTTTTCCAACAATGATATACTCTATTGTTTAGAGATACATGAAGCCTTCACAGAAAATTGGTGTTCCAAACTAAAGCACATTTGAAATCAAGCATTACATTATCCATGATGAAGTCCAGAAAGGAGAAAGTGGTTCTCCAATACATATATCCACAGATGAGCAGATGAGCAGACATTTTGGTAAAAGATGAAAGAGTTTGTGTACTCAAGCTGGAGCTCGTGGAGACGACTTCCTTATTGAAAAAGGAAGAGATGACTCCCAAGTTGGGAGGGAGCACTAAAAATATTATTGAAGACATTCATTGAAAAATAGTGGAGCTTGGACAGATTCTTTTCTATTCGGAAAGTGGATTGAGATTTCTGACAGAGAGCGATTTCCCATTGTAGTTAACATGGGAAATGGTCCAGATTGATGATGTATCATAGACAGCGACTTCCCATTGTGGTTAACATGGGGAGTGGTCTAGGGCAGTCTCTCTTCTTGAGGGTTACTCAGGAAGACTGGCCTGCCTCGCCGGACAGCGATTTCTCATTGTGGTTAACATGAGGAATGGTTCATTTTGGAGGTTGATACATGACAGTCTTTTCCTCTTGTGGTTAACAGAGGAACTGGTCCGGACGGTCATCCCTTAGGGTTTATACATTCTCTCCAGAGTGCACTTTGATTAGTGTAGGAGGAATGGCCCAGGGTGGGGAATGGTCTAGGCTCATCAATCAGGGACATGCATTCCTTAGGGTTTATAAATTCTCTCCAGGGTGCACTTTGATTAGTGTAGGAAGAATGTCCCAGGGTGGGGAATGGTCCAGGTTCATAAGACAGGACAGATATTCTTCCTTTCTTGAGAAGAATAGTCCAGATATCTCATTGTTCTACTCTGAGGGAAGATATTCTTTCATATCTCACATACGTGAGTGAAATATTGGCCCAGATGATTCAGTTTATATCATAACATTGCTTCTGTGCAGGTTGATATCATATGATTGTTATGAAGAGTGTATGATAGTAGATGTATACTACTGTGGTGGATGTGTTCCATTGTTCGTGACTATACGTTATTGATCAAGTACTTGTTTGCTACTTGGTGTGGTAGTGTACCACTGGATTGTAGTTATGTACTACTATGGATAGACACAGTTGTGTTCTATTTTGTTCTGATTGCCTTGAAGACTATCAAGCAGTTTATTGGAAATAATTATCAGCCAGATGAATGATGAACAGAGATTTTCCAGACAGAAAATGGTTCAGAACATTTACTCTTCTAGATTAGAAGAATGGCTCTTGTATTACTCTATGGAGTGAGCATCATGTCTGATTACTCAGATATAGTATGGTTTCGAGAGATGATGCAAATGATGATGATGATGGTGTTCATGATCTAGTGTATATAACTATGTTGATGCTACCGGGTGAATGGTATGTTTTGTGCTCAAAGACCATTACCTGTAATACCTCCCTAGCTAGGAGGGAGTGTTGATATTATGGTAGATGCAGGAGGTATTTACCTCCATGTGTAAACCTGACAAGGATAGAATACTCTGAGAAGCAAGAAGAAACCCTAATGAGTTGGCTAATAACCCTAAAAGACTTGTCGGCTCAAGAAGATAATTTATATTAGGTTATTAGCCTCCAAGAGAAGAAGTCGACCAAAAATAATATTATATATTGAACAGACAGATACCAAGAATGAGAAGTCAGCCCTAGCAGTTAGCCAGAATTAGTATAAATACAGGAGGCTAGTTCTCATTCTGGCAGGCAGTCTCAAAATTGCAGTGCCCAGTCTTTTGCGCACTGCAGTTGCCCAGTTTCTGCGCAGTTTTGAAGGAGAGTTGTCGTTGCAGTTGTTGCAGCTAGCAGTTATGCTTGGACTATCTCTTGGCTAGGGTTTGGACTATCTGATCAGCTCTTTGTGATGTGCTATCCTTGGGGAAAGGTGTGCTACCCTTTGTTTGGCTATCTAGCCTAGGGTTTGCTTCCGAAGTGATTCTCTGTCAAAGTTAAGGTGATCGGAGGGTAGCTTCGGCCTATGGTTGGGTGACAAGGGTATTTTCAATGGTAAAACGAGCACACATATTTCATATTCTAACACCTATAATATCCTGGCTCACCAACCTATAAAAGTTATGTACAATTGGGGTTCATCCTAGGGGTAGTACATTCAAGCATGTAAATTAAGGGAGGAATTTGGTGTCACATTCATAATCACTAGTTCTTTGATCATTTGATTATAATGCCAAGCTAAAGGGAGATGATTTCTAGATGAAAACATGAACAATACAGTTCTATAGCATTTCCTCGTGTTTTAGGAAAAATCAGAATCATTGTCGTAAGTCAAATATTGTGCATATTAATCATACAAAACATCCAACACCTCAATAAATCGTGATTTTGCGTCAGTTGTAACTCCTTGATTTTGTCCTTGAGTCTGATCTTCTTGGTCCTAGAGATTTATGTGACACTTCATCTAGAAGACAAGGTAGATTACATATGCTACAAGCATAACACGACCACTAAACCTTGAAATGGTTAATTCGCATCGTCCAAAATCCATATCTATGTGTGTAAAGTATAGTACAACTGGGAAAATTAGGCCCATAACAACCATCAATAATAATCCTGAGTTGACAACAACAACATCCTTGTTAAAGACATGTTATTTCTTATAATGAATAACAACACGGATGAAAAAGGAACATTTGAGAACAAGCAACATGTTTGACAAGATTGAACCAAGTAATGATTGTTGCACGACAAGAACCATTCCATTTTCAAGAGAATATTTTGAGATGGTCGTACCAGTCACTTTTCTAAATCTGTCATTTAAAATGCCTCCAACTATGGGACCAGTGAAAAAATGCTAGTTACTATATTACAAAACCTAGTTGCTTATCCAAAAGTGTTACACCTCAAGCTGAGAAAGAAAACCCATCCATTTTCTCCCTTCAATAAACAAGCATGAAAAAAAAAAATAGTGATTTTCATATCCAAGGAAGGAACATGATATCCCATAACACTTTTAGCTCTCTTCTTCAAAGAAGGCCAGGATAACTCCAATGTCTTCAATGCCTCTACTTCAACCAATTGTTTCATCGAGTATTCCATCTCTTGCAAGAGGACATGGTCAAATACAATCTTAACCAAAAAAAAAAAAATTGTTGTCCCCTGCCAATTTGCATGCTCCAAACTTGGGTTCTAAATCCTCATAAGGAGATTCAATGTTGGGGTTTCCCTCAAGTCTAAGTCCACCCCCAAGCATGCCTCATCACCTGAGCTCTTTTGAAGTTCCAAGAGGTTTTCTGGAGAGGGGTTTGCAATTTTGTCAAACATTGTAGTAGTCAATTATTTCTAAACCGATGGACCACACATACATTTTGGGAAATAAGAGGCCTGAACATTTTGATAATAAGAAAAATGAACAACATCATTTAATGGGACCTTGATTCCTAATGGGCTATTCCTCAGGTTTTCATCCAAATGATACCGAAATAAATGGTGGAACAAACAAGGGGCATATTAAAGGAATGTAGGCTCCTTCATTTCCTCCAATAATAGGTGAAGAAGGTGGATTTTAGTCTATACATCAAGAATCTAGCAGACAAGTTGCATACATGAAGGAAGTTTAGGAGAATTCAAGAAAATATAAGCCTGGACAATTTGATGGTTAGTTGCCATCAAATGTTGATGAGTTGTTTCCTTCATCACGCCATCAGAAGAGTCACCCAACACCCACATCAAATTTTGATCAAATTACTCCTACATCAAGGCCTATTGAAAAAGGTCCTCGTGGTTTTTTTCCTAATGCCAACTCTAAATATCCTTTTAGTTCAGTGGGAATTCCTGCTGGTGGTCATTCAAAGTTATTTCCTTTGTACCAATCACTTAGCTCATTTCCATCAAGAAATGGAGGGCCATCATTGTTTTCATCAAAAATTTGAGATGGATCAAGGATTCCTGGAATCCATGAAGATATTATGGGAAGGAGACCTGAGGTAGCTGGACTAAGGCCTAATTTTATGGGATCTAGGTTGTAATTTTCTCGTAGTCGAGTGGATCCTCTGGCTCTGCCAAGAAGTCCAGGGAAATATTACATGAGCATGTCATCAGGTAGAGAAAATATTGGTCCAACGAGTGTTCCAATGGGTGGTCCTACAATAGGTTTTGGATCTAGAGTTGGAGGACCTTCTTTCCTTTCACACCCTATAGAGGATTTTAGTCAAAATCCACTTGGCTTTGATGAAAAAAGAAATAAATATTTTGTCTTAACATTCTAACATAGTTCATAATACCTTCCAACCTAGACAACATCCAATGGGTGTTGGAAATAGGATGTCTCCTTTTCATTCCTATGTTTCAGCTCCAGGTGGACTTGGGCCATTAGCCAATCATATGATGATTGGTGAGTCGGGTGCTAACCTTGGTGTCAGTGTTCCTATGCAAGGATTTCCCAGTGAAGGTGGATTTCACCAAATGGTAATCATTTAAGTTTTTTTATGACTAATTTATGTGTTATTTTTTGGAGCATACTCTGTTATTTATTTGTTGGGATTTGTATCTACGTGTTCATGTTTTCATTACTATCTTGGTTTAATTTTGGTGATAAGAAAGGTCAAATGCCAAATGATATTGAGCCTATGGATCTCATAAGGAAGAGGAAACTAGGAAGCATTGGGTGGTGTCGAATATGTCAAATTGAATGTTATATCGTTGAAGGAATACAACAACATTCACAAATAAGAGAGCACCAAAAGACAGTTATGGAAACGATTTTGAGTATAAAGCTGGATAATGCCAAAAAGTAAAAGCAGTAAGGACAAATTTGTTTATCTAATATTAATATGTATCTGGTGTGTATTTTTTTTCTATTTCAACATGTGCAACATTTGGAAATAATAAACTTATTTTATAGCCTATATTTTTCTTTCATTATGCATTCAAATACCGTTGTTATGTATGCATTAGATGCAATTATTATTTTGACGATAACATTGTGTGTATTATTGACTTTTTATTTAGAAGATTCATGATTTAATTTGGAGCGCTAGACTAAATAAAAATAAAGCTCGTAAGGGTTGGATATTGTTATAGCAAGATTTGCCTCACCCTATGCAATCTTGCAGAGAGGGACTTATTCCATTCCCCCATGCAGACTTACTTTCCCTGATTGATAAATCCAGAGACAAAAACAAATATTTTTCCACTTGTACGCACCTTGCAAGTTATACAGCATGTGTATACGCTGCTTGCTCCACTACAGCCCACGTACATCGGGATTTGTGCCAGAAAAACAAAATTAAATGTCGGGTTTCCATGTCACGACAAGATATCTCTTATCTTTGGCCTTCCATATACTAAAAACATTCTGACTCAGCCCTTCAGTTGCATTTTGAAGGCTATAAAGAAGCCAATTCTAAGCTATGGAAAAGGGGAGAGAATTCAACTTTGAGAGCAAAGTTACTATGGAGAAATCATTACTTCATTATTGAGTCTGTATCCCTTTGTCCTTTAATTCTAAACATAGTGTTCATCCCCCAAACTCTTCCCTTATTGATGGAGAACCTCTTTGTCTCCCTTATATGAGCTTGCCTTTGGTGGAGGATTGAAGTGGTGGAGGCCCAGTTGGAAGGAACTCGGTTTCTTGGTTCTGAATCGTGCCGACACGGAAGTCTGTAATGTTTCACTTCTGTTGATCATTTATTAATAGAAATTCTCATTTCCCATCCAATTGATATCTTGAAAATATATGTATTATGATCCATGGGCATGTTTGTTTTGTATATTGATGGATTATGCTATCTAATGTGCTAACCCTAAATCCAAAGGCCAAGATTAGATCTTGCCTTTTTCAAGATCAAGGGTCATGATCCATTCCCTCCAAAATGAATCACTTGAAATATTAAAGTGATTTCACTTTATTACATAAGTGCTTTATGAAAATAAAGTAACTTTAAAATTAGAAGGTACACTTTAATAAAAGAACCACTTTACAACTTTATAAAAACCTATTGCAAAGTTAAGTGCCTGGTAGTGTAAACATAAGATAACATATGCATACAAGACAAAACATGTGGAGTAACTCCCGAGATAAAAATCTAACACTCCCTCTTAGCGAGGGATGTACTCGCTGCCACCTCCATCATTTGGTCCCATCACACTGTGCTTTGTAGGAGCTCCCTCTAAACCTGGAGCCATCCTCAACACCTGCACAGAACTCAAACTAGAAAATCTTCTCCTGGAAACATCATGTAACCCTGAGCTCACTTCATCTCAATGAGCATTGATTTGATCAACCTAGTTGAGCCTCCTGCCAGTGCTCAGAAGAGACTCGCTCTCTTCTCTCTGAATGCAAGACGAAATCCTTGGCACCACCGCAGTCTCAAAAACTTCCTCATGCTCCTCATCCGACGATGAATCATACACTAAAGGTTTTCCTCTCAACATATACAACCTATCCACTCGGTTACCGATTAGTTGCAGCTCCACCGGGTCCACTCCCTGCCTATAAATAAAGACATGTTCCCTATTGAACAATATACAATATCCTACATCCTCCAAGGTTGAGACTAAGATAAATTCAACACTCAACCCTGGAACAAAGAGAACTCCATCAAGCTCCAAGAGTCCCCCAAACTCGAGTTGGAATCTAACATTCTCAACTCCATGTACATCTCTCTCCATACCACCTTCATTTACCACCTATCGGCCATGACCAATCTCTGTGAAATCTAGGAATACTCGTCAGATTCTTGTCATGTGGCTAGAGGCTCCACTATCCACAATCCATCTGATATCACATCCAAATCCTCCGCTGCCGACACTAGAAACTAGGGTCACCATAGAAAATTCCCTTTCATACTTTGAAGCAAATTCCTCCATGGTTGATGTAGCAGTTGTCTCAGGCCCCTCTAATTTTGTCTTCTTCTTCCTCTCAGGACAACGAGAGGCAAGGTGCCCCGAGTGGTTACAACAATAGCATCTGACTTTACTCAATTCTGTTCTGAAACTTTCTTTCTTCTTGCTCTTTGCAATAAGAGAAACATTATCATCAACTCTATTTGTCTTTTGTTCACTACTCTGAGATCTCTCTTGGATCTCCTCCTGAGTGAAATCATCCCACAGTCTGCTCCAATCTGGTAGATGCTCACGTCCCACCACACACTTCACAAAGACTTCCCATTATTTGGTGAATCCATTTAAGGCTATCCTCACCAACTCAGAATCTGTTATGACCTCTCCAACAGCAGTCATCTCATATTTTACTTGAGCTACCTGGGTAAGATAAGAAGATACACTCTCCTCCTTACCCATCTTGGTATCATGCAGCTTAGCCTTCAAGGCCATCTTCTGGTTCTCATTCTTCGCCTCAAACAAGTTTTTAAGTGCATCCCACATCTCCTTGGAAGTCTTTTCCTCAACCAAGTGTGTGATAAGGTGATCCTTCACCCCCTCCAAAATAATCATTTGAGCCTTGGCTTCCTTGATCTCATGCAATTCCAAAGCAACAAGATTTGTTGCAAGAGCTACCACAACAGAGTTGACATAGTTATAAAAAAAGTTATCCTTGAGAACAGCTGACAATCAGACCTTCCACTGCAAATAGTTGGAAATGCCATCCAATTGATCCTCATATCTAATGCTTGCAGCCATATTCCCTGTCACAACTCAAGGAAAACAATCACACCTTTTTGCCCAAAATTCACACTGCCCACTGTCACTCAGAGACAAAGCTCTGATACCATGTAGATTTTTAATGACAAAAATCAGCTAACTGAAATTTCTATCAAACACTTAGAAACTTAGAGATAATTTTCTTCATAAACTTCTAAAATGACCCAAACTCAAATTCAGAAATTACCATAAGCAGAAATACACATTGCTAAGAAAAAATGCAGTGGAATAAACACAATGGACAGCAACCCATAAAACTCAGAAAATTAGGCAAATGTCAGGGAAAACCCCAATGTGGGTAAACCCAACGAGAGAGAGAGAGAGAGAGAGAGAGAGAGAGAGATTATTTAGCTTCAATAAAGTACATTACAGCAGCAAAATCACATTGCCAGCCAAGAGAAATCACTTACAACACCCAAACAGTCCCACCTAAATCTGCCTCGATTTTCATCCCAAGTCTGTACTGTTGTACGACCCTCCCAGAAAATGCATCACCTCAAAAATCATGCCAACAGCCTGTTGTACGAACTGTTTTGTACATCCCAACAACTACAAAAAAAACTCCTCGAAAATTGTGCCAAGACCTGCCTCGATTTTCATGCCCTTTCCTCTTATTGTACAAATTGTACAGATCCGTACAGTACGGCCTCCAACAGCAGAAAAATAACTCATCCACAAAACATAAATTCTTCCTTGGGATTTGTGCCCTAGCTCCCTTGGAAAACGTGCCCTCTTTGTTTTCGTCTTTCCTCTCTCAAGTTTACTCAGAAAATCTCTCTCAATCTCCTCCTGATGTGTCTTGCACACTACCCAATGCATTCTTTTATAAATCTGAATGACATTTTCCCTCCAAAGTGTCTTTTCACCTTCCCCAACCCTAAATCCAAAGGCCAAGATTAGATCTTGTCTTTTTCAATATCAAGGGGTCATGATCCATTCCCTCCAAAATGAATCACTTGAAATATTAAAGTGATTTCACTTTATTACATAAGTGCTTTATGAAAATAAAGTCACTTTAAAAATAGAAGGTACGCTTTAATAATAAGTCACTTTAATAAAAGAACCACTTTACAACTTTATAAAAACCTATTACAAAGTTAAGTACATGGTAGTGTAAACATAAGGTAACATCCGCATACAAGACAAAATATGTGAAGTACCTCCCGAGCTAAAAAGATAACACTTACAAGTTCAAAGCCTAATTCTTTAATAGTTTTTCTACAATGTTTTAGGATTTATACAAGCTAGTGTTACTTTCTATACATCATTTGATAACATAACAAGTAAAAAAAATTCCTACATAGTATTTATAGTTCTGGCAACATTGCATCGTGCCTATTAACAATTGAGCTTCATATGTTAGGATTGGAATATGAAAACAATTTTCCAGCTTCTTGTAGTATTCTTTATCATGAGTTGGGTTTTGAATCTCAATTTTGGAGAAACATGGAGTGGAAATTCTCCTCTCGATCAAGGGAAAAATCTATAGTTTTCCCATCAATCCCACATCTTTTACTGTTTTGTTTTTGTGCACTCACAATTCTTTTTGTTACTCTTGTGGCACTCATTATTGAAAGCTCTCATTGTTGTGCTAATGAACCAACAACATGACCATTGCATTAGATCACAATTGTTTACTTTCTCTTGTCAATTATCAATCTCTCCTACCAAGACTTTGTCCTTGTCAATCATAATTCTCTCCTACACTACTCTCTGATGATCCATATTTGTGTGCATTATTATAAATTCCATCATACATGTTAGTCACCTGATAATTTATGTCATTTGTGTAGCTAATCCTTTTGTATAACTTAGGTGGAATTGGACTCCAACTGAAATCCCTATGCAAGTTTATTGTCAAGACTTATAGGAACAATACATTGGAAGCAACAATATATTTCTTTTTATAAATAATAACCCTTCGTTAAACCATTGATGAACCCGTTCGTCGATGGTTTGACTAGCATAGTGTTTTCTTCCTCACCCAGTAACCATCGTAAATACAACCCATTCATCGGTACCATGTTAATAGCTCAACGGGATCCTGATGATATTTTGACAAACATTCATCGATGCTTTGTCGTAGCTTAGTCGCTCTTCCGATGTACTGGAGATGAAAACGTGATGGAGTTGTGATGAATTGATGGGGCACATTCCTCTATGATTTCTCGTTCTCATGACAAACATTAGTCGATCTTCCGACGTACTAGCAAGGACAACGTGATGGATTTGAGATGAACTAATGGGGCACATTCGTCGTAGATTAGTTTCTCTTACGACGAACCAACGACGAGAACCTAGATTTGGGACACACATCGGTCAATGGTATGACGAATGTGTTCGTCTGTATTGTGATAAAATCATGATTGTCGTAATTGTGAAGGAGGTGACGCAAAGAAAAACGGGTTGTAGCCTTCGTCGTACTTGATACGTTGTAGCGACGAACATGCATCGATAAATTGTCGGAAATGAGCCCAATGTAGTAGTGTGCTAAGATTTTCCATTGGTGTATGAGACCATATATATTAAGTTTGTATCATGAGCCTTATTCTCCTTTCCTGTCTATTTCTAACCTTATATTTAAGGGATTCCACCCATGGTTGCTTGCATCCATGCATGATTTTTTTATTTCTTTCTTCCATTTGTTGCTTCCTATATCTTTATCCTTGTTATGTTTATCGCATGCAAACCATAACCAATAGACTAGGAGCATGTTTTTTATGCAATGTAAGCACTTTCTTGTTGTTTTTATTCTTTCATTCTTTAAACAATGAAAATCCAAAAAAAATCATAAAACACAATACCCTTGGGGAAAGAAAGGAACTATTTTGAGTATGGGATTTTCCCTAATTTATCAAGTTCCCTTGAGTGGAAGGGAAACATTTAAAGGCTAAATTTTTCCAATTGACTAATTTTTCATTTTTTTCTAAAAGAAATCCATTACTTTCCATTTTTTTCAAAAATGATTCACCCAAATTCTATAGAAATAAATTATTTTACTTAAAAATCACTAAATTTGTATAGAAACTATTTAAAATCCTTAGAAACTTATTTTTACAAAAATATCTTCAAACATTTTATAGTTCACATTCTAAAAATTAGTAAGATTCGTCAAGGTTTTTACACTTGAAGATATGCATGGATCCTTCAATTTTTTGTAGTTGGGAAGCTATCAATGTTTCCCTTGATTTGAGAACAAGCTATGAAGAGTCACTTACTTGTGTACTTTTATTTGGTTATCACAATCATTAAGTTTTAACAAAAACCAATCTGTTTATCAAAACAAAGCCTTTGTTTATCCAATTTGTCTCCCATTACTCACTCTTTGTTATAAACAAATGCCCAAATTGCACCTTTAGTTGAGTCATTTTTTCCTAGGATTTCCTTTGAAGTGGAATGTTTCCCCATGTTAGTCTTTTCCTGCATACTTAGTGCCAAGGAATGTCTTGTGTCACCCTTCCTATGTGTTGATGTTTGGACAACATCAGGAAGACATTCTCTTAGAATAATAATTAATAATATAATGATTGATTATTAAATATCATATATAATAAGTAAATGATAATAATAAATAATTATTGATTATTCAAGGGACGCATCATTTCATGGATGGTCAGTATATGTTCCTTATGTATGGAAAACTCGTCATTATAATAATATATCGATCATATATTATATGAAGAAAAACAACATGGTATGAGAGCAGGATTGGGCTAACTCACTCATGGGAGGGCCCAGGATCCTGAAAGAAAGTTGCTTCTTGTTTTAGCTGTGTGAAGTCTCTCGTGGTTGTGGTTGTGTGCATCGCAAAATCCCATTGGATCTAGGAAAGGAGAATACAATTTGTCACAGAAAACTAGAGCATTGTTGACGAGTAAAACCTCACCAGCTTTAATAGACTCAGTAGCAAACAATCGTCTCTTGCATCCATTCTTTGCCATCTTGATCTCCACTACCCCAATGAAATCGACATCTGGTTCAGGAGAGGGAATTTTTAATTTTCTTGTAATTCCTGCAATGGATTCACCAATGTCATAATATTTCATGCACGTTTGGCGAAAAATGGCTACATTATGTTGCTTCATGGGTTTGGAACAAGTCTGAATAAAATTATATGCAGATTTATATTTTCCCAGAGCCACGAGCAATTCAACTTTGAGAACATTAGAGATTTTGTTCGAAGGTTCCAACTGCCAACATTTATCTGCATCGTGCAACGCTTCTGCATATCGTTGTAGTTCAATGTATGCACAACACCTATCATAGAGAAACTTCAATGCATGTTTCAACTTTTGTTCATGTCCAATATATCTGGAGAGGCCATAGAATTGGGATCTAGTGTAATTTCGAACACATTTGTTCCATTTTTTTTGTGAGCGTGATCCCCATTGCCAAACCACTGCTTGAATTTTGCATTGTTCATATCAGTTACATTTTAAGGTGAAGAAAAAAAACTCTCGACCCTTTCAACGGAAAAAGGATTGTCCATGCCAATGAATATGAAACCGTTCTTTCTTTTAACTAGGCGAGACTTCTTGACAACAATTTTTGTTCCCTTGGGATAATTTTTTTCTAGCGAATGTTTGATTAATTGACAAGGGATCTGAAGAAAAAATAGAAAGAGAAATGACATCTTCAATATCGTCCTCTTTCATGACCGTATGGATATTCCCAAATTTGAAAGGAACGACACAGATTTTTCTGTACAAAACCGCGCATTCATTAAGGTTCTCAACAATCAAATTTCTCAGATGTACTGGAAAGGGCCATGTGTGGACTAGTAGGGGGGAATGTAGACTTCATCCTGACATGCCTCAGATGGTCAGATGAAGGAACCAAGACATTGGTTTCACGAGGGAACCTCGATATGTCTTGTGAGACATTAGTTCCATGAGGGAACCTCGATATGTCTTAGACATTGGTCTCATGAAGGAACCCCGATATGTCAAGTATGGTCGAAGATGAATTAGCATGATCATCCCCAAGGTAACAAGTGGATAGTATGTTTTTAGATCTACTTGGAGAATCCGTAAATGTGATAGTTAAAGACATAGGGAACAAAAACATGGTTGGTGTGGCAGTGGCCATTTTGGACCAGGGTTCTCCTAGAAAGAGGGAGCCAGTTGGCTCATGCAGAGAGGCAGACATGGAGGGAAATACCTTCCAACATGGTGTCAAAGAGAGACATTACCAAACATAATTCTCAGAGACATGAATTCTTTAGGAGCAGTATACCTCCGGGACTGGATCATACTAGATAGAAGAGACAGTTCCAGTGATCATGGATACAACCAGTCCAGACCAGTTGTAGCACAACTATGGTGATAGATCTAGTAGAGGAGGAAAACACATTATGAGACTCAGAGGGAGAAGGTGCAGAAGTCCCAGTACATGAGTCTATCCATGAGATGTTGAGGAAAGAGGGCATGACATCAGTTCCAATGTATGCAGAGGCACTCCCAGAGAGGGAGGTGGTACTACATCCAAAGGGAGCGGAAATTGAGTTACCTCTAGAGAAGGAGGAAGAACTACCTTCGGTGTCAAAGGAGGTGGTACTACATCCAAAGGGAGCGGAAATTGAGTTACCTCTAGAGAAGGAGGAAGAACTACCTTCGGTGTCAAAGGGAGCAGAGACAAAGGAGAAGGTATCCTTCAGGAGATCTAGAGTCTCACATGGAGATTGATAGTGAGAAACATGAAGAGATGGTTCCTTCTCCCCCTCACCCTCTAGCAATTCAGAGGGAGACAATTGAGCCTATTGATCCAATTGATCCCGTTGATCCTGTAGCTCTGATTGATGTTCCCAGAGATATTGTAGTAGGTCGAAAGATCCCTGCATGGGCTCGTCAAACTCTACAGGAGGCAAAAGGACATGCAACTCCTCGTGGTACCTTCCGAGAGAGAAAGATAACTCAAAGATATTTGTGTTGTGCCGCAACAATGAGCCACATCATTGATTCTAAGCCTTCCTGTTATGAGGAGGTATCTAGTCAGCCAGTATGGAGAGATTCCATGATGGAGGAGTATCAGTCCATCATGAAGAATGATGTGTGGAATATTGTTCTAAGACTTGAATGGAAGTCTATAGTGACTTCTAAGTGGATCTATAAGATCAAACACATAGTTGATGGGAGCATCGAGAAGCATAAAAGTGAGATTTGTTGCTAGATGATTCTCTCAGGTGGAGAGAATAGATTATGAGGAGACATGTGCTCCTGTTGCTCGATACAATTCTATCCGGATGATTATTTCCCTTGCAGCATCCATGGGTTGGAGACTATATCAAATGGATGTGAAGACAACCTTTCTCAATGGAGAAATTGAGGAAGAAGTATACATCGAACAGCTAGATGGTTTCGTGATACATGAGAAGGAGTCTCATGTGTGCAGGTTAAAGATGGCCTTGTATGGACTCAAGCAACCACCTCGAGCTTGGTATGCAAGGATTGATGGACACCTGATGATTTTTGGGCTTCAGCAAAAGTGTTGTCGATCCCAGCCTATACTACAACACTGTTAATGGTGAGTCCCTTATTTTGTTCCTCTACGTTGATGATTTATTCCTCACCGATACAGAAAGCCTTATTGTTGAATGAAAGTATGCATTGGCCTCTATGTTTGAGATGAAGGACCTTGGTATGATGCACTACTTATTGGGACTAGAGGTGTGGCAGAGAACTGATGAGATCTTCCTGAGTCAAGAGAAATACATAATTGAGATATTGAAGAAGTTTGGGATACTGAACTTGAAGCTCGTGGCTACACCAATGGTGACGAATCTGAAGAAACTAAGTGTGTCTTCTTTCGATTCTAACGAAATTGATCTGAATCTGTACAGACAACTGATTGGATAATTGATATATCTGGTTAACACCAGACCAAATATTTTCTATGCAGTGAGTGCACTTAGCCAGTTTATAAGTCAGTCGAGATAGACACACTGGATTGTTGTGAAGCATGTGTTGAGATACTTGCGAGGCACAGTTGGACATGGTTTGAGATATACTTCCAGTATTGATATGATATGGCGGGAATATATTGACTCTGATTGGGCAAGGAGCACGCAGAAAGAGCACCTTCAAGTGTTGCTTCACTTTGGGATCTTCGATGGTATCCTGGTGTAGAAGGAAACGAACTTTTGTGGCTTTGAGCATAGCAGAAGCATAGTACATTGCATTAAGTATGCTAGTCCGTGAAGTAGTGTGGCTTCGCAAGCTCCTTGCATATTTATCCAAACATGTGTTGGATTCCACCATTATTCATTATGGTAACCAAAGTTTTGTGAAGTTCTAAGAGAATCTAGTGTTTCATGACAAATCGAACCACATTGATATCAAGTACCATTACATCCGAGACATGGTGCTGAGGAAGGAAGTATTGGTATTGTACCTTCCTATAGATGAGCAGGTTGTTGATGTTCTTACCAAATCGGGACAAAGTTCAAGTACTTTCGTGACAAACTTGGTGTGGAAGAGAATGCCTCCCTCGCTAAGAGGGAGTGTTGATGTTTGCAGCTTCCTGATACATTCTCCAGATCGTACTCCTATATGACTAAGTTGATTTGATCTATGATGAAACTTATCCGAGAAGGGATAAGTGGGACACTTGTCCGAGAAGGGATAAATGTGTTTGGTATTATATCCCAACATCCCTTGTGGAGAGAACATAAGGACATGTCCCATGTGGAGAGCACATGAGGACATGCCAAGGGATTTGACCCTTGACGTCACACACCATGGGAGTTGACCCTAGTGTTTTTAGAGGGTGTAGCCTCTAGAAGTCCACATGGGAGTGCCATGTGTGACAAACATCCTCCAGATCATACTCCCCTGTGAATTGAGTTGAGTTGATCTGTGATGACACTTATTCGAGAAGGGATAAGTGCATTTGGACTTATATCCCAGCGCCCCATGTGGAGAGCACATGAGGACATGTCAAGGGAGTTGATCCTTGATGTCACACACTATGGGAGTTGACCCTAGTGTTTCTAGAGGGTGTAGCCTCTAGAAGTTCACATGGGAGTGCCATGTGTGACAAACCTTTTGCTACTATGGTAGTTGTGTACCATTGGCGAAGACTGTGTGTCTCTGTAAAATAGTTGTGTACTACTATGGAAAGATACCTCCCTAGCTAAGAGGGAGTGTTGATGTTTCAACATTGAGCAGAACTTCTCCTAGATTGGGCTGCAAACCAAGATAGATAGGATACATTTAGCATAAAGGTGCACTTGTGGTAAATGGGCCCAGACATAGTCCTTCCTTGATCATGACAAGGAATAATATGGACTCGAGGTGCTTGAAGTGCTTTCCACGTGTCAGTTAGCATCAGGCTGACATTCACTCACAGGTGTGTACTTGTGATGAAATAATCTGGTGTGGTATTTGTCCTAGTCATGGTGATTTGACAAGGAATAATAAAGACTCAATATGTTGTATGCTATTACATGTGAACTCATAGTGAGCCTGATCTTAGAGAGAGTTAATTGGCTCAAAGGGAGAGTCGCAGGAGTTTCTCCTCGGTTCAGGTGGGAGAGATACGTCTCCCAAGACTGACTAACAAGTGTCATGAGTCTAGGGTGAAGTTTGTATACTTCAAAGACAAGCTTGGCATGGTGCAGAATGTCTCCCTCGTTGAGAGGGAGTGTTGATGTTTGGACAACATCGGGAAGACATTCTCTTAAACTAATAATTAATAATATAATTATTGATTATTAAATATCATATATAATAAGTAAATGATAATAATAAATAGTTATTGATTATTCAAGGGATGCATCATTTCATGGATGGTCACCATATGTGCCCTATATATGGAACACTCATCATTGCAATAATATATCGATCATATCTTATATGAAGAAAAACAACACTATGTTTTCCATTTTCCTTTGAGTTGAGTGTATGTCTTAATCATTCATCATATCTTCATGACATCATATTGGTTGAAAGTATTCATCATTTCCTTTCTTCAAGAAAATCTAATCCTTTCAGCATCAACACATTTCCTCTAGGAGTTTGATTTAAAGGCTAAATACCTTGGTTTTCACCTTCGTCATTAGAGGATTTCCTTCTATTTAGTAGTGGATTATCATCAATGGTCGTTAATTGAATGATTCCTTCCAATGTTCAAATTTGAATCATTTATTCACACTATTAGGATAGTACTAGTACCTTGGTGCCCATAATTATTCTTATTGGTGGGTCGCCTCGCATCTGGTAGGAATTTTCATTATTGATTTTGACTAGATGGATTTTCCTATGTTTAACTTCAACTCATTATCACATATGACTAAATGTACTTGGCGATGTTATTGTTTTGGATTTCGTCAAAAACCATGAACATTTGTCATGGGTCGTTTAATCCTTGGGGGCTCATCTTCATCAATGTGGTCACTTACGACTTTGGTGACATTGTACCATTGATCTTAGATGATGTATTGATGATATATTGAAATATTGATGTTCTTCGGCTTGGCCCTTTCAGTTATTGAGCCGTGAACCACTTTAACGTACTATGGTCTTTTCTACCTGAGCCATGGATCCATCTATATGAGGCACTTGAATCCACTCAAACATGAGCATAGGAATGCATGAATTATGAAAGAAAGAATGGTTATCTTACATTGTGTTGCGATTGCAAGAGATTTCTTTGTCCTCTATCCGAACAACAATTTTCTCCATAGGGTCTTGAATGTCCAATGTTATGAAGAAAGTTGTAATGTATTTTGGCCATGTGATACTCTATTGACCTCATAAATTAAGGGTCCTTTGTTAACACTCTATTTTTTCCACCATGAACATCTAATGTTGACTTTCGAAACATTACCGTGTAGACTTTGAAAAAGGAATCTTGAGTTACACAAATCTTGAGATGATATTCCTTGTTTAAAGGTTCTTCCAAAATCTTTGCATTGATTCTTCTAGAAGAATCTTTAAACAATGACATTGATCACAAAAGCCTTAGAATTGGGAATATTCATTCACCTTGATTTTGATGATATGAACCACATTGTCATTGAAATGTGCACATAAGGGTTAAAAATGTCACAATTAATGAACCTCCTCTCCTTGAGTAGCAAGCACACACCACTTGAAAAAGGTCAAATATCAATGTGTACATTCTCTAATGTTATCAAACCAAAGTTGATCACTTGGATGAACTTCCCCATATTGATTAAGTTAAGATAAATTGTTTGTACAAAACCCAATGTGCATTATTAATAGAGAACACATCTTACTATGTTGATTAGCTCCAATTTGATAATGAGTGCAAAGTCCAATGTGTATTAATTGGAGTACACTTTCTTATGATAACTTCCCCATATTGATTAAGTAAAGATAAATTATTTGTACAAAACCCAATGTGCATTATTAATAGAGAACGCACCCTCCTACGATGATAAGGTCCAATTTGATAATGTGTACAAAGTCCAATGTGTAGTTAATGTCCAATTTGATAATGTGTACAAAGTCCAATGTGTAGTTAATATTGATTACTTAGGTACACATAATACGCCTTGGGAATCTTCAAGTAATAAATCACATTAATGATACAAAACCCTAGGATTAAGAAGTATATCATGGAGAGGAAGATTGTCAAAGACTTGAAGACCACTGAATACAAGAGAGGCTTGAAAAAGAACAAATATGAGAAGGACTTGGAGCCATCTCACCACTAAAAGGCATGGATCTAGGGATGTGATCTATTTTCTTATGATAATAGAAGTTCAGTTTCGCCATCATATTTGTTGGCATTGGTTTAATATTGTTACTTGTATGCTTATTTTATTTTACTGAATTAATCAAGTAGATCTAGAATTGTTTTCATTTTGGTTTGCAAGTTAGATTGATGGTTTTGTTACTTATAGAGTAGGAAAGTGTTTTTGTTTCTCTTGTGTCCTACAATCTTGGAGCTAGGACCTCCTTCTCTTGTTCATCCATCCAACATTGGAAAATCCATCAAGTAACGCAAATTATAGGTTCCTTTCTTCCCTTCTTTATTGAAACACTTGTTACTTTGTTTGTTGCTTTGCTTAGTGAAGTAAAATTTGTTTTCTTAGACACTAACCCTCCAATCAACAAGTGGGGTTTGAGTAGTACAACTGTACAAAAAATCATGTCAACACCTATGATAAGGGAAACTCCAGCCAAGGAGAATGATAAGGAGAGTAGTCCAAGGAGAGAGACAACTCTAATGCATTCACTGAATAGATGTTGAATATGTAAGGAGTTGTTGAGAAATATGCACAATGATTTGTAAGAAAAAGGCAGAAAACATGGCACAAATGTTGAAATAATGTAACTGCAAAGAGTATTCTTATTATTATTGATATTTTATTCATAGGATCAATCCCCATTGTGGATTGATCATGTCGGATATTGTAATAGGACCAAATCCCCTTTTGCGGATTGGTCAACAAACAATTATAATAGGCAGAATAAGAAGTCGGCCCCAACAGTGACTAAGAAGACCCAGAAATATAATAAAGGTGGGTTTACCCACCCAGATTGAGAAGTCGGCCCTGCCAGTAAAGAGACACTTCACACGTGCCAGAACTTGTATAAATAAAGGAGGCTAGCGCCTCATTTGAACACAACTCACTTGCTCAGTTTGAGAGACAAGTTTTGATCTGTTACCAGCAAAGGAGAGAGAGAGTGGCGCATATCTTGGGAGAGGACTTTCCGTTTTAGCATAAGATCTCTTGGCATTGTATTGGCTATTTATATTAAGGAAGTTTTGTTGGGTTTTCTTCCCCTAGAGGGTTTCCCAGGATAAATGTTGTGTCTCTTGTGAATGTGTATTTCTCAATGATCTTGTTCTTATGTT
>SNQJ01S0001351.1:63193-137812 GCA_010110895.2 Picea sitchensis
GTTTTCTTCCCCTAGAGGGTTTCCCAGGATAAATGTTGTGTCTCTTGTGAATGTGTATTTCTCAGTGATCTTGTTCTTATGTTGCTATTATCTATTGAAATGCAAAGAACTATAATAATGGCATAAACATTAACAACAAAAAGGAAGCATGTGTGTAAGAAGAGGTAGAGATGCACCTCAAAGGAATGATGGTGTACTTGCAACAACATTGAGAAAGATTTGGATGTGGTTGTAAGCCCTAAAATTAGACCGACAAGAAGGAAAGTTAAAAGTTGTCGATGCTAAGAGTAATGGAGAAAAGGAAATACAAGTTCCTAGAGAGAAACTAGAAGAAAAACTAGAAAAAATGGGGACAAAAGAAATCATTATGAGATTAGAAGGAAGGGAACAATCAAATATTCCTATGTATTTGGGAGTTCAAATCTAGATGGATTGATGGATTGCACTGGGATATGCAACAGTAACTTTATAGAAATCATGGTGGGGACTCCAAGCAAATCAAGATTGCATGCACAAGAGTGAGAGGATAAGCATCAAGATGGTGGGACAATCTACAACTAGATAGAAGAAGCACAAAGGACAATATCAAGGCCCAGGACAAGGTGGCTGCTAGAATGTGAATTAGTTATATGTCTTCAAATTACCTTTTGTCTATGCATGGAATATTAGAAAGATTAAAGTAGAAAAAAATATTTGTAGACCAATACACTACAAAATTTTGTAAAATAGTGATTAGCGTTGATCTCATAAAGGACAATGAGGAGAAGATCACCAAGTATGTGGATGTTCTAAAACTATCCGGTCATAAAGAAGTTGGCATGCACATTGCACTCATAAATAAAGCTTTTAGTTTGGCCTGGAAGGCAAAGAGGAAATTGTTAAGAGTGCAACAAAATGCGAAAGGAGGTGTTGAAGGTCAAGGGTGCCAATATGAAACACAAGAAGATGAGAATAGCACTCTGGAAATAGGATCAATGAAAAGATATCCCCAAGATGATACAGAGAATGAGAAGCATGAGCGAGAAGAGGTTTTGATTGAATGTATGCATCAAGAAATGGATAAAAAAACATGTGATTCAGTGCTTGTCAGAGGAAGCGGAGGAGGATATTGCATCCGAATGTGTGCTGGAAAAGTTGCATCCAAATGGAGTAAAAAAGAAAAGTAGGTGTCCATGGAAAGTTTTAATTCCCATAATTCCTTTTTTTGGTTATTGATTTGTGTGAAAGTACAATAATGAAAGAGAATGTGAACCCTACTAAATATGGCCATTAAAAATAAATTTTCATTGGAACCAATGATAGTGAAGAGGTTGAATATTCCCATGGAAAGGGTGAGATGATCCCTGCATATGGTTTATGTGAAGGATACAAAAATTGTGAAAGTTGTTTCATTTGAAAACAGTAAAGATGTTGCAATAGGAGGAAAAGATGTGCATCCTATACATCCAACGTTGGAGATAATGGAAGATGTGGAAGACGTGGAGTATGTTT
The DNA here is from genome assembly GCA_010110895.2 of Picea sitchensis. Taxonomy (NCBI): domain Eukaryota; kingdom Viridiplantae; phylum Streptophyta; class Pinopsida; order Pinales; family Pinaceae; genus Picea; species Picea sitchensis. The sequence continues at coordinate 64,685 of SNQJ01S0001351.1, forward strand.
TACCACAAGTTGCAGGAAAAATGTTGGAGATCAATAAAGAAGAGTTTGATGAGTGGAATGTGAAGATTATTGCAGTAGTAAGCACCATAATGAGCAAAGAAAAGGACCCCGGATGGGAAGCGCCAAAGAGTAAATGGCTTGGGGTGTGGGGCATAAGGAAAAAGAAGAAAAAGAACCACAAGGGATTGTTGATTTATCACCAACTTTCTAAGCAGGATGTTCACATTCAATTCAACTGGAAGTGTGATGCAGGAGCATTCCTGGGTAGTGGGCAATCCCACATCACCCAAAATTATTTCTATCTCAACATGTTTTCCATCAAAATTATTTGAAAAAGAGACCACAACATAAAGGCTCAGGCATAAATCTAGGTGTTCATTGCTTTGATCCACATGGCTGGGAGTAATTGGTAAGTACATGGACGTTAGTTGATAATGGTCAACTATGATGAGAAGATTTTATGGAAAATCAAAGCCTATAAAAAGAACAAGAGTAACTATTCAATGGCAATTTGGAGTATCTCGATAGTCGGGACCTTGAGAGAGCTCGGAGTTTTAGCTAGGCAGCTTCGATAACTCAATAGCATGGGACATTGGCAGCTCCAGGAATTAGATCATATTGTTGATACAAGGGATCCAAGAATACGTTGAGAACATAGTTGAATCCCCACGTTTGAGTTTGGCCATGTATCATTGATGACATTGACCTTTTGCTTGGATTATTTTGCTGTAAGAATTTGTAGTTAGATACAAGAGATTCAATTCTATGAAGGTATTGTTATTGATTCTAGATTTTGTTAATTGAAAGGTTTTGTTGTTTTTGTTAATGGAAAGGTTTTGTTGTTGTTGGTATTGTTGGTTTCTTGCCGACAGTATTAGTTTTTTGCTGTAAGAATTTGTAGTTGGATACAAGAGATTCAATTCTATGAAGGTATTGCTATTGATTCTAGATTTTGTTAACTGAAAGGTTTTGTTGTTGTTGGCATTGCTGGTTTCTTGCCGACAGTATTAGTTTTTGTTAGTGGAATAAAGTTTTGTGAAAGGTTTTGTTGTTGTTGGCATTGCTGGTTTCTTGCGGACAGTATTAATTTTAATTAGTGGAGTAAGGTTTTGTGATGTTTCTTTTGAAATCTGATCACTGCACTGAATCCACGTTCGTCTCTGTGTTTCCAATTGTGTCACGGTGCACTCTGAAAACGCAGAGCTACAGGTTCCTGTGTTTACTTAGTTGGCACCATAAGAACATATGCATTCAAGTAGAAAAACTATATTTCTTGTCTCTGCATGGACAACACATAGATGCCTATAGCTTTATGTTCACTGTGCTGAATACAAGGTAAAAGCCACTTATTATTGGATGTAATGTTTTCGTGCTGTAACAAATATGAATATATCAGGCCTTTATCATTTAAAGAGATCTATGTAAAAGTTGAGAGTTCTATGATTACATACTCAAGCAACTTAAATAAGGCAGTAAATAAATACAATTGTTTGAGCCTTTGCAAGGCATTGAAAAGTATGGTTTAGTGTGCCACAATGACCTTAGTAATACTAACAGAATAATGATATAAACTGAATGAAGAGAGCAAAAATTCACAATTCTGTAGACTAGGCTATAATTCCCAACTTGCATAAAGTCTAATTAGTGACAAGCGTAAAGTCCACCGCGGTAGATGACCAACAAAACTTATGTTCAAACATGAACTGTCAACAACTGTTTCTATTAATTCATAAGATATTTTACAATATACAATGATGCATCATGTATAACGGTACACATGTCCATTATTCATGTTTTATCCATTTACTGAACTGACCCATTCCAGAACACTAAAAAGCTCAACAACAGCATCCATAACCGAGGGGGACATCTTTGTTTTATCCATTTACTGAACTGACCCATTCCAGAACACTAAAAAGCTCAACAATAGCATCCATAACCGAGGGGGATATCTTTGAAATCCAGTGTATTCTTCACTGCCCAATAAAACTGGAGCCAGGTTATTTCTTCCGAGTAAGATGAAACTAAGAGCCCTGTTCCTCCAAAGAAAGTCGGAGTGGGACTTGTGGGGCAACCAGCTGCTCTCACCAAATCTAACACTGAAGCGGTTCTCAACTTCTGGGGGAAATTGAAGGCAAGGTTGTCCACATGATGCTCATAGATTTTGCCATCTTTATCTAATTTATACTTAGATGTTCCATCAAACCGACCCTCTGCTTCCCAAGGGACTCTGGGGATCCCTCTCACAGTCCAACGCAAGAGAATGACCCTATCTGAAGGCTGCCAAACCCTAACAACGTCCACCCAGATTTCTTTGAAAAATATTTTCCCGTGGAATCGCAATGCCCAGAAAAAGAGCTTGTAGTTCTCAACACCATGAAACTTATTCAATGGGTCTGTGAATGTTATGTCATCTCTGCATACAATAAATGGGGAATTTCAGAAAAACCCTTTAACAACGCTATTAATTATGTATTTATTTGAATAACTTAATATGAGCTATAGATTGGAAGCTTGAGGTTGTATATCTTGAATTCGAATTTCTGGTACCTCATTCATATGTGAAACTCAAGATATATGTCTTCCAGATTTGTAATCTTGAGGTTTGTATACAGTTTGAGTAGGCTTAATGGTTAAGAATATGTTTTCTTCTTAAGAGATTACAAGTTAAAATCTAAAAGGAGTAGAATAGATAGGGTATGTATATGGCAGTACTAGAAGGAGTAGAACGGATAGAGTATGTATATAGCCGTAAACTTTAACAGTAAAAAAATTAAAGCCAAAATTAAGATGAGTACTATTCCTTGTGCATTGATTTAAATACAAATATCAGAAAACCATTTCAATTTAAATTTGGATCTGGTATGCACCTAAAGATTGGCAGGACAAGGTTGCATATCTGTAATTCCAATATTTTATACCAAGGCCATTTGTGAAACTTTAGATATGAGCTTGAGGTCGCATATGTAATATACCAGATATAAAAATTATGCAGAACAGAAATAAAATGCTAGAAATGGCAGAATAACAACAATATAACTAGAATAATCACCACAATAATATTGACATGATATAAGAATAACAACAGAAATAACACTTTGATTCTGAGAGCAATGTTCACGGGCCTCTTCAAGGGGGGAAACCTCCAGTCGAGCAGAGCTCTATTACAATAATCTCCAAGCGAGGGTTCTCATACCCTCGACTCCTATTTATACTAAATATGTCTATCAAAAGAAGCATCTAGAGGAAGATCCTTCTAGAAGCGGAAGCTTCTAATAGATCTTTTTACATTCGACTTATTCTATTTTATTGCAAGGCCTTATTAATATTGACCTTTATTACATCTGAATATATTGTTCTACGGTCTACCTATGTGCGGGTTAGGACCCTAACATGTCCTCCCCCTTAAAAACAACCTTGTCCTCAAGGCTTGAGATGTGGGAATTGCTGTAGAATGGTAGTTGGTTCCCAAGTGGCATCTGCTGGAGTTGTATCTTTCCACTGGATTAACACTTCCTTGATGGTTCTCTAGCGCAGGCGATGCTCACGCTGGTCCAAAACTGCTTGTGGCTGTAGCCAAATGGATCCTTCTTCGGCTAACACGGGAAGGTTGGTTTGAATTTGGCACTTAGTTCCGATCACCTTCTTTAAGCAGGAAACATGAAAAACAGAATGTACCTTCGAATGACTGGGCAAAGCTAACTGATAGGCCACCTGTCCCACACGCTTGAGAACTCTATAAGGACCATAAAATTTGGGTGCTAGCTTCTGACAATGCTCGGCCTTGAGAGAATTATGCTTGTAAGGTTGCAGGAGAAGAAACACATGATCCCCTTCTTCAAATTGATGTTCAGAGCGACCTTGATTTGCTTGTTGCTTCATGCGATTATGTGCCATGACCAAATTCTCTTTGAGGGTACGGAGAATAGCCTCTCGAACTATAAGTGTTTGGTTAACCGCCTGGACCTTCAAGACACCAGGAAAGTATGAGAGAACTGAAGGTGGCTTATGTCCATATACCGCTTCAAAAGGAGTCATGTGTGTAGTTGTATGGTATGAAGTGTTGTACCACCATTCAGCTAAGGGTAACCATTGAGCCCATTGATTTTTCTTTTCCGAGGCAAAACACCTCAAATATGTTTCCAAACACTTGTTGACAACTTCTGTTTGACCATCAATCTGGGGATGATAAGCTATACTAAGATGCAATTGGGTGCCTTGTAGCTTGAACAGTTCTTGCCAAAAATTGCTTGTGAAAGTGGGGTCGCAATCAGAAACAATAGAGTGTGGCATGCCATGGAGCTTGAAGACCTAATCCATGAAAATTTGAGCCACCGTGGATGTTGTAAACGGGTGTTGAAGAGCGCAGAAATGAGCATACTTGGAAAGGCGATCAACAACCACCATGATGACTAATTTATTTCCCGATTTGAGTAAGCCTGTAATAAAATCCATAGAGATGTCCTTCCAAATAGCAGGTGGAATCGGGAGCGGTTGTAGTGTGCCCGGAGATTTGACTGTTTCTCACTTGTTGCGTTGACACACATCACATTCGGCGACAAAATTACGAATGTCTTGTTTCATACCATCCCAGAAAAAAGAACGTTTGACCTTGTCATAGGTTTTGGTGAACCCTGAGTGCCCCGCTGTCGATGTAGCATAAAGATCAGAAAGTACCGTGGATTTAAGCTTTGATTGTTTACTTAAATACAAACGGCCTTTGTATCGAAGCTCATCATGGAGCCAAGAGTACCCTGGGGGAGCTAGAGCACTGGACTGCAAGTGTTGGATCAGCTGCGAACTTTTGGGATCTTGTAGCCATTCCCGGCAAACAGCCTGGAGCCAATCTGGTACAATGAAGGAAAGAGAAAAAAGGGATCCTTCATCTTCATATTTGCGGGAAAGTGCATCCGCAACCACATTTTCTTTGCCTTTCTTGTAAATGATCTCATAATCATAGCCAAGTAGCTTAGTTACCCATTTTTGTTGCTCCGGGGAGGAAATGCGTTGTTCCAAAAAATACTTGAGGCTTTGATGGTCTGTCTTAATTTGGAAGCGTTGCCCCAATAGATAAGGGCACTACAAATCAACGGCATGCAGAATAGCCAACATTTCCTTTTCATAGATAGATTTGCCAAGATTTCTTTCAAATAGTTGCTTGCTGGTAAAGGCCAAAGGCCGACCCTCTTGCATAAGGACAGCACCAATTCCTTTCCCTGAAGCATCACATTCCAAGACAAAGGTCTTTGTGAAATCAGGAAGGGCAGGACTGGAGTGGTGCACATGGCCATCTTCAAGGTTTGAAAAGCTTGAGCAGCAGCTAGAGTCCAAGTGAAAGAGTTCTTTTTTAGGAGAGCAGTGAGAGGTGTTGCAATCTTTCCGTAATTCTTAACAAACTTGCGATAATAACCTGTTAAGCCCAGAAATCCACCCAATCTTTTGAGAGTCTTTGGGTGAGGCCAGTCTTGCATAGCTTCAATCTTTTTAGGATCCACCCTGACGCCGTCCTTGCCAACCAGATGACCCAAGTACTCTACTTCTGAGGCGCCAAAAGCACATTTAGACTGTTTCAGGAAAAGTTGGTGCTGAGAGAGTAGATGGAGAACTCGATCCACATGAGCAAGATGTTTTGTCCAAGTCTTGCTATAGATGAGGATATCATCAAAGAAAACTAAGACAAAATGACAGAGAAAATGACGGAAGACATGATTCATGAGGCTTTGGAAGGTGGATGGGGCATTACACAAGCCAAAGGGCATGACCAAAAACTCATAGTGGCCCTTATGAGTTCTAAAGGCAGTCTTGGGAATGTCTGTCTCTTTCATACATATTTGGTGGTAGCCCAAACCAAGATCAAGTTTAGTAAAGAATTGGGCGCCACTCAGTTCATCCAGGAGGTCATCAATGACAGGAATGGGAAATTTTCTTTAATGGTAAGTTTGTTGAGGGCACGGAAGTCAGGACACATTCGCCAAGAACCTTCTTTCTTTAAGACCATGACCACAGGAGAAGAGTAGGGGCTCGTACTAGGGAGGATAATGCCTGCATTAAGGAGATCCTAGACCATTTTCTCAATTTCATTTTTTTGGGAAAAGGGGTGACGATACGGACGGATATTGGGAGGAAGGCTTTCGGGTACAAGGGGAATGGAATGATCATGAACACCACGTGAAGGAGGGAGTCCCTAGGGAGTGGAAAAGACCACTTGATGTTTAGAAAGGATGGCTTGGAGGTCTTGCGGCAATGCGGCAATGAATAAAATTATGGGTGCTTCCACTATCAACCAGAATGATGACCTTTCGATGCTTGATGTAACCAATTAGCTTGAGGGTTTGGGGAGCGGAGAAGCCAGTGAGAGCATTGAGGGAAATGACCGGTTCTACTTCGAGAGGGTCTGAAGGAGGGGTTATGTCGGGGGTTTCAGGTGACTCAGACACAAGGGAAGTTTCAATATCCTCTTCCGAAATATCCTCGGAGATGGCCATAAACAGCTTTTGTTCCTTACACTTGTGGCCCGGGAAATATTTTTCATCATAATTATAACAAAGGCCTTTGAGTTGGCGTTCAGCCATTTCAGCCCTGGTCAATTTTTGGATCTTTAGTGGAGCAGAGGGAGTAATGGGATTTACTGGTTTAGGGCGAGGGATAAAGGAGGGTTTCCGGTTTTGAGAAGATACAACCTGTTGTGCTTCTTTAGCTCTTCTAGTAACCTCCACCCAACTCTGAGGCCGAGCCATAAGGACATGGGCCCAAATCTCTTCCTTGAGGCCACTGATAAAAAAATTCGGAAAAAAACATCAGACATGCCCTCTGTCCGAAAAGTCGGGCCCTCAAAGGAAGTTATAAAGTCTTCCACTGTTCATGATTATTTCAACTTTGTCAAACGGCCCAAATGGTTGGTGTCAGTGTCAAAGCGTTCATAAAGCTCTGCCACAAAGTGTGTCCAAGCAATATACCCTTGACGAAAAGTTTTTCTCTATTGCCACCATTGCCAACGTTCTTGATCTAGATGGAGAACACCATACCAGAGTTTGGCCAAGTCATCTGTAATGTCGTATAAAAAGAAATAATGTTCCATTTGGGTTACCCAAACAGTGGAGTCCGAGCCATCAAATTTGGTCACATCCACCCGCGAAAGGCGTAGGTCACGTTGAAAGTGATGGTTCTGAAAGTTATGGGAATGAGAGGAATGGTCACCTTCCGTATGTGGAGGTGAGGAAAAGGAAGGGTTATCTATAGGGATATGTAGTTTGGTGCAGAGTGCCGAAAAGACAGATTCAAGCTGGGTGGTGAGGTCTTGTTTGATTTCCTCCATTGAGGACTGAATGGTTGTATTAATGGCAGCAACATTGGCACTGAGTTGTTTCACTTCTTGTTGGGTCTCGATGACACCAGATTGCAAGGTGTTGAAGCGAGCTTCCAAGTCTTGGCTACGGGTATGGGCCATGAGGATGGGGGAACTGAAAAGGGGCAGGCAGGGTCAAAAATTTTGCCGAAAAATGATATGGATGAATGTGATAAGGGCGAAGAAATGAATCCAATGGAATAGGTCTCAAATAATGGTGAAAAAATTTACAGAGTTGTACTCCGGTCTGAAGAATACTGCAGAGAGGAAATGCCCAAATGCTTAACCAGAAAGAAATGTGTATTTACTTGGCAACCCGAACACAGTTGCGCGGCAATAGATTTTACCTGTTTTAATTTGTTTATGTTTCTGTCCCCAAGGGTTAGGTATTCAAGGGTTCTACAGACAAGGGTTTGCCTGTGCTATAACTCTCTGATATACGTGCGGGGTCCAACAGTAGTACTCGACCCAATATCTCAGAGCACTAACTAAGGAGGATAGACTGTACCCTTAGTTGTACTACCCGACTACCCAGGTACTAGAGAGTATCTGCCCGAGTGTTGTTCTTGGTGGCACTATAGCAGTCAGGCGGCCGATCGGTTTATCTAAAGAGGGCTTCAGGAAATCTAAGTCGATCTGTACACAGGTGTTGTCTAATGCGCTACCAATCGAAAGGGTACTAACAGGGGTTACAAGGGTGGCCAACAGATGTGCGCTTAAGAACCACTTGTATTTCATGTGTGTATGAATCCCTCAACCGTGGGTTTATGCGCGTAACGACAGATCTTTGTGGCTTAAAGACGTCGGAATACGTCTCTACCCTGAAAAAAAAATTACCCACAATTTTTGCCAAGGAAAGTGCTCTGATACCACTTGTAATATACCAGATATAAAAAGTATGCAGAACAGAAATAAAATGTTAGAAATGGCAGAATAACAGCAATATAACCAAAATAATCACCACAATAACATTGAAATGATATAAGAATAACAACAGAAATAGCACTTTGATTCTGAGAGCAATGTTCACGAGCCTCTTCGAGGGGGCAACCTCCAGTCGAGCAGAGGTCTATCACAATAATCTCCAAGCTAGGGTTCTCATACCCTCGACTCCTATTTATACTAAATAGTAAATATGTCTATCAAAAGAAGCATCTAAAGAAAGATCCTTCTAGAAGCGGAAGCTTCTATTAGGTCTTCTTACATTCAACTTATTCTATTTTATTGCAAGGCCTTATTAATATTGACCTTTATTACATTTGAATATATTGTTTTACCTATGTGCGGGTTAGGACCCTAATAGCATATCTTGAATTCGAATTTCTGATAGCTCATCCATATGTGAAACTCAAGATATACCTCCTCCAGCGTTGCAATATTGAGGTGTGTATCAAGCCCGAATAAATATGGGTACTATTCCTTATGCAATGATTTGTATATAGCTAACATACAGCCATTTAAATGTGGATCTGCTATGCACCTAAAGATTGACAGCACAAGGTTTCATATCTGGAATTCCAATATTTTATACCAAGGTCATGTGTGAAACTTGAGATATGCATCGTCAAGCTTTACAATCTTGAGGTGCATATAGACTCGATTTATATGCAATGATTTGAATACAGCTAGCACAGAGCCATTTAAATGTGGGTCTGCTATGCACCTAAAGATAAAGATTGACAGCACAAGGTTTCATATCTGTAATTCCAATATTTTATAACAAGGTCATGTGTGAAACTTTAGATATGCATCGTCAAGCTTTACAATCTTGAGGTGCATATAGACTCGATTTATATGGGTTTGTGCTAATATCCATATCCTAAGCGTTGGTGTATGGATCCCTCACCTCCACCCAGGCTACAGAACAACTGGCTTCTCTGTATTATCAATTATACATATATTTAAATCAAATTATTACACTAAAAAGAAGCAAAGTGCATTCTTTAGCTGGGTCTGAGTCTGAGGCTGATCCCTCAACTCTTCATGTGTTTGTTGGCGCCCATGTATGACAATGTATCGAATTTAGAGGGTTCACTAGGTTCTAGACTGCGCATTGAATCGGAACTTGAGATAGCAACTTGAACTTAAAAATCAATTTATCCTGCCTGGGATCAGATGGGTCTGTCAGATAAACGGTATATCATGCCTGGGTTTAGATGGCTCTGTCATATAATCATGTCTGGTTTAGTTGGGTTTGCTATACAATCAATATCATGTCTGGTTTAGATGGGTATGTAATATAATCAATATATCATGCCCTGGTTTAGATGGGTTTGTGATAGTACGTCATTTCGAAGCAAAATGGCACATACCTGTATATGACATAGCTCAACTCTTTGGAAAATAGGGCCGGAAGCTCGTCTCTGAGAGTGCGAATGGCAGAGCCCATGTTGACATAATAGTCACTCCGTTCGCTGTTGTCAACCTTCTTGCGCCTCGGTGGTGGACTCGGCTGCACGGCAACCTCGACCTTGGAATCCATTAGCGTTGATCCATCAGAGTCCACGAGCACCGAGTTCCCAAAACAAGATAACGGGATCGAATCCAGTGGCTGGGAATGCAGGAACCACAAAGGATGACGACTCCACTGTTTCTCTTCTACATTGATTTCTTCGTCCCTGCGCTGAAGAGCATGCATTGCGAGGGGTTTGGCCGATTTTTCTCTGAGGGGCAAGGTAGCGGGTCCATTGGCGGACCTAAGTAGGGATTTGGCAAAGGTGAGACCTGTGGTTTGGAGCTTCGGTAGATGATCAGGTATTACAGATGCCATGGTAAACAAGTTCCCCTTAATCATCCATACCTGCACTTCACCATTACTAGTTTAGCTGTAACTAACCATAGCAGCTGCTGCAACAACGCTACCACCACCAACAACAAGGAATGTGTGCAAACAATGTGTGGTTCGAAAGAAATATGAGAATATGTGGAGAGGAGATTCGACCGAGATGGAGTCGATATAGAGGATCACGTGGACCGCTGCTCGACCTCGCAATGGGAAGAGGAGCGACGAACAACTTAATGGATCCGACGTGTTCAACTGTGTAAGCACCACCACATGAGATGGATTGGGTCGGATAAACATTATCTCATCTTGGTAGAGGATATGGCAAAGGATTTTCAAAATCCGAGGAAATGAGGTTTCTTGAATTGGAAATCAGGTACTCGTGGAAAGATTCCACCATTTATGTCGGTGTACATAGATGCAAAATAAAACTTCCACTGGCTAAAAAAATATTCACAAGTTTGAAAAAATTCAACCAAAGGGTAAAATTGAATCATTGAATCTTTATGGTGCTTCAAATTTTTCAGATTTTAACATTAAGTGAAAATAAATTTATATTTTTCCATTTTCTTGTTATTTATAAAAATTATAATTAAAAAGATATAATATAATGATGATGGTTAGTGTTTATTAAAATCAAATTTGATTTATCAAATTTTTAAAAAATTAAAAAATTACTTAGTTTTATTTTAAGAGTATTTAATGGTTGAATTTCATGTTTATTATCCATTATTCTCATTTATGTAAAGAAAATGTTTAATGGTTAGACTCGATAGCACCTTGTGTTTTTCATCATCCATGGATTTTTGTTGACATTTATTTATGTGAAGAAAGTTTATTCTAGATCTAAATGAATCTATCCCCATTTGATGGTTGACATTTCTCTTCCCTAGAACATTTAAACCATCCCTTGCCACTCGCATGCTCATTCGTTACTTCCCCTTCCCAATGCTCCACTCCATGAAACCTTTCCTTGCTAACCTTAACTACTAAGCCTAAATATTGAAGGAAAAATAATGAAGGATTCTAAAGCATTGCAACTGGAAAATACACATCACACTATTCTGAAGCATTTTTTGGTTGGACTTGCCAACACCTTGTGTTTCCCATCCATTATTCAAACAATCTTCATTGACATTCATATATGTGAAGAAAACTCATTGGGGAACTAGTCACTCCTCATTGTACTTAAGAAAACATTAAATTAATTTGGATCTAACAATATATCTCCATTGGACAAATGACATATCTTCTCCTTGGCACATTTAAACCAATCCTTCCACACTTACATTCTCATTTGGTATTTCCCCTACTTAATGCTCCACTCCTTGAAATCTATCCCTGGTAATATTAATTGTTAAGGCTAGAGACAGAAGGGAAAATAATGAAAGATTCTAAAGTGTTGCAACTAGGAATGATACATCATACTATCCTAGACCTTGTTTTCCCCACCCATCATTCATACAATCTCTGCTAACATTCATTTATGTGAAGAACTCTTATTGGAGAATCTTGCCACTCCAATTTGTACTTCCATGTTTTTCATAAAGAAAACCTTAAATTAATTTAGATCTACTAGTCTATCTTCATTTGACAATTCATACTTCTTCTCCCTAGCACATTTAAACCATCCCTTCCTCACTTGCAAGATCATTTGTTACTTCCTCTACCCAATGCTATACTCCATGAAACTTGAAACCTCTCCCTACTAACCTTAACTACTAATCCCAGAGATTGAAAGAAAATAATGAAGGAATATAGTGATAATGGTGTTCTTATGTTGCATACAACAACTCAAATAATGAAGGGTTCCAACCACATCAATGATCCTATTCTCCATACAATTCTAAGGGGTATCTAACATGACAAAGTGGCCTATACAAACTCACTTGCATCATTTCTAGTGTAACACACTCGACCCCCTAACTCTCATAAGCTAGTGGGATGTTCATTTTTCCTCTATCGTCAGGGTAAGAGTTCAGTTTGTCAATGTTTCAATGAGGAATTCTCTTATCACAACTTTCACTATGTTACATTCTATTCATTCAATTCTCTAGGCTACCAGTGAAGCCCCTCTAAAAATTTTGTTGCCTTGTCAAGGGATCCACACACCTTCAATAAGACAGTTAAAATCATTGCTTATCTCTAGATCATTGATCTATAGTTATTTGGACTCCTTCATGTTGGAATTCTTGATTGCCAAGATCGACATCTTCCCCGACAACATCACTCTGATGGGTCGTCCTTATGGATCCAACGACCCTCGGACTTAGAATCCAATAGCCTTGATTCCCTCAGTTCCTAAAATTATATGATTGTTATCAACCACCTCTCCAATTATTCCTTAGGTGATCAAGTGAGACCCACGATAATCCTACGGTTAAGGTTGCACCCTGCCCAATCTCTTATCGACGACTCACGTCCATTCTTGGAGTCCCTTATCATCAGAATGTCCCCATTTTGGTACCATGTGCCTCTCCGACCATATTTCTCTGATAACACTGACTATGAAGGATCTCATGATCCTCGTTCACTACAACAAATGGTCAAGGTGCCCTTGGTGTCTACAACTACACGATAGTTATGGTTCCTAAGCCTCCTTTCTATATCAAGGCCATACTAGATCCAACGGTCGAGATATCACGAGACGTATCAGACATATCAACGATCCTCATACATCTCTATCTTCGAACTCCTATCTCGCACCCTATTTCTTGGTCTCCAATGGTCTTCCTTCCGATCAGTCTATATGTGGCTTCAACAGTCACCATTTCACCATCTAGTCTTCTGATAGATGGACGACTGTCATTGACTCGGAGTTCCTTCTATCAGAACCCATTTATAGCCTTGTACTTGGCCATTCCGACAATCGCGTTCTCCAACCGATGGTCAAAATCCACTCAATGCATTGAATCAACGGTTGTGATCTTCTCCGACTCAACATGGGATTTTCTCTGATTTACAGTATGAATCAGGACTTAACCAGGACTTAACCAATCCATGGTTTATCCTAGGTTGGTTCTAGGATTTGACTAGGCCCTCTAGGCTCACACCCTCATTCAGAAAACTGGCTAAGGCACTTTTACCTTGGACTTGGATGAATATTTACATATCCTGCAAACTTTCCATTTAAAACAGGGAGGTTTGCATAGGGCTTAAGGCTCCCTAACTACTCATAAAAATCTCCTCGACTTCAAGGTACTCCTATCAATTATGGTGAATATTTTATTCATATATTGCAAGCTTTCCACTCAAAAGCTTGCAACCCCCACAAGATTACACCCATCACTGGCATTACACCTCCAATGAAAGTTTACATCCTGAAAACCTTCCATGTAAAGGACTTGCATAACTCATAGGGCTACACCCTACTCTTACACATTTTGTTGGGTTACATAGGTCTGTCAAGTTAATAGTGAAAGCAAACATTCATAACCTATTTTACTCATGGATTCAACCATTTCTTTTATACATTCACATTTGTTATTTAAACCATAAAACAATACATGTGTATAATTGAGCATACATCAAATATGTCAAGTTAAATACTTATCTGTTTAGTGAAATATGTCAACCCACCAACTAACTGACAGAGGAATCCTATCCTCCCAACCTTATGCTATATTGTAGTGTACCTTCCTACAACATACAACCAACGTGCCAAGCCATGATATCACAAGGGGATTGATTCAACTAATTTCCAAACCAAATGGTCCAGGATGGTTACTCTCCCTCATTCCTCTGGAAACATCAGAAGTTTCCCTCTTCCCATTGAGCTATGGGCCTCCACAGGCTTATCAAACACTTTACCAACTAGATTTCCATTACATAAGGGAGTCCCTTATCTGCTATAAATTCCCTCGACGACCCCGCCTTCCAATGCTAGTTTCTTTCCAGTAAGCACCAAGTCATGGCCCACTAATGCTCCAGTTTGTATCTGGGTCTTCTCTGTTCTAGGGTGACCATTAATATCTTTGGACAAGTTCCATGTTTTCTTCAAGAAAGCTTCCCAACATCTTTTTCACTCAAGCATGTGAGTCTCCTCCTCATCGCTTCATCAGACTATGGGTTCCTTGTGAGAATTTGTTCACAACTCCTCTAGCTCTTGTAATTTCCTTAGTGTGTTTCTTATTACTCTCTCTCTCTCTCTCTCTCTCTCTCTGGGTACAAACTCTTTGTCTCGTGTCTATGCATGTTGGCATCTAGACATCTGGGTGATCCTTTTCCACCTTTGGCCTCTTATTCCACCAAATCCTTGGGATTCCCATGGCTATTGTCAGACACAACCTCTTGTCAGCTTTCATGAATTCGAAGGGGTAATCTAAGAGTTTCCTTTTTTTAGACTTTAACTGACCCTTTCCTCTTTTCATATTTTAACTAACCCTTTTCTCTTCAAGCAATTAGATATGTCAACAATTATAACTACTTCAACCACCAATCCTATCACCCATAATTGATCACATGGCTCCATATAGATCCAAGCACGCTGGCAGATGTGTATTTATGTTTTTCAAGTATATGACAGCTTGCTAAGAAAGATTTATATTTTCTTCACTGAAACATCGCAGTTCCACTGCACCAATCCACTTCGTCAATTCCCACCTATGATATCATGGCTAGTACTCCAGGATTTTCCCTCTTAGTCAGTCTATTGGTGTTTTCTATTAATCGATAGCATGATTACAAGCTTCATAATCCCATTATATGAAGACTTAACATGATTAAAATTATGGGGGAATACAGGGTGTTAGATTCCCCTCCCTGATAAAGAAACATTTTCCTCGATGTTTAAAGAAACATATATATTTACAATTATACAAAAAACAAAAATGGGTATTACTCTCTCATGGAATCCTCCAGTTCTCAAGGTGATTCACCTTCTCCAAAATGCTTCCATTGCACCTTGACATGCACGATGGCTCGGTTTCGGAGAAATGTTTCTATTTTGTCCAAGTTGCACTGAGGTTCAAGCTAGAATTTGTTGGGCATGTGTTATATTCTTTGCACGACTAGCTCTATGGTTTTCTACGTTGTGTCAGGCGCACAGGGGGGTCGCTAGGCCCCCCTTTTGGGGGTTACAGGGGGGGAAATATCCCCCCTGCACGGGGGTTCAGGGGAAATGCCCCTGAGAAAAATTGTTTGCCTCAGGAAACATGTTGCATTTTTGCATCGTTTTTTGTGTCCATTGTTGGGCAGTTTTTGGGCACATGGTTTTTGCCGATGGTTCTATTTTTTGTTAAGGAATTAGGGTTGTTGACTAATCCATGTCATTGGGTTAGGGTTTTGTATGTTGTTGGATCTTATATGTATATTGTATTGTAAACAATGTATCACTATGAATGAATATAGAATATGTTGGTTTTCTCGGTTTGGGTTTCTAGGGGAAAAATCTATGTGTAATGTGTGTATTTTCCATTGTATCTTTTATGTTCTTTTATTGAAAATCTGTTTGTAGTAAAATATTGTACAAGGTTAAAATCTACATAATTCTCCCTCTGGTTTCACCTATATCACAACCCAATCAATAACATGATTAAAATCATGAACATATTTCTTTAATAAAGATACATGGAACACATTGTGAGCTCTAACAGTAGGTGCAAAGGCAAGTCTATATGATATTGGTCCCACTCTTTCTAAGACTTCAAATGGTCCACAATAGTGGGGTGCCAACTTAGCACATGTTCCCATCCTTAAGAAACTCCTCTTGGGGTTTACCCTGAGATACACATGATCTCCCACCTTGAACTCATTATGAGTTATCTGTAATATCCCCAGTAGAATGGGCTGGGATACTATGTCTTTCTGTGCAATAAATATTCTTGATGCTCTAATCTGGTTGAAAAAATTTCACAAATAGTTTGCATGTAATCTACTAATAAACATTTTGTCAAACATATTGCATGTAATACAAATACATCATAAATATAAGAGACAATATGTGGTATTTTATTATGAATGAATAATTGAATACAACCATCCAATGATTGTTATGGAAGCTACAATACCTCAATGGAAAACACACAATACAAGCTAAAAACGCGGAATCATGCCATGGCCTCCTCAATAGATGAGATCAAACCCTCCAAGTGTCACAAATCTCCAAGAAAAAAAAAAACTGAAATCAAAACCCCAGACAAATCTCCAATGAAGATCCTAGATGGATCCTCCTCCTTGTCTAGCTAGGGTGGATATTGCACCATCGAAACAAGACAAACAATGGAAGGGTTTTGCTAAACCCTAATGAAACAATGGCTCCAAAAGCACCATACAAGATATCAATCAAATCATAATTCCAAAGTGAGGCTCTACCCCTCCTTTTATTCTTTTCCCATGCCTTCTAGAATTTTCCCCTTTTTGACCAAAACAAATGTAACTTCTAGAATTTTCCCCTTTTTGACTAAACCAAATATAAACTTTATTTTCCCTCCAATTTTCACTTTAAGATTAAAAGTCACTTTAATAATGGTTAAGTAACTTATTAATCTAAAGTTACTTTATTTCCCTAATGTCACTTTAGAAACATATCATCTCCTAACTAAATGACAATAAATTACCCCATTTTTACCCCTTTTTCTCCACTGACAAGTCATGGAAGTCCCTTTTACTACGAAACTCGGAAACCCAAAAATGGGGACATGACAAATCCTCCCTTCCCAAAGATATCATGTCCTCAAGCAATTCCATCATGACCTAGTGTTCCATCAACTGATCCAAACTAAAATTGAAAATGATACTAGGATCCCAAGCCACCCTGTAAGAGGTGAAATATCCTCCACTCAAAACGTGGTCCTATAAAGTATTGACATCCGAGGTCTCCTAAAAACTGCCCACAAGTAAGGCCACTTGGTGTTGCAACAACTTGATCAACCCACCAAGGAACTGCTTTGCCCGATAACCAATCTCATGAAGGAAAAAAGTGACTCTTCCCTCTGTGTCAGTTGTCGCACTATCTCCTAATGAAATCCTAGGGTCCCAAGCTATCCTCAGAAAGGAACCACCATGTTGATATTGCGCCAATCTAATCATAGTCGTCCAACCATTGTGCCCACTCTGCATTCACAAGTTGTAATGTTTCCAAGGATCGCATCCACTATCGAGGATTATACCCATCCAATGTATCCCAACTCTAAAATAAGACATCATAGAGAAGTCTATGTGTTCATCTATTGATAGGGAATCCACTACACCTCGTCTCCAAGTGTCAAAGGGAAAATTCCTAATACTCCAGCACCCCCAGTCTATTGCAATCATCCAAACATCGTCAAGACAATCCCCCAACATATCATCTATGGAGTCCCTAAACAAAAGAACCCCATAGAAGGTAAAGTCGTCGGGATCCCACATTAGCATGTACGACATGAAGCACCCTCTACTCATAACACTATTCTATAAGGTGAAAATACCAATATCCACCTGACTGCTCCTGATAATACATGCAATCATAAGCTTCCTAAATTCATCTAACTCCTCAGAAGGCCACTCCTCCATGCAACCACTCCTAATCCTCCCAAAGGTAAACTCTAGAGAGTCAAAATCGATGCTCACATATCTAATAGTAATTGAATTGTCAAGCAATGTAATTCCAGGGTCCCAAACTAATCCTGGAAAGGTACCACCATGTTGGCGCTACACCACTATGATCATCATCATTGGACCAACGCTCTCAGTATACATCCTCCTCTCCTGGAACCCCAAGTTGATGTCCCTGAAGGGACTGAGACCATCATCACGAATCCTCCCCTGCAAAGGTGTCTTAGTGAATTCTAAGTCTGCAAATCCATGACTTGCCTCGAGCCTATCCTTCCAAATAATGTAAGTCTCGGCCTCCCCTCTATTGACATCCAAAAAATAAAGCAAACCAATCATTGTCATGGCTCTGCCGATCATCATCATTGGAATCAATATATCACTTAGATGAATTCCTGGATCCCACCACCAAATTGGAATTCCACCACTCCCAATACCTCCTAGCTACTATTGTGCTAACGAAGTCAAAATGATCCAAGTCCCTAGTATGCCATCATTTTGTGGAGACCAAGTACTAGGAATCAACTCTATGTCTGCTAATATGTTCATATCCTACCAAATTGCACCGGGTAATATGCTATCTCGATCATCATCAATGTACTCAAGTAATCTGTGGAGTCGAAACACCTCCTTGGAAAGTATCCCTATCACCTGCGGTGAATCATACATAGCCCTCATAATCCTCTCCCTAAGTGTGGAATCAAGGACTACATGTGTGAAACCTCCATAGTGGATAAGGCCATCCACCACTCTGTCAACTGAAATCTTTGTGAACTGATCTAATACAATATGGATTTATGCCCTAACCACATAACCCAAATGAAATAACTCTGATATGGATATAATCCTACATGCTTCACCCAACTGACTCATGTCAACCCTCCATGTCCTGCTGAATATACTGCTAGAATAAGAAAATATCACTAGATGCCATTGCCACTTCTTGCAAGATTGGGAAATGTTAGGTGCTTTGGTCAACCTAAATGGTATGACCAAGGACTCAAAGTAATATCTGAGAGTGATCCTATGAGTAACCTACTCTCTGTTCCTACTATGGTGATATCCCAATCGAAGATCAATCTCTGAGGAATATTCCTCTTCATGAAACTCGTCCATCCAATCATTGATCCTGGGTGAACCAAAGTCCATGAAGTCCTTGTCTAAAGGTCTCCCCTAGGAAAACGTCCATTGTATACCACTGTACAATGTTGTATATTGTTGTATACTATTGCATAACACCATATCACAATGTACCACATTGTATGCTATATGTGCCATTGTATCAATCACTCTACTAATATCAAATGAACTTGGATCCCAGAGTGATGTATCCACATATGTCCTATACTCAATCCCCCAATCGACTGGTGCATATACTTCTTTGTTGGTTGGTCCACAAGGAATTTTCTCAACTACCTCCTCTGTAGCTAAGCCCTGAGCCAAAAGGAATGACTCATGATCCCTTTAATGCAAAATAGATGCATGGTCAAAAACCTCTATGCCAAACCTCACCAACTACTCTGATTGATCCTCGCGCGAAATTGTCACAAGAGGCTCCTCCATCAGATCATGAGTGCCACTCATGTCCTCATGTGTCACTACTGCCAAAGATGATGAAGTCTCTGTTGTTGTAAATGATGAGGATTTTTCCAGACTAATCTGGTAAAAAATCTCCTCAATATCCCTTTCCTTGTCTTCAAGGAACTTAAGAAAAAGGTCCCTATACATGAAAAACTACAAGTAATCATATTTCATCTGCTCTAATGCTTCTTTGATGATGCATAATTGAGCACTAGTGATCTCATATACAACTCCTTTTGTCTCTCCTCCATCTGATATTTCCACATAATATATTCAATAAACTTATGATTACCATCTGTCATTGTCAACACCTACACAATCAACTCCTCCTTGACCAATAATTGGTCCTCCAAACACTGTCGAGGTGCAATCATGTCTCCCTCATCATCGACATCATAAATGAGGTATGAGGTTGAATCCTCATTATGATTAGGTGTTATACTGCTACATTCATCATAAGTACCATGCATAGTGAAATATGTTGGATCCCCAACATTAGTTTATTGAAACATATGGTCATCATCGGGTGTTGCATCCTCACCTTTTGTTGTTTCATCAGAGGTATACCCATCCAACACACTAGTGTCACCGGTCTCATTGGTTAATTTTGATGATGTCTCATAGGGTGTTGTTTGGTCTTCCTCTATGCACACATCCTCAATATGGATAGATGTATGCAACTCCCCTAGTGATTTAGCCAATCCCCCATCATGAGTTGAGTTTTTGGCTTCATCAACCTTTCTAGATTTGGTATTTTTTCTCTTCTTCTCAACTAATAAGTATAGATTCTCCCATTACCTTACCATATTCTCTTGATTTTCGTCCATTGTCTGCATAAGTTCTATCATCCCCTTGACCATGTTGATTTTTACCTCTATTTCTTCTATAAACCATGCAATTATAGGTTGGAAAAAATCGCACGGGTTTTTTTTTTTTTTTTTCCCGAAAAAAAACCTGAAAATTTGTCAAATTTAAAATGTTGATAAATTCACTTTCCGGACTTCGTTTCAGCTGATTTTCTTTTTGAAATTGGATTTTTTCCGATAGGAATTCAAATATATAGTTTTTTTTCTCCAAATTTTACTCAGAAAGTTTCATATATGACCCTAAAGTGTGCTGCCCTCTTTTTCTGTTTTTTTTTTTTTCTTTTCCTTCTTTGGCTAAGGAAAGTGCTCTGATGCAATCACATGCTGGAAAGATCACAAGTTATGATACCACTGTAATATACCTAGTAGAATGAGATGGGATACTATGTCTTTCTGTGTAATACATATTCTTGATGCTCTAATCTGGTTGACAAATTTTCACAAGCAGTTAGTATGTATTCTACTAATAGACATTTTTTCAAACATATTACATGTAATACAAATACACCAGAAATAGAAGAGACAATATGTGGTATTTTATTATGAATGAAGATATGAATACAACCATCCAATGGTTGTTAATACCTCAATGGAAAACACACAATACCTTGAGCTAAAAACCTAGAATCATGTCATGGCCTCCTCAATAGATGAGATAAAACCCTCCAAGTGCCATAACCTATCCAAGAAAATAAAAAATGAAATAAAAACCCAAGATGAATCTCCAATGAATATCCTAGATGCATCCTCCTCTTTGTCTAACTAGGGTGGATATTTCACCATCGAAACAAGACCAACAATGGAAGGGCTTTGATAAACCCTAATGAAACAATTTCTCCAAGAGCACCATACAAGAGATCAATCAAATCATAATGCCAAAGTGAGGATCTACCCCTCATTTTATCCTCTTTCCATGCCTTCTAGAATTTTCCCCTTTTGACCAAATCAAATGTAACTTCTAGAATTTTTCCCTTTTTTACTAAATCAAATATAACCCTTATTTTCCCTCCAATTTACACTTTAAGATTAAAAGTCACTTTAATAATGGTTAAGTAAATTAGTAATCTAAAGTTACTTTATTTCTCTATTGTCACTTTAAAAACATAACATATCCTAACTAAGTGACATCAAATGACCCCATTTTTAATCCTTTTTCTCCACTAACAAGCCATAGAAGTCCCTTTTACTACGAAATGGGGAAACCCAAAAATAGGGACATGACATTCTCTTGTTGTCTGCACAACTTTTTTGTCTATCTTGGGATATTTTCAAATTCTATCTTATTCTAATCATAACATGTTCCATATCTTTCAATAGTTTTGGTCCAAGTGTGATCTTGTCCACTGGGTTGTCCAAACTAATTGGAATTCTGCACTTCTTTCCATATAGAACCTCAAATGGTCTTCTCTTTAATGATTCTCGATAACCATTATTATAGGAAAACTCTACCAAGGGTAGATATTCTTCCCATTGCTTGGGTTGATGCATAACATGCATCCTCAATATGTCCTCTAGCACTATGTTCATTGTCTCAGTCTAACCATCTATTTGAGGATGGTAGGCCATATTAAACGCTAACTGCATCCCCAAGCCTGCAAACAAACTCTTCCAAAAACTTTAAGTGAACTTAGCATCACTTCCCGAGATTATGGTATTGGGTAGACCATACAGTTTGGAAATTTCCTTCATGAAAATGTTAGCAACATCTATGGATTTGAAAATAGATCTGATAGGAATAAAGTGAGTTTTCTTGCTCAACTTATCCACTACCACCAACATGTTTCCTAACTGTCCTTAGAAAAATAGTAATGAAATCCATGAATATTGTCTCCCATTTCCATTTTGGAATTGACAACCACTGTAATAATCCTACAAGGTGTTTATGTTCAACTTTCACTTGCTGGCACTTCAAACACTTGGAAATGGATTCTGCAATGTCTTATTTCATTCTTGGCTAATAGTACAATTGTCTCATTGTTATTACCATCTTTTGATAAGAAAGATGGCCAACATAAGGTCTCCTATGGAATTCATCCATGATTAGGTGCCTCAGTTTTGCTGAATTAGGCACATATATCCTATTGTTTTACAACAACATATTATCAGCCACAAGTTGATATCCTTCATACTTTATCTCTCTAGGTTCTTGTTGAAATCCCTCTCTTATCTAATTGAAAATATCATCCTCTCTTAAGAGTTTTTTTATCCTTTGTTGGATGTCAGACTCTCCTACACTTGTTGTTGCTATGTGTATAGTCTGCACACTTCAACTAAGTGCATCTGCCACTCTATTCTCCTTTCCTTTTATGTGTTTGATATCAAAATCAAACTCATTGATCAACTCCATCCATTTGTCATGTCTAGCATTCAACCTCAGTTGGTCAAACAAATTCTTTAACCCACAATGATCCTTCATCAAGACAAACCTCCTTCTGAGCAAGTAGTGCCTCCACATATTCAACGCATGCACAATTGTTGTGAGGTCCAAATCATGGGTGACATACTTCTTCTCATGCTCATTTAGCTTTCTTGATTCATAGTTGATCACTTGTCATTCCTACATAAGGACTCCATCAATTCCTTCTTTACAAGAGTCAATAAAAATGAAAAAATCCTTCTCAAGGTATGCAATCTTCAAAATAGGGGCATTGGTCAAAACGTGCTTCAGCTGCTGAAAGATGGCTTCACACTCTGTTGACCATACAAACCTCTTTCCTTTCTTCTATCATGAATCAATGGGATGAACAATATTTTAAAATCCCTTTATGAACCTTCGATAATACCCAACTAATCCAATGAAATAACTTACCTCTGTTACATTTCGAGGGGTAAGCCAATCCATAATTTCCTTGATCTTTTCAAGGTCTACTTCCACTCCTTCAGTTGAGATGTTGTGGCCTAAATACTTATTATTTTTTAAAGAATTCACACTTTCTAAACTTAGCGTACAATTGGTGTTCTCTCAACTCTTGCAACACCATCCTTAGATGCTCTTCATGCTCTTCTCTAGTCTTGGAATACACCAAAATGTCATCCACAAATATTAAGAAAAACTTGTCTAAATACTTGCTAAGGAGACTATTCATTCAGAACATGAAGGTAGTTGGTGCATTGGTAAGCCCAAATGGTACCACCACAAAATAATATTGACCATACCTTGTTCTAAAGGTTGTCTTGTGGATGTCCTCATCTTTGATCCTAACTTGATGGTATCTCGACCTCAAGTCATTCTTAGAGAAAAATTTAGCTCCTCTAAGCGAATTGAAAATATCATCAATCCTAGGGAATGGATACTTATTCTTGATGGTCATCTTGTTTAACTACTTGCAATCAACACACAAGTGCAATGTACCATCCTTTTTCTTCACAAACAAAGCTAGTGGTCCCCATGGAGACACACTCAGCCCAATGTAACCTTTATCCAACATCTCTTTCAGTTGTACCTTCATCTCCACCAACTAGAGCGTGATCCTCCTGTAGGGTACATTTGATGTTGGTATTTCTCTAGGAACAAGATCTATTGAGAAATCGAGATCTCTCTTAGGAGGTAGTCCATGCAACTCCTCTGGAAACACATCCTTAAACTCCCACACTACAGGGTGATCTTCAGCCTTCAATTCCTTGTTTAATGATGAGTTAAGAACTTGTATTTCTTACAAGGGGAATATCTTTCTACTAAATTTCTTAAGTTGTAGCACTAATATTTGTCTAACTGAAATCAGATTCCAAATTCCTTGCAAAACTATTACATTGATTTCTTCATCTTCACATTATAATGTCTTATCATAACAATTTAGTTTTTCCTTGTGAGATGAAAATTGATCCATACCTAACAACAACATATGATCCCAAAGGTAGGATATTCAAGGTTGCTTGAGTATGTAGTCCACTCATTGCAAATGGGAAATCTTCTATCACCTCTGCCACTTTCATCTTCGTCCATGTGGCTAATTGAACTAACCATGCCTTTGCATGTTTCTCTCTCTATAGGGAACATGTTTCAACAACTTGAGGTGAAATATAAATAAGTTTAGATCTAGGATCAATCAAAATAGATATACTTGGAAATAATACCTTCCGGATCCACTACAGAAGCTTGGTGGTATGTTTGTTGATTTCCATGACTTCATATATCCTGGACATGATTTTGGAAACATCATTGACAATGGTTGCCTCCTGCACATAGTAAACTCTTTTACTGTCCTACTACTTATGAGTACAATCTCTCAACAAATGTGGTTCTCCACAACCATGACATTGCAAAGGTCCTTTCTTTGGTTCCTATTCTCTTTCCTACTCTGCTGGCTTATTTCCACTATGAGATGGAAAGTTCCACCAATGCACACTTATGCTTGGTTGACCAAATTAATATCCTTTCTTCGAATTATTATATGGGATTTGATTTGAATCCATTCCTATGTAATCCACTCTTATCCTTTCTCTTCCAATCCTTATAAGGCTCTTGCTTATTCTTAGTCTAATCATAACAACTCTGGTCCTTCCTAATGGTGTCTTTCCAACGTCTTGAGCTTATCAAATTCAATTTTGTCCTGATAGGAATACAGAAATACACTAAGGAAACAATGTATCCTTGTTTTCTCATATTTGAGGTAAGGGACATAGATCAACAACTCCAAAAACCTCTTGGAATATGAATCTATAGTTAGTTGTCCCAACTTATGCTTGTGGAACTCCTTGATCTTGTCATCAAATTACTTCTCTGATAGGTAGTCCTTCCTAAAATATTTTTCGAACTGCTTCCAAGTCAACTTGATCTCTTTCAATCCTTTCACTTCCATGAGGTATTCCCAATATATGGAGGCTTCTTCGTTCATATTGAATATGGAAATATTCTCTTTTGTATTGTCCAAGTAATTATGTACTTGAAAATACTTCTTTATTCCCAACAACCAGGCCTCAACTTCTTCTCCCTTCTTGATTTCTCCATCAAAGGTAGGTGACTTAGAGTTCTTGTATTCTTCATTCAAATAACTCTATGAGTGTCTCTTCTTCTTCTTTCCTGGGGCACTCAATCGAGTGTCACTACTGGACAACTCTTCAGAAGTAGACTTCCCATTGGATGACACTGTGGAAATGTTTCCACTAGGTTTTCCTTTGTTTGCATCTCGATGCCTCTTCTTGGAAGATTTTTTCCCACATTTCTATGGATTAGTCCATGATTTTGGGAATCCGAAGGGGTTTTCAACCCTTTTAACTTTTGTATCTCTACATTACTAGGAACTTGTTGCAGGTGCTTTTGAATCTCTGACCAGCTCTGCAGTAGCACTGCATTCAACTCTTCCTGCTCAGCCTAGGCCCTCATGAGCCTCTCATTGTCTACTTTCAGAATTTTGATAGTGGCTACCAAATCTAGAGGGTTTGTTTTGGTCCTCCAACCATCAAATTCCTCTTCTATGAAATGTGAGGTGTCTTACATGCTATGTTGTACCATTCACCTCTAATTTCCTTTTTGGATGTCCTATGTGATGAAACAAGAAACCTTTGTTAGCCATTACATTAAGCAATTAAATATAATGCATTATTCACAAAATAAAAGATGTTTTGCAAACAATTAAGCGGTCTTGGTGACCCATTCAAGCCTAAAGTTTGAACTCTTATTTGATACCACTTTGTAACACACCTGACCCCCTAACTCCCATAGGCTGGTGGGATGTACATTTTCCCTCTATCATTAAGGTAAGACTTCGGTCCATCAATGTTTCAATGAGTACTTCTCTTATCACAACTTTCATTGTATTACATTCTACTCATTCAATACCCAAAGCTACCAACAAAGCTCCTCTACAGAGTGCATTGCCTTGTCAAGGGATCCACACACCTTCAATTGGACCATTAAAGTCACTCCTTATCTCAATATCAATTATCTAGAGCTATTCAAACTCCTTACTGTCAGAATTTCCAATTTCCAAGATTGACATCTTCCTTGTTGACATCACTCCAATGGGTCGTCCTTATGGATCCAACAACCCTTGGACTTAGAATCCAACAACTGCGATTCTCTAGGTTCCTAAAATTATATGACTTTTATCAACCGCCTCTCCAATTATTTCTTAGGTGATCAAGTGGCACCCATAACGATCCTACGGTTAAGGTTGCACTACACCCACTCTCCGATCGATGACTCACATCCATTCTCAGAGTTCCTTATCTTCAGATTGTCCCCATTCTGGTACCATGAGCCTCTTTGTACGGATTTCTCTGACAGCACTCACTACGATGGATTTGACGATCCTATTTCATTGTAGCAGATGGTCAAGGTGAACTCAATGTCTACAACTGCACGACATTTATGGTTCCTAATGTTGAAATTTCTCCTACTCAACACCCTACAATTAACTCAAAACAAAATCACTTTATCTACTAAAAACACAGTTATAATCAACTAAACATGTAGCAGACACATAAATAAGGAAACCAAATCAAACACATAAGAACACCAAATTTTTTGGGTATAAACCCTCGGAAAAATCCTGGAGGGAAAACCAGTGCTAAGAATGATTTTATTATGCTAAAATCAGGGCTCCCGTAATAGGGATAGTGGTCCACTGAGAGAAATACAACTGGAGAATGACCTAGAAAGGTCTGACCTATTGTACGACCAGTTCTAGCATGTTTTTCGAAGAATACATGATTCACCTTCTTATGAATCGTGCATATACTCATCTGTCTACACTATGAACTGCATATCCACTCGAAAAACTTTTACGACAAGTTCCATATGATCCAACACTCTCCTGTGGATTTCTTAGAATGAAACCCACATACATAAGCCTATTTTCTCTCTTCTCCTCGACTTGATCTCTAGATGGAAGTCCTTCTCCTTCCCTATCCAATATCCCCTTGAATCTATCAAGTGTCAAGTGTCTCCCTCCTTCTTCTAGCATTTGTTTTATAATCATGAGTTACAATATGATTTTAATCTCCAAAGTGATCTACGGTTGAGATTACATTTCACACTCACTTGAGATATATATTACACGCTCTATGATAAGTAATTTTATCATGTTTCTTAAATAACTCAATTAACTAATTACATAATTAATTAATAAAAGAAATTTACTTTAATAATTCCTTTAATTAAAGTAAATTCAAGAGTAGAAAGATTTGGATGATTTCACACGTCCAGACACATAGACCTGTGCGAAAATACCTATTTGATTCTAACACTAACATCAACATTATGTCTTAGCAAGGAATGTATTTCCTAAAGATCCACCTAGAACTAGTTCTACTTCTGACTCTGGCACAATGCCACACACATCATCCTGCATACTAGCATTCCTCCAACCCTACTAGTCAGGTCCTCCCTAAATACTGGAATTATTGAAATTGATGATGCTACATATTAATTCCATGAAATTTGTAACCTTCATTGAAGGCTTTAACTCCCTCAATATGCTCCTAGAAGATTCTTGCTCCTGAGCTTCCATCAATGTCATCTCATACCAACTTGGTCCTCTGACAGAACTGGAAGGGGATAACTCCTTATTCCCCTCTAAAGGTTTAATCCCCACACTGGAAGTATGTGAACTTTTCTCCTCATCCCCTGTCACTAATATCGATCCACAATCTAAGATCCCCTTGGATATTCTTACATGCTGGCCCTGCAACCTATATAACCTTCCCTCTCTGAAACCAATGCTCATTGTTGTGACAATGATAGCTCTCTCTGAAAATATGATCACTTTACCTCTATAAAAAGTAATTGCAAAACCCATGTCCTCCAAAACTAAAACTGAGAGTAAACTCTTCTTCAAACCTGGTATGTAAAGCACATCATGAGCATCAAATGTACCTCATGAATCAAGCTAGAATGTAATTGTTCCCTCTCCCTTTACTGCATACTTGGAATCATCACCAAGATCCAAATAAACCTTTGAGTCCCTCTCCGTCAGATTGCTAAATAGCTCTCATGATTCTGTCACATGACAAGATGCACTATTTTCCAAGAACCAAGCACTCCTCACTATTGTTCTAGTATAAAGGCAAGAAACATTGAGTAATCCTTCTCAAATTTCACTGCAAACTCATCAAGTTGTGTCTCTATTGATGTTGTTGTCTGCGTCTTTCCATTACCCTTCTTCATCTTCTTTAGAAACGGAGATGCATAATGTCCATTCTTATGACATGATAAACACTTGATTTTACTCAAGTCCTTCTTCTTCCCTGGTTGTGATGATCCTCCATCACTGTTACCCTTCTTTCTAGAACCCTTTCCTTTTCCCTTCCTTGTATTACTAACAAGAGCCAAGTTCTCATCACTACCTCCCTACTTGCTTCCCTTCGACTCCTCCCAAGTCTCTTCCTGGATGCAATCATCCCAAAGTATCTGCCAATCTGGGATATTTTCCTGAGTGTAAACTCCTTTGAAAAATGGCTCCCATGACTTGGGAGGACCACTTAGTGCTCTACATTCATGAGCTTTGTGTCCTCAGTTTTATCCCCTATTTCTACAAGTTGATCATGTACCTATGTGATCCTCGTGAGATAGTTGGTAATGTTATCTGATCTAGACATCTGAACTGATCTAAGTTTATTTCTTAAGACCGTCTCCCTATTCATGTTCTTTCTTTGGAATAAACTTACTAGGGAATTAAAAATATCTTTGGTTGTCTTCTTCTCGTTTAGATGAGGGATTAAATGATCATTCACTAAATCTAGGAGGACCCTTTCTTCTTTGATCTCCTTCCTATTGTGAGCATCTAAAGTTGGTGGATCCATCGGTGGAGTAATTTCTTTATCCACTAACTCCCAAAGGTCATAGTCTTTAAATGCCAAAGTCACTCTTTCTTTCCAAGATAGGAAGTTGGATTCTCCATCCAATCTATCTTCAAATCTCAACAGTGTTGTTGACATCCCTAAGACTTGATAAACTGCCCTAGAAATAACCTACTACTAGAAAAATTCCTTTGTGTTGACTTATATGTCCTATACGTGACTGTCAACACTGTAAATCGAGTATATACATGATTTGACACACTACAAATCAGGTATGTACATGACTGTGTCTTCTGTACTCAATCGCGTATGCCTCCGTACACCTACAAAAACTTAGCTCTACCTTAGTACGACTATTTCCCTGAAAAAAATGTTCTTCAATTTCCTTCTATTGGTTATGAATTTGCTATGGATATGAGATTTGGCTTTCCTTCAAAGCATATTCTCTTATACCATGTTGAAATTTCTCCCACTCAACACCCAAAAATTATCTCAAAACAAAAGCACTTTATCTACTAAAATCACATCTGAGTAATCAACTAAAAATGTAGCAAAAGCATAAATAAAGAAACCAAATCAAACACATAACAACACCAAAATTTTGGGGTATAAACCCATGGAAAAACCCAGAGGGAAAACCAATGTTGAGAATGATATTATTATGCTAAAATCAAGGTTCCCGTAATAGGGATAATGGCCCATTAAGAGAAATACAACTGCATACTAACCTAGCAAGGTCTGACCTATTGTACGACCAATTTGTTGGGTTGTTATATTCTTTGCAGTGAAAGTCTAGTCGAGGTTAATTGACTGACGGTCGAAGTCGAGGTAGATCGACAACATTGACAACATGTCGAAGTTGAGGTAGATTGACATAAATTCAAAGGTCGAGGAAGTCGACCGGATAAATTCGAAGTCGAAGATATTGATGACAAGTCAAATGACAAGAGGTCGAAGTGTGGGCATGAGACGAACGACTAGAGACTAAATGGAGGCCAACTGGTAGTTGACTGGTAAACCTGAATTGGGGTAGACTATAACAAAATCCTGGGATTTGCGAGATTTGTAGCCAATGATATGCATTAATCTATAACCATTTTTGGGCCCCAATATTTAGGGGTTTTCCTATTGTAAATCCTATAAAGAGGCGTGTTGTAAGGTCGTAAAGGGTGCTATTGTAGGTGATCATAGAATGCACTTTTGTAGGTTAATGCATGTGTAAGTGTAGGTTGTTGGTCATGCATATGTAAGCCGATTTGGCTACAGGGTTGTTCTTGCCAGTGCAAGAAGGTATGATGTTGATTGTATCTTAGGTGTGGACCAACGTTAGACATGTAACTTTTTATTCTGATTGAATAAGACAACAAGAGAGAAAAACGCTCAAAGGAATGTTGGTTTTCTTGGTTAAGGGTTTCCAAGGTAAAATCGCAGTGTACTATGTGATTGCTTGTTTCATTTGCGTTCTTGATTAAATTCTTCTTCTCTTCTGCTAGGATTAGTGTGGAAGTGTCTTGCATTTCCTGACATGTGGTATCAGAGCTTAGGTCTTCCCTAGCAAGTGAGTTATCAGAGTAGTGTAATGATTTGGTGAGTATATTAGATCTTGATTTGCCAATCTTGAATCTGATAACTAAACCCTAAGTACAATAAGATTCACAAGTCATGGATTTTTTTAAATATCACGGTAAATAATGGTGAGCAGTTCTAGAATAGAGATAGAAAGATTCAATGGCCATAATTTTGAGCTTTGGAAGCTTAAAATGGAAGATCTTCTTGTGGATCAAGAAAAATGGACAACGGTATGTCTAGGTACCCCACTGACAGGTATGTCGACAAAAGAATGGGAGAAACTCGAAAGAAGAGAAAGTAGTAGTATTCGGATTTTCTTGCAGATTCTGTGTCGCTGAATGTCTCGAGTGAAGATTCAGCTAAGAAACTGTAGAAATTTCGATACAAATTAATGTATTCCTGCGATTCTCCTGATCTAACAATTACCGCAACTTGTTAAATACAGAATCGCTTCTACTATTATTGCGGAAGCAATTTAAACCACGATCTCAACCACAATGCACAAAGTGAAATATCAATAACACATAACACAATAAGTTTTATCGGGAAAGCGTAAAGCTAAAAACCCCACTATCATATATTATGTATATCATGAATCATGAAACAATCTCATACAAAGCTCTAATCCAAGAGCTCTCAGTACAATACAATCGTCTCACACTGTCATACACAAATTAGCAAATGCATGCGCCAATTCCTGTGTCCCGGCAGCTTGCCTCCTCTGCACAAACTCTGCAATACGAATTCTCACAATCTGAATCGAATGAATCGTTTTCACATGCTCATAAGCATATCCAATGCATGTGTGAACAACTCACAACAGATAGCCAATTGTCCCTTTCACCTGTTATCTCAACTGGTGTCCATTGGAATGACATGCATGTAGTTAATCGTGGCAAGTCTTTAGTTGCATGCGAGAGTTGGCGATTGTGAATTAATGAATAGTTAATTCGCTGAACTCGCACTAATACAACTAAACTTAACTCACTTAGCTACACTTACAATTCTGTTACAATTCCAAATCCACTTTCGGTTATGAATGAGATAATAGATTAATATTTATTGTCTAATTTAATTGGGAAAACTAGAATTAGACACATGTTTCTTGTTGACTTTCAACACTCCCTCTCAACAAAGAAGGGATTATCCCTTCACACCCAATCTGTCTCTATGATATTCGAATTTGCTCTAGGTGAGCGTAGCCCGTCGAATATGCATCTGATCTTACGTAGAGATGTATTGAAGTAACCTTGATCTTAAAACGCACACAATCTCTAGGATGATGATACCGGATATCTATATGTAGATGCGATAAGCAATCACCGGGATTAATCGAGAGTTTAATGCAACTCGATTATCACAATAAATCCTTTGTCGGATCTAGAGGTGAGGAACCAAACCGACCAACCAAGAGATATTCCTCATCGGATAGCCTCACTGTGTACAGCAGCCATTAATGTATTCAAAACTTCCATTTGAACTAAGTGCCGCGGATCTTTGTTTCCTGATGTACCAAGCTTGTTTGTAGATTTGATACTAAAGATCCCTCTGATGTGCTCTTTACGTGGATTCAAGAACCTACCCAATCGCATCCAGTGAATCCGGCTTGCTCACCTCATCCGTGCAATGCGTACCATAATCCATGTCGGATGTGCCCTTCGGATATACAGCGGGACATGCTTACCCTCCTTCCAAAGAGTTTGGTAGGCTTAACCATCGCTTGACTTAGGTGGTTGCCGCGCAGCAAATCTCCAGAGCCTCGTGGTCACTAAATACATTAGCGAACCTACTGACTGTCGATAGACAGTAGCATCAACTACCTCTCAAAAAGTAGCATCCTCTTTCCTCGGTTTCACGGAAGGAGGAGTATCCATGGGTTTGTAGACCTCCATGTGAAACTTACCCGGTATCTCTCTTGCATACTTTTCCTTGAGACACAAAAGTTCACCATCTACGGCGCCATATTTCCAAACCAGGAAATAATGAAGAAGGCCAAATCCTTCATCTCAAACTCCTTTGCAGGGTCCTCCTTGCATAAGTGAGTGTATCGACTCATCACCGGTAAGTATTAAATCATCAACATAAAAGCACAATGATCCAAAATCTTACCCTCCACCCTGGTGGTATAGGTTTGCATCTAAGCTTCCACTTTTGGTGAAACCCGATCGATGAAATAGCTATCTATCCAGGAGTGTACCAAGCCGCAGCGAAGAGTTGCTTTACTTCGACCCAACCTAATGCTCTCTTGAGTGCGCATGCGACTCTGTCAAAGGTCTCAAAACTAACCGGGCAAGGCACACTTCTTCCTCAATGATCAGGTTGAGGAACATAGTTTTTACACCCATCTGATGAATGCACCAACCAATCTGCGCCGAGAGTGCAAGGATGGATCTTATGGAAGGGTACCTTGCACAGGGTGCAAAGGTCTCACCATATCTATCCCCTCGATCTGTGAAAATCCACGGGCTATAGGCACGGCCTTGTATTTCTCCACTCCCATCGGTGACTTACTTTGCCTTAGATCCATGCAGGACCTACCAGCGGGTTATCAATCGGTCTTGGAACGGCTATCCCATGCACTATTTTTGACTATGGAGTCATACTCCTCTACCATAACATCAACCCAAATTTGGGTCACATAGCACTTCTACGAAGGAAGGCCGATCCATGATACATTTATCATAAGAACCATGTATCGACAAATCGATCGAGGCTGTCTCACTGCGTTGTGTAATAGGGAGCACCCTATGATGCAATGCGACATCTAGTCTCAATCTTCGGCTTCAGTGAATGCTGCGCATTTGATGGATGGATCTTCTTGAGTGATTTCCTCCACTCTATGAACCTCTTCATGTGTTTGATCCACATCTTGAGACTCATCCTTTAGAACCAACGGTTCCTCTTAAATGCAAAGTCTAGCTCCCTCTCAAGCGGCAACCACATGGCTTTCCCCTCATCCGAATTTTATATCGAATTAACAACAGTCATTTTGTTGTTGGCAAAATACACACGATAATTATGGGGGTTTCTGTGTACCCCACAGTTATCCCAACTTCAGCAGTCGGTTTCGTCTTCTTCCTGGCATCCTTGTTTACATGCATATAAACAGATGAACCAAAAAATCTTAAAATGAGAACATCAGGTTTCTTACCAGTAAAAAATTCTTCAGGTGTACTCATGCCACCAAATTGCTCTATGGGACAAGCAGTTACACTATAAACCGCGGTATTACGTATACGCCTGATACAATGGTAGGCGCGGTCATGCAACATGCAGCTCGTCTTTGCACCCACGATCGTTACGTTCTTTCTCTCGCGACCCCATTTCGTAGGTTCATGAGCTATGAGTTTTCTTTGAATTCCTTCTCTGCTGCGGAATTCTTTGAATTCATTAGAGATATTCTCCACCATTATTTCTCCTTAGAACCTTCACTTGCTTCCCCAACTCATTCTCCACCAGTACTTTAAACTCACAGGAACTTTGAGAATGTTTGATCCTTCTAATGCATGAAGAATTATCCGACATTCTGAGAAAAGTCATCAACAAAATAACTTATAATACACGTGTTTCTTTATTGGAAACAGCAGGGAATATTACACATCCGTGTGAATTCTCTCGGGATCCATAGAAACCGCGGTTCTCCTTTTCATGAAAGGTGGACTTTACTTCCCCATGGTGCAACCCTTGTATTGATCTAACTGATCAAGTGTTCCAATTGGAAGTCCGGTAGATATTTGCTACATGATCTTCAGGGCTCCATGATGAATATGGCCTAATCTCCTGCGACATTAGCCCTCCTCTTCGGCACCGCATTTACGCCTTGCCTATCGCTGGCACGCGATACATCTACCTACGGCATGTAGAAGTTAGCAACTTCTATCTTCTTGACTTGACTTTTGACTGGCATGGCCGGCGGGTAGGCTATACTTTACTAAAACATGTATCCTCACATTAGATCCAGCATTTGAATAAGAAGTTCTTAGGACACGGAACATTACATGCATAGCATTTTTCAATTTAAATGGGTTGCCTGACTCCCTCTGAAAGGTAATGAAACCAATACTAGTCGCACTGTATCATCCATCATCGCCCATATCTATATGCATTATGAGATCTTTCTCCGCCAAGTCAATGAAAGACTCTTTATCTCGAAAGTCATTATTGGAGGAAGCGCCACTATCAAAATACCACACCGATCCTGATGCAATTTATGCCATGCATGCGATCAAAGTTAAGTCAAGCTCAAATTGTGAGATAAGAACCTCACCGGTTGACTCCGACAACCATCTTGTTCTTCTTCTTCTTTGGATGGTGGCGAGATGCGTTAATTGACGGTGAAAACGCCACTTTGGACAAATCCGACTTCTTGACTTTAGACTTCAATTTGATTGGGACTTCTTCCATTTCCCTTCCTTGCAGCTGCGGTCGTCCTGATCCTCTTCATCATGACGCTTTGGTGAAGATCCATCTTTGGTGTTCCAACTGAACTCCTTTTGCACTAGATCCGACCATAGTGGTTCCCAATCCGGTAATTTTTCCCTTCAATTGACAGAGTATTGATAACTGTACCAACTCTTGGGAAGCCTAGGAAGCCAAGCTCACCAAATCATCCTTGTGATTGTTATTCCCACACTTCCAAGCTCATCCAGGCATTGGACAAACTTTGTGAGATATTTTGGAATGGTTCGCCTTTCTCCATCTTGATCTTCTGAGTTTATCTTTGAGCCAATTTCCTATAGTGTGCTATTTTGGAATGCATTCAAAACCTTCCACATTATGGTGTAGTTTCCCATGGAGACAGACAATGTGGTGTCGTACTCCCTCCAGCAGAATCCTCCTCGCAGCCTTTGCTGCTTTCTTTTGCCATGCATCAATATTTCGCGGAACATCACGGCTAGCATCCGGCTTAGGAACATCGCATCAATGTAACCCTTGACCATTGCAATGTGGTACTTTCCATCACATCCTTCATCTGTTGATGTAGTTTGAGTTTCCCTCGAGTGCCTACTCCAACCTCAAACCATTGAAATACATTTCAATCTTAAATCAGAATTAACAAGAGAAACAGGAAAATCTAGCAAATTTGAATTGTTATCAACCAAAACTCAACCCTTCACTTTCTCCTTTCCACGGAAGGTTCGCACCCTCGAGAGCAACACGGAAGGAGTTCTCTACATGGTATCTTGCAAAGCGTCTGATTTTGCCCTCACCACGTGTGGCGGGAAATGTCTGTTTTACCCTCCTTGCCTATGTGGCGAGGGAGTCGCTTTACAACTCCTTTAACTGCTTTGAAATTTCTTGTATTTCCCTCACCCTATGCTTGTGGAAATTGCGGACTTTGTGAGAGATGTCCATACCCTTTGTCTAGGGTGCGGAAAATTTTGTTTTTGAAAATTTTGGAAGTTTTGATCGCATTAGTAATGCACGCTAGAGACGGGACCTGTGGGAATGCAACTATGTTTGCACCTCACTTAGCGTCCTCAGTGGCCTGTGCTCTTATACCATGTAGAAATTTCGATGCAAAATTAATGTATTCCTGTGATTCTCCTGATCTAACAATTACGCAACTATTAAATACATAATCACTTATACTAATATTCTTGCAGAAATATTTAAAATACGATCAACCACAACCACAAAAGTGAAATATCAATAACACATGTACAATAAGTTTCTGGGAAAGCGTAAAGCTAAAACCCACTATCATATATTATGCTTGTATCATGAATCATGAAACAATCTCATACAAAGCTCTAATCCAAGGAGCTCTCCGGTACAATACAATCGTCTCACAATGTCATGCACAAATTAGCAAATGCATGCGCCAATTCCTGTGTCTAGACAGCCTGCCTCCTCTGCACTATCTCTGCAATCCGTATTCTCACAATGAATCGGATGAATACAATTGCCTCGTTTTTTACATGCTCATAAGCATATCCAATGCATGTGAACAACTCACAACCGGATATGGCCGCCTTTCACTGGTAGCCTATTTGGTGTCCATTGGAACCGACTGGCATACATGTAGTTAATCATTAAGCAAGTCTTTATCGCGAGTTTAGCGATTATTGAATAATGAATAGTTAATTCAGCGAATTTCACTATAATACAAAACTCACTTAAATACACTTACAATTATGTTACAATTCCAAATCGCACTCGGTTCATAAGACGGATAATAGTGTATTTGTGTCTAATTTCTTAACTCACTTAACTACACTTACAATTATGTTACAATTCCAAATCACTCAGTTATGAATGAGATAATAGATTAATATTTATTGTCTAATTTAATTAAGGGAAAACTAAATTAGACACATGTTTCTTGTTGACTTTTCAACAGAAACTGTGGGTCAAGCTGGGAATCTTATACCAGTTGAAATATCTGGTAAATAATTTGTTTCTAAAAAAGAAACTATATCTTCCGAGGATGAGTAATGGCAGTTCGATGACTGAGCATTTAAATGCGTTTAACATCGTGTTAATCTAGTTATCATATGTGGATATTAAGATCACTGATGAGGAGAAGTGTATAATCTTATTATGTTCTTTTCCAGACTCCTGGGATATCTTAGTCGTGGCTATTGGAAGTAATACAACCAAATTGGCAGAACGAACGTGATTGCTTATCTGTTGTCAGAAGAAATGAGAAGAAAGAACATGGAAGGATCAAACAAATATGCTTTGGTAGTGAGAGGTTGATCGGTAAATAGAGATAAAGGCAAATTCTCTGGTAGAAAGTTCAATTCGAAGGGTAGATGTAAATTCGCGGTTCAGTCGACACAAAGATGCTGGAAATGCGGTAAAGTTGGGCATTATAAAAATGACTGTACTTCGATGGCAACGAAAGTCAATGTTGGATCCGATGAGAAGTAGTTGACTGAGAGAAAGATGACCTCAAACAAGGGAGGTGATGTGTATATGACGTCGACCAGTACACAATCAAATCAATATGTTTGGTTGACTGACTTAGTAGCATCCTATCATATGAAACCACATAAAGAACGGTTCTGTGAATATGAACAATATGATGGGAGTGATGTTTTCTTGGGGGACGACTCGACAACCAGAATTGTCAGATGGGGAAGAGTCTAAATGAAATTGCAGGATGGGAGGAAAAGAACCCTTCCAGGTGTGCTACACATTTCTGGTTTGGAAAGAAACCTGATATATGTCAACAAGATGAGTGATGTGGGTGTGCATACTCATTTTTAGAAGGATTTGTGCAAATTGGTCAAATGTGCGACGGTATTAATGAGAGGAGTTCGGATTGGTACCCTGTACAAGTTGTTAGGGAATGCCAACTCAACTGGATGCAACAACATCATTGCTCCTAATATCGACTCAACTTCGACTCGACTCGACTCAATCCAATTCAGTTCAAACCGACTCGAAAAGACATGATGAACTCGACTCAACCTGGTTATGGCATGGGAGGATGGGACACATTGGAGAAAAAGGACTTCACGCTATGCAAAGAAAAGGTATGGTCGAAGGTTTTCCTAAATGTGGTTTAGAAGTATAATTTTGTGAACACTGCATATATGGAAAACAAATTCAGGTGAGGTTCCCATTTGGTTACCGTTATCCGTTTACTCATCTGACTGTTGATCAAATTCTTGTTCCTCTTCTTGTTGATCATTCCTTTGTTCTTCTTCATGTAACCCTACAGACTGCAAAAAATACTTCCAAGGCATTTCTATTTCATTTAAAGCAAAGACAACCAAAATTTTAATGAAACCTTGGTGATATAAACTTCTACGAGAAGATTCAAGGTGACTCTGGACCCTCTTAGACATTTTTGTTAATATTTTAAGTAAATAGAAATGAAGGTTTAATTCCTTGTCACCATTTAAGTGCATAAGAAAATGAAGGTGATAATAGTGGATGATTGAGAAATGTCCTTCGCTGATGATATACCTTTGGACTACAGTGAGAATTCCCTGCCACTCTTATTTTATCCACATAATCGAGATACCTTGACTCCAATCAGGGTTTTGGTGTTCTTCCACCAAAAATTTGTTGCATATTTCAGCAGGAAGCTAACCCTTTTTAAACCACGTTTCTCCACTAATCAGAAGAGCGTATGCCCCAACAATAAAATGCTCTGTAATATGAATGGTGGTGTCCTCGAGTTGGGTCTGAAACCCATCGAAATTATGCATGAAGAGAAGGGCCACTCCTATGTGATTCCCACCGAAATTGTAGATGAAATCAAACCATTATTCTCTGATGAAAATTTCTTTTATTTTCAGAATGGATTCGAATAGTTCGATCCCCTGTGGCTCTGTTCTGTTCAATTTCCAACACTCTCGGGGAGAAACCATTGCTTTCTAGTTGCTTCTGCTATAAGTGATGACCGAATGCATGTGTTAGTCCAGGTTCCTTTACCACCTGCAGTAATTATTACACACAATCATGTGATAATAAAAGTTTAAGGCATAGACCTGCCTGGCCATTAGCACGAAGTCTATAATGATGGTTAAAATGGTGGTAACTCACGTGATATCGAGTGATCAGGGACATGAACACACATGCGAAGCACCAACACAACTTAATTCAAACTTTAGATTTTTTTGAACATTAAAACCAACAAAACAACATGTTTTCTGTTGTTTGCAAGAATAGGCACATTATTGCAATTAGTTTCCTTTTGCATCAAAGTCCTAGGTGAATTTTCTTGTTGGCACAGGGGCAGACCCAAGGTTTAATGCTTAACAATGCACCAACAAAACCTCGACTACCAGCGCTTTCGGCAACACCTGCGAAGCAGGCGATGTCTCATCCGAGGTAGAAGCATGGGGGGGGGTTACAGGACGCATGGGTCTGTAACCAAGCTGGGACACAGATCTATGATAATAACACTTCGCAGAGTATTCTGATAAATCTAGGAAATGACATGAATTAGTTTATTCACCTTATGAACATCGCAGAACATAATCTAAGATAGATCTAGCATAGTAATAACAAAAGATTATGCACTTTAAACACCTAGCACTTAGCACTGTGAACCAAATCTAGCATATAAGAAAAACATTCAAGTAACACATATATATCCACTACACATCTAATCTATGCGCTAAGAAAAACACAATAGAGATAACATTGCACAAATCAAACCATAAGACAACATATATACGTGGTTCACCCCAGTGTGGGGCTACGTCCACCAACTATTTTGCCTTCTTTATTATGTGCTCGAATCTTACATTTATTCACTCCTGTGCACTAAGCCACAGAGTCAAGATTCACACCAGACATGAGATCTGTGCACAGAGCACTAGATCCTCCTTCCAAGGCTAGGTCAAGGCACAGATCCAACTCTCTATCAAGCACAAAACCTTAACACACATACATTCCTTGGAACAAAGCCACTCAAACTACTTGCACTTTGCTTCCTCAAAAACTTCTCCTTCTACCATACATTCTTCTTTATTTATACTTTTACAAACCCTTGCAATAAGGCCTAAACATGGGAAAACCCATGGGCCGACATCTCATAAACCCATTACAAAAACCCTAGGGAACCCCTTATTGGGTCCACATAGCCCGCAAAAATGGGTGAGATCCGCGATCTCAGCTATGCTTGGGTGCTCCTTCTTCAAATAATGTGTCAAAGTCCAAAAGTGGTCCAAATATGACCAAGGTTTCCTCAAAACTTGGTAGATGGCCAACAGGCCCCCAACACTCACCTATGACTCGTCCCGAGTCACTCAAGTCTGGAAAATGTTGCTTCGAAGGCCTTGAGCTTAACTCAGGATGCCTCGACTTGTTGCTTCTCCTGAGCCTCCTTCTCAGTGAGCTCATGGATCATCTGCTTTGTAACAGGCCCTTCCAGGCGTTGTTCTACTTTTGTAACCACTTGGTCAAATTGAGATCCATGTCCATCAATCTCTTCGAACACCTTGCAGGCTTCATCTTGCACATGTTGTAGCTTCTGTGTCACTTCCATTACCCTACCCTGGAGGGAAGTGATCTTTTTTTGTACTGTGCACTGCTCCTGGGATCGTTTCATTCTTTCTACCACAGTGAGCAGCTTCATCTATGCCTGCACAAAAAATGCATGCTGTTGCACCGCCTGTAACTGCGCTTCCAACTTCCTTAGCTCTGGATCCTCAACGAGGCATTCATATGTCCGTGCGCTTCTATCACTCAATTTTTTTCACTCCGAGGCGAGGGCTCTTATCCTTACTATTGTGTTCTTAGCGGTTTCCTCCCTCTGGTCACGCACCTCCTGCGGGGTTCTCGACACTGCTTGGGCCTTCCATTTTGTCATCCTAGCTTGAAGCTGCTAGATGATCTCAACGAGCTTCACTATTTGAGCCTCGACCAACTCTTGCTTCTCATGTACCAAGCCTGCCAGAACGTGACATGCTTTACTCAATACTTCTTTGACCATGGCCCGCTCTGTGAGAAATTGCTCCTTTTCTCTTTGTAGCTTGGATTTTTCCTCCTGGAGCTTCACCCGAAGCTCTGTTTTCTCACTTTCTTGGGCTACTACCTTGTCTTGCGCTGCTCGTAATTTCACTAGGAATTCATCTTTCTTCTGTTTCAAGGATTTTGTACCCTTCTCCTTCTCTTCATGGAATCTTTGAAGTCGAGCTTTTGTCGCATCCGCAAGTCTTCTCTATTGGGTTGGTTCATCCCCTAATTCTGCAATCTGTGACAAGGAAGGCGCAGTAGGTACTGCGCGGACCAAATGAACAACTTGATGTACTTCCTTCAATTCCTTCTCAATCCTTCCATATAGCTCCTCTTTCTTCTCTCCATATCTCTGCAAGATGTACTTAGAAGCGTCCTCCATAGCTCCGTGGACTAGACTGATATCGTCCTCCATGAGCATGGCCTCCAACTGGGGCTTATTAGCATGCGTCTTCTTCCTTGTTGAAGGTTTCTTTGGAGAAACCTTCCTCTTCTGCGGTGTTACTGTCCCAACGAGGGGATCCTCAAGTGGAGGGGTGGTAGATTTTCCTCCTCCTTTCCCTTCTTCTCCTTCATCTTCTCCTCCTCCTAGCGAGCTAGACCCATTATCTTAAGAAGTATTGTCCTCCTCATCGCTCTCTATATCCTGGACTTCCTCCTGAATTTTATTCTTCTTCATCCCACTGGAATGTCCGACATGATCAGCTCAGGTGACTATGGGGCTTCCTATGGTGTCAGTGTCAAATAGTTCTACATCAATGATAGGTACAAGAAATTTCTTCGGCCACTCCTTCGTAATCTGCTCCATATCTTCATCTATCAGTTTGTAGTACGACTGTAGTTCTTGCTGGTTCTCATCTCTGCGCGCAGTGATGTAGATGAAATGAGGATCAATGCAAAAATTTCCTATTGGTTGATACTGGTGCAGGGTGCACGGTGTCATGCATGGAAATGATTCGATGACAACCTTCAATTGATGATAGTATGCATGAAACACATCATTAGACTGCCACTGCTTTGTCATGTCATTGGTGTACCACAAGGTGGAAAAACTAGTGGCCAATGACTCCGAGGGTTCGACTTCTGGGAAGGTGGCTCCTTCAGGCATTTTCCAAGCGACAAATTCAATCAAAATGATCAGCCAACTGTAGTGGAATTCATATTCCAAGTCCTAGTCTTCGCAACAATCCTTCTCTATCTCATTGACGAGGTAGTTCGCCCAGTTCATCTGCATGCT
Source organism: Picea sitchensis (assembly GCA_010110895.2). Taxonomy (NCBI): domain Eukaryota; kingdom Viridiplantae; phylum Streptophyta; class Pinopsida; order Pinales; family Pinaceae; genus Picea; species Picea sitchensis. Next base: position 106,756 of record SNQJ01S0001351.1, read on the forward strand.
TTCCACACATTTTCATGTGAGGTACACCACAAACCCGGTGATCTGTGTGGGGTGGTTCTTCCTTACGAGCTTTTCAGCTAGAAGTTGGCAAGTGAGGCGCACTGTGCCATCATGTATAGAGGCTACCTTGTAACCTCGCTTTCCTTTTTCGACTTCTCCATAGGCTTCCTTGATGCGTTGCGACAGGAAATGGTCCAAGGCCTTCCCTGGATAAAATTGCTGAGGGTTAGGTCCCTTCACACTTAATCTTGTAATATGGTGGATCAACGTCGGATCCACAATAATCCTTTGGTCGAGCCATAGGTATATGCCATGATAGCATGACAGTAGGAGTTTAACGCAAGCGTTAACCTCCCAGTGGCGGCCAAAATGTGAGATCTTCATCACATTCAGCACGATGGACTACGCCAACCCCTTAATCCATGGTGGGGAGATGAGGCGAGGCTTCTTCCCAATTGAATTCATCATGTAGCGATGGGGTGCTAACAAAGCATAGTTCTTCCTATCTCTTAAATTGAAGTCATTGTTGTTTAATAGCGGGATCTGTACTAACTGACTCCCGACTATGTGTATACCTTTCAGAATGTAAGTAGTGAACACGATGCACTCAAAATATTGGGGAATGTTGTCGCGGTTAAAAACGCAAGCCAAAGGTGGGATATACTCGGGTAGGATCGACGAGATTTTATTCGTATTAGCTAGATCACCGTGGTGCTTACTTTGTTGCTCAGTTGCGGGGTTAACACGGTCGGAACAATGTCCAATCGAAGGGGAAGCCTGCAGTCTCCTAGTCGACGATGCCTGGACACCTTCAGATATCAGTCTGTAGGCCATTATCTTCTTGAGGACTTCCTCGACAGACTTCTCGATTTCACTAGGTTTTCCCAACATTCTATCTTTTAAACAGACAGGTGAGGGTAGACAAACGGAGAGGCGGGGTAGACAAATGGGCAGCAGGGTCTAGTTCCAGATATCACAGCTCGACACATGGACAATTCTCTGCTTAGCTCAGTCAATCACGGGTAGCAAAAAGTGGTCGCAACATAGCGTCTGACGAGTTAAATAAGTGGGGCATTGTAACAGATTCTTCCTACGGCCAGGAATGCTTCCATCAATGTGAATCTGTCTTTTATGGCACAGTCTTAATGTCCCAAAAGCAGTCCATCAGCCCATAAATGCATTTTCTAACCGTTTCGGAGCATTGTTCTGACGATCGGGGTGACTCAAATGATCATATAGCTTCGCCAAGGCGAAGTCCTATTCTGCACGGTCCTGTTGTTCCAGCAAGGTTCAAATCCTATGAACCTATCTACTCCGAGGTTCTAGTCTGTGAAGTATTCCATCTGGTCTCTATAGCTTCTTGCAACTTTTCCAACTTATCTTTCTTTTTATTGAGCTTCCTTGCCTTCTTTCCTGTGATTTGAGTCTCTCTAACTGTTTATGGAATCCTCTTTCAATTTTTATTCTTATCTTCCCCTAGCGTAGTGACTTCGCACTGTTGATGTGCCCTCAAAGGGTCTAAAGTTAATATCTCGTTTCTTAACACTTCCTGGGTGGATATACTTCTTTGTTGAATAGATAGGTCCTTCAAACCTTCTTGCGTTCTTTCAACCTTGATAGCTAATTCTCTTGCTTTATGTCCCTCCTGCGTTGTTACTCTCTTCTATTGCTTCGACTTATCCTCTCGTTCTTTTATTAGTCGGTCTATTTTTCTAGCTATGAAATCCCTTAGTTTTTGCTTTTTATTTTTTGTACCTTCTTCCTCTGCTTTCCTTCTAATTTGGTCCTTCTCAATCCAAGTCTTACCTAACAAAAGTGGGAAGGGGGCATTGTCCCCAACAAATTTAATGACTTCAAATTCCTCTTCAGTCGATGTTCCATGAACAGTAATAGGTACATTAGTAACTCTTCCACATAGGGTTATCATATTTCCCTTAAACAATCCTATCCTTCCTAACAAAGGTACCGCAACATGCTTTCCCAAAATTTCCCAAGTGTCTTATGTCATAATATTTACTTGTGTTTCCTCATCCAAGACACGGTCTATATTGAAGTCTTCTATCCTTGCACTTATGCGATGTTTTACTTTCAGGATCTTTGGTAAACTGACATCTTTATGAACATCCATCCTTTCTTTCAATTGTACTAATGTAGTCTGAACTTTCTCAGGCCTTTTTTCTTTATGACTTTCTAACATGCTCTTAGTCTTTTGACATTCTTCATAGTTTTCTTGTCTTATGTTCACCCCTTCAACTTTAGCAATCATCCTTCGACAATCCTCAACCTCATGACCAACAATCTTACAACAAAGACAAATAGGACTTGTGCCAGGGAATTCCTTAGCAAGATGTCCCAATCTTATGCAATTATAGCACAATGTTAATCCTCTTTTTTATTTAAATGTCCCCCAACCTTTTATGTACTACGCACTAGGATCATCGTGCTGGATCTGCAATCTGCAAAAAAAAATCCTAGGTTCCTGCATCCACTTATTAGTCAAAAAAATCCTTCTATGCATAGGAATAACATATCTTTCTTCATTTCCATTAAAGTTACTCAAATCAAATCTTTCTTTCAACTGCACCCTAGCCTTCAGACTAGGACAAAACCTATTAAACATATTTAAATTCATGCTTTTGAAACAAAAAATTTCACTTATCTTTCTCTTGTCAAAGCACAAAGCTTTACCTCTTTTAGGATCTTACCTCTTTTCTTCAGATCAGATTTCTTTCTTAGCACAAAGATTCACAAGTCAAGTAGATTACTGCACACTTCAACAACAGATCTACGCACAAAGCTTCTCTTTTATTTACTTCAGTTCCCAACAATCACATTTTCAGGTCCCGACAATGGAACCATTTGTTGGCACGAGGCCATACCTAGGGTTCAACGCTTAATAGCTCACCAAGAAAACCCCGACTACCAGCCCTTTCAGAAACACCTACGAAGAAGGTGAGGTCTCACCTGAGGTAGAAGCAGGGGGGTTTACAGGACACAGGCGTCTGTAACCAAGCTGGGACACAGATCTGTGACAATAACACTTCACAAAGTATTCTAATAAAGCTAGGAAGTGACATGCATTAGTTTATTCACCTTATGAACATCGCAGAATATAATCTAAGATACATCTAGTGCAGTAATAACAAAATATTATTCACTTTAAACATCTAGCACTTAGCATTGTGGACCATATCTAGCATATAAGCAAAACATTCAGGCAACACATATATACCCATTACACATCTAATCTACACACTAAGCAAAACATAACAGAGATAACATTGCAAAAAGCAAACCATAAGACAACAGATATACGTGGTTCACCCCAGTGTGGAGCTATGTCCACCAACAATTTCACCTTCTTTATTATGTGCTTAAATCTTACATTCATTCACTCATGTGCACTAAGCCACATAGTCAAGCTTCACACCAGACAAGAGATCTGCACACTGAGCACCAAATCCTCCTTCCAAGGCTAGGTCAAGGCACAGAGCCAACTCTCTATCAAGAACAAAGCCTTAACACACATACATTCCTTGGCACAAATCCACTCAAACTACTTGCACTTAGCTTCCTCAAAAACTTCTCCTTCTACCATACATTCTTCTTTATTTATACTTTTACAAACCCTTACAATAAGGCCTAAACATGGGAAAACCCATGGGCCGACATCCCATAAACCCATTACAAAAACCCTGGGGAACCCCTTACTGGGTCCACATAGCCCACAAACATGGGTGAGATCCGCGATCTTAGCTCCGCTTGGGCTCTCCTCCTTCGAACAATGTGTCGAAGTCCAAAAGTGGTCCAAATCTGACCAAGGTTTCCTCAAAACATGGTCGAGGGCCAACACTACTAGCAACCCACTAGTGACATAACCATGGTGATGTGTCTTATTCAATCCAAACCATAACATGTATTAACCTTGTAAAGAGAAAGAAAATGATGAAAAACAAATAGGAAGATGAAAACAGATCAAAATGACTCAACACACCATGGAAAAGAAACTAAGCAAGAATTAGGTTGACAGATGGATGGGTTGATGGAGGAAAAGAAGGAAGAGGTGCAGACCTAGGATTTAAAATTGGCTCCAACATGGTATAAAACTTCCCTACGAGGTTCTAAGAACAACATAATAGGTGCCTTAGTTCTTTAATTCTCCCCCCACCTGTTACCAATCACTCCTACTTTGTTTACCAACGCATGTTACCTGTCTTATTTCCATTGAATCGGAAATCTAAAGCTACACCCTAGTGCCTTTATTGGGCTATGGAGTATTTATTCAAGATAAATTATTAAATCAATTTGAAAATGAAAATAACTATTGTACATAATGAACCACCTATGTTCCATCAAGAAAAGTAATGCTTCAGGAAACACCCATTAACTGGGCCTCCAAATATCTCAGTATCATCCAGGTTTTACAATATAAATGTATTATTATCCAGAACCTTTACCACTTTGAATGGACCAAACCAAAGGTTATCTATCTTATCATGCTTGGTTTTGTCCTCCCTCCTGGCATCCCACCTCAAAACCAAGTCACATGCTTGAAAAAATTCCTTTTTGGTTTTCCTGTCAAAGGCAACCTTGACCTTGTTCTGGTAAGCCTTAGTATTTATATTCAATGCTTCTCTTATTTTCTTCACTTCAATAATATAAAAAAATATCCTTTGGATGTCATTAGGCTCCTCCACTTCCTCTTGCAGAAATTTCAACATTGGTAGGCCAAGATGGGTTGGAAAAACAACATCCACCCCATAAACTAGCTGAAATGTGGAGGTTCCCAATGACTTCTTGGTGTTGATCACGTCATCCCACAAGGCATACTTAAGCTTGGAGTCCCAAGATTTTTTTATTTCCAACCAACAACTTCTTGATGATCCTAATGAGGGTTGTATTTGATGACTTAGCCATCCCATTTCCCTGTGGGTAATATGGCATGGAGTGTGTTAGGATAATGTTGTAATTCCCACATAAGTCAATCATGGCCTTGGAATTGAATGCTTGGGATTTGTCTGTTACTAACTTCCCGGGGAATCCAAACCTAGAAAATATGTTTTTCTCCAAAAAGTTCATGATCGCCTTATCAATAGAATTTCTGGTAGGAACAACTTCAATCCACTTTGTGAAGTAGTCAGTGGCAGTAAGAATCCACTGTTGTTGTCCACTAGAAGGTGGGTTTATCTCACCTATAAAATCTAGGCCCCATTTATGAAATGGAACACTAGTAGTAATGGGATTTAGGGGTAGCGAGAGAAATTTCCGTTTTCTAGCTAATTTATGACATTCTTCACAATATCTGACCATGGAAAAGACATCAGAGAATATGGTGGGCCAGTAGTATCCAACCCTTAAAAATTTGAGGGTTGTATCCTTCCAAAGATGGTTCCCTCCACAACTCTTGTGTGCATATCTATTGTGACCTGTTTTGATTCATCTTCATCCAGACATCTCAACAAAATACTAGCAGGGTCTTTCCAATACAAGATCTAATTTAAAATGAAATATTTTATAGCCCTCAGTTTAAGAGACCTAATTTTAGATTTCTCCAATTCTGGTGGACATTCTAGGTGCTACAAGAAATAAAAAATATCTCTATACCAGGGTGAAATAGAATATTGGTCAAGTACTTGCATGATGTCCTTCCCAACCTGCATCATTGGAGTATCTAATTGGTCAAAGGTATGGTGCAATTCAAATGCTTTGTAGTTTGAATCAAATAATCGTTTTACAAGGCCATGTCCCTTGATTAGCTTAGTGGGATTTATGTGCAGGTTATATTCTAAAATGTTGACTATCCACTTGCCCCTCTTCCCCTAATTGTCTGGCTGGAAAAGGATTTCCTTCACACTGCTGCTAGGAACACAAGTTGTTATGATGGACTGCAGAATATAAACCCTGAAGGCCTCCAAGGATTTGAATAATGCATAGGATTGCTTCTCCAATATGTCATATTTCAGTTCAACCTCCCTGAGTGCTTTGATGAAGAAGACAACGGGATGCTCATGCCCTTATTCATTCTTTTGCAACAATACATCAACAATAGTCTCCTTAGTGGCAAATGAGAAAATTAGGAATTCTTTGGAATAATATCAACTAGTAGAATGGGGGATTCAATCATAGCTTGTTTAATCCTTTGAAGGTTGAAGGATGATTTGGCTTCCTATGACCATTTGATGTCAGCATCCTTCTTCAACATGTTAGTAATAGGCCTTATGATCTCAACAAAATTTGGCACAAAGCGCCTCAAAAAAATTATTTTTCCTATGAAAGAATGGATGGCCTTGTTATTCCTAGGGATGTCAATTTTATAAATGGCATATACCCTTTATGGTTCTATATTTATCCCCCTTGCTGATATAATGTGGACTAGGAGATTTCCTTCTAACATAGAAAAATGGTATTTTTTGGGATTCAAAGAGATTCCATACCTTCTGCATTTCTGAAAGATTTGCTCTAGGTGTTGTAAATGTTCATAATCATATTTTGAGAAGATTGTGATGTCATCAAGGTATATAACCATGAACTTGTCATTTTCACCCACAAACGCAATGTTCGTGGCCCTTTGAAAGGTATCCCCTACATTCATCAGGCCAAAGGGCATTTTGTCATACATGGATGTGCCCCATGGGGTAGTGAAGGATGTTTTTTCCTTGTCTTATTCAAGCATTGCTATTTGGTTGTATCCAAAATATCCATTCAGTATGGAAATTATGTGGGCACCTACTACCCTATGCAAAATATGGTCCAATCTTGGGAAAAGGATAATTGTCTTTCAACGAACACCTGTTCAAGTTCCCGAAGTCCACACACAAGCATATTTCTCCATTCTTTTTCCTGAAAGGCACCAAGTTGGCCACCCAATTTGAATATCTCAATGGCACAATGATTTTAGCATCAAGCATCCTTTTCAATTCTTTTTCAATAATAGACATTAGAAGAGGATTGAATTGTATGATTTTCTTCCTAAATGGATTTGAGCCCACCTTCAGAGGAATCTTGTGCTGAATGATGTCAGTATCAAATGTCTTCAAGTCCTCATAAGACCATGCAAAAATATCAACATAATTTTTCATAAGGCTGACGTACTTGTCTCTTTGCTCATGTGGCAGTGCTCTGGATATTTTGACAATTTTGGGATTTGCAACTGTCCCAATATTGCAATCCACAACCTCTTTCTCCCGATTTTTCATGAAAGCTTTCCTAGAGACATAATTGATGTCAAACATCCTCTCTAGTGGTACTAAGCCCCTTGGAATATCATTTGTTTTGAGCTCTACAATATTTTGACCATCCACCTTGTTCAGAAAAGGGGGTGCCTGTTGATTTTTTGTTTCATCTTCCTTGTTCTCTTGATCAATGGAGATATTTGAGAATTCCTCAATATTTTGCAGAAATCTCTTGAGCTCCAGGTCATCGCTAAAAACATGCCAGTGCTTAACATTGTATGGTATAGCTATCATGTGCCTAACCTCCACTTCATATTTGACATTTATATCAATAGGAGGCCTAAAGGTACTAGTATCCATGGCTAGAGAATATGCCCTCTTATTAACATCTCTGGGAATAAATGAAATATTGAATGCTAGAAATAAATTTTCCACTAAGTCCCATACCTCATTTTTGTATTGTTTCAGCCTTTGTTGTTTTGCTTGATAAATTTCCTTGACTTGATTGAAAACTAGTTCAAAATCACCAACGACTACCAATTTGTCAATGGCCATGTCTTTAGCATCTCTCAACCCTAGCACCAAGGCCTCATGCTCTGCTATATTGTTAGTTGTTTCAAATTATAGTTTGTATGAGAGTGTAAACACCTCCTTCGTAGGGGAAATCAGGACTATACCAGCACCATAACCCTCATTTGAAGATGATCCATCAAAGTACACATTCCATAATTCATTTCCTTGGCCTACCATTGGTTGATTTATTCATTTTATTACTGTATTTATGAATCATCATCATTTATATGAAAAATAGATGACCCAATTTCATCCTCAACAACATAAATTGAATGATTACCTTGATTCTCATGGTCACTCATAATGTATTCCAACCTGACTTGTCTGTATAATCTTCTGTGTTCTCCTCTGAAAACAAGTATGGTTTCATATGTAAGATCCATTTGTAGAGATCCTCCTACTTTCTTAGCCCATGACCTGGATAACAACATGCCAAACTTCGGGGGTATGTCAACTACAAAAATATCCATAACTATGCTTTTCATGGGCAATTGTGATAGATAAACAACCGTATCTTTAATGAATCCCAAGAATTTAACCTTTTTGGAATCAAAGGAATAAATTTCCTGGTAAGGCTTGGTAATATCTAATCCTAGCTCTTCGATAACAACCTTAGGCATGACATTATGAGAGGCCCCTGAGTCCATTGAGAAATTATGAAGGATTTTGTCATGAACATTCAAGGACATGTAAAAAGGTGGAGAAGCTTCAGACCCATCTTCAATGTGTGGGCCAATAGTGATAGCAGGGTTCTCATCCTGCGAGTTGATTACATATTATGATATAGAAGAAATAGGTGGCTTCAAAACCTTCATAATAGAGTTCTTGAATGGCTCATTTTTCAGTAACTCTGTTAAAGGTACATGGATCTTTATCTTACTTATCTCATGCTCTATGTTGAAATAAGTTGGTTGTCTATATGCCTCCTTTACCTCTGGGACAACATGTTTAGATGATTGTGGATGATTAGCTTTGTTTGATGTATATTTGTTTGGACCTTGCTTGGGAGGAAGATCTGATTTTTTATTCTAAATAGGTGCATTTGTTTTTGGACCCCCTAGCCTAGGCCTTAAATCATACTTCTTTTGGGGCTGAGTTTGAAATATTTCTTCTTCCTTTACATCATCATCAAATGGGTTTGAAAACCGAGAGATTTCATAGTCTTATTGTGTTAGATGACTAGGATAAAGATCAGTTTCATTAAACAGTACAAAAAAATCATCTCCAACATGATTTTCCACATCCATTTCCTCAACTCCATTGTTATGGAAAGGAGGAACCACCCTATGATCTTCAACATGTATCCTTTCCCTCTGCATGACTTGAGGGACATTGTTAGGCCTTCTAAACTGATTGGTGTTTCTTTTTGCAACATCCTGATATGCTCTGATTGGATGCTTGGTTTCCCATTTCAGTTTAGCTATCTCTGAAGCTAGGGATTTCAAGGTTCTGTTCACCTCATCTAGCTTTGGGTCAGATTATGTTGGGTTGGAAGAAGAAGGTAGCTCTTCCCTATCATTATTTTTGTCCTTATCTGATTTTTTCTTAAACTTTTCAGATGCCAAAATGTTAGACTCAACCTCAATAGCTTCCTCTTGCATGGACATAAAAGTGGTGGACCTCCTCTCCCTCAACATAAGAGAAAATTCAACATCAAATGCATTTGCAAATGTGATCTTGGATGAGGCTTCAGTTGGCTTAATATCATCAAGAATCTTGTTATACATCTTGTTGAATCTCTTGGTGAAATCTGATATAGACTCACCATTTTTCCTTCTTAAAGCCCCAAACTCATTTATGTAATACAGGTAGTCTCTCTTATCTTCCCATTATTTTAGAAAGGCCTCATACATTGCATCAATACCTATGATAGAATTTGGAGTTAGACCACGAAACCATTTTCTCACCTCTCCATCTAGGCTCTGCACAAACAACCTCATCCAAACATCTCCATGTTCAATGTTAAAATTGTCTGCAAAACTATAAAATTCCACCAGATGTTCTTCAAAAGTCACCTCTCCCTCACTATTGTATCTTGGCAGATATTTCATGTAGTCACCTATGGGAAAGGAATTTACATTTTGAGGCAGCGCCAGAGGTGCATACCTGACTATAATGATGACTTTGATCTTGTTGATAGCCATGTTTGGGACAACTGGACTCTGAGGATGAGAAGGATTTGTGGGTATGGTTGATTGAGGAGATAATGAGGCAGAAGTTGAGACAGGGGATGCCTAAGGGCTAATCACAAGGGGATTTTGAAAAATGACAACCTCGAGTTGCTTCTTGTTGTGGACAAAGGTAGTTTTTTCCAGTGTGGCCTTGCCTTTGGATGGTAAGGGGTATCTATGAGAAATGGTAGTCTTCCTTAATTGTCTCTCTGAATTAGGGGTGGTTGTGTCATCGTTAATATCAATGTTGATCTTTGAATGTATGCTCGGGATTTTATTTCTTGAATGCTTTCTTGGGAGCCAAAATTCCTTAATAGATTTTCATTTAATGGAGCCGCCAGGTGAGAGATGGCATTCATTTGGGTGTCTGATATTTGTTCACCATCAAATATCATATATGATCAATGTCATTCTCCCAGGGAAATATACTTCGTTACTTCGTCCCTAACAACGACGTCAGAAGATGTTGGTCCTAAGGTCTGCACCTGACTGCTAATGGGAAGAGTTAGACCACCTCAAGTTTTGGAATGATGGGTTTTTTTATGAATTGAATTTGTTGGTCAACTGAGAGATAGGTCTTCAAGGGTAAAAACCTGGTTTGACTATTCAACAATATCACTATAAGGTTTCCCTTAGATGGTGTCATGCAAATTGGTGAGTAGGTAAAGATATGAAGAGTAAAACAGGGAAATACAAATAATCATACAATTTGTTTCTTGATGTATGAAATTCCAGACTTGGAATAATATTCCATATCTAAAACATGTATCTTGACACAAATCATCCAAACAAGGTTCTACTACAATAAACTATTTACTGAAAAAAAATTGTTGAGATCAAATTGCATAGCAATAAACAATTCATTGAAACAATAGTTGAAAGGAAGGGAAACAACACTTTGTATACATTTCCAATTTGCATCTAGATAAGATTAAGAATACAAAGAAATATTTGAGAAGAAAACACACTTTTGTCACCAAAAATTATATTCACCAAGGTAGGAAAATTTACAATCTTATGCTTTAGGTCCCAACCAAAATTCTGATGCTTGATCTCCCAAAAATTGAACCCCATTACATTAAAAAATCTCTCTATTTATCACTATCCCAAGAGGGTTCGACCACCTTTCTAGGATCTAAATCCAAAGTTCAACTTTACATCACAACTAGATCCTCAAGATACAACTTGACTAACACTCTTTAATTACAATTGTAAACATTTCTTTGAATTGAGTGAATTTGGTTTGAAGTAACAGTTCATGACTTGCCTTCAATTCGACCTTAAAAAAAATATGGTTCATATCAAAAATAAAATAACCACTTATAACAATTGAAAACAATATCTTTAACTAAATAAACAAAACTCTATAAGTGCAACTATGACTAACGTTGATAACTAAAGTGGACCAACTCCATAACAAAAACCTTCGAAAGTTGTAGCCGACAATTGACTATGCATGGATGCCCACATACACTAAAATTGAAGACCAATATAGAATACAGGTGGATTAGCTAGCATAAGTCTCAAATTCCTTTCCCTTTTGACAGTACAAGACCTTTTAGATTATTTATTTCAAGAACATGCATGTTTTCTTATGCTTCTTTTGCAGCTTTTGGTACTTTTTTCTATAGCTTAGTGTGTTGCATTTCAAGATCCCGCTTTTGTTGTTGCAGAATCTGAATTTGTTTCTTCAAAACTTGCACCTGGTGGGTGTCATCCATCTCCCTGTGAGTTTCAACCTTTGGTTTGATCAATGTCTTCACCCTACATCTATACTTGAGCTCCCATTCTTCCTATGTAATAGGTTTTTTGAGGTCAATGGACAAGTTAGATTTCCTTGGCCTTATTACATACCTAGGTGCTCCCTCAGATTTCTTGTCAAGCGATTCTCTCACAAGTTCATGCATCTTCAATATTTTTCCTTTGGAATCATGTGGAACCTACTCAGTAACTAGTTTTGCATCTGGATTTATATCAACAAAGTCTTTCTCAAGGTCTGGACCAAAGTCCATTACATTTTTTTCTAACTGCAAATCTATAGGGTACTTTGTTTTTACAATAGTATACTTTATACATGAGGTCTCCTCTTTATTGTATTTATTCTCTTATTTATCTTCTGTCATCTCTTTCAATGTATGGATAGCCATTTCTTCCATATTGTCAAATTCTAAGAAGTCCTCTTAAGTGTCCCCATACTCAACAACTATAGGATTTTAGTCTTTCAAGGATGGTTTAAACAAAGCCTTGGAATGTAACCTTAGTTGGTTTGTGAGACTGGTTTTTCTATTAGTTTTGGTGGGCATCCCAGGGACCTGAATCGCTTTCCTCTTTTTACCTTGTTTGGCCTCAGGGGATTCCTTGAGCAAGGTGTCTATAGGCACAAACTCTGTTGCAACTATATCGGGACTAAGTTGTTTGGATTTCTTCTTCGTGCTTGTTTTTGACCTGGGAGTTTTATATTGTTGCATGGTCATGGACACATGCTCATGTTCAAAATGTATAGGTGATAGTGGGTCTGTTGGTCTGTCTTGTTCTCCTCCATGCCTGATATAATTCCTGAAATACACTTTTCCACTCTCCATCTCTCTTTGTTTTGTTGTTGAGGACCTTAATTTCCTTCGATGTATTTCTTCTTGCTGTGGAGTAATTGATTTGGCCCTTTTGGATCGGGTTCCCCCATTTTTAGGTGTAGCCTTCTTGTTTCTATCTTGTTGGGTAGCTTTCTATGAGCACCCAAGTTCAAGAGAAACCCTAATTTATTGGTTACCCTCGTCGCTTTGCTCATCTGATTATTGATCAACTTCTTGTTCCTCTTGTTGTTGATAAGTCCTTTGTTCTTCTTCCTATAACCCTACAAAATGCAAAAATACTTCCAAGGCATTTTTGTTCATTTAAAGAAAATACAACCACAATTTTAATGAAACCTTGGTGATATAAACTTATGTGAGCAGATTCAGGGTGACTCTGGACCCTCTTAGACATTTTCGTTAAGATTTTAAGAAAATAGAAAGGAAGGTTTAATTCCTTGTCACCATTTAAGTGAATAAGGAAAGGAAGGTGATAATAGTGGACGATTGAGAAATTTCCTTCACCTATAATATACCTTTGGACTACAGTGAGAATGCCTTGCCACTCTTATTTTATCCACATAATCAAGATACCCTGACTCCAATCAAGGTTTTGGTGTTCTTCCACCAAAAATTTGTTGTGGATTTTAGCAGGAAGCTTACCCTTTTTAAACCATATTTATCCACTAATCGAAAGAGCGTAGGCCCCAACAATAAAATGATCTGTAATATGAATGGTGTTGTCCCCGAGTTGGGTCTGGAACTCATCGAAATTTTGCGTGAAAAGCAGGGCCACTCTTGTGTGATGCCCGTTGAAAGTGTAGATGAAATCAAACCATTTCGCTATGATGTAAATGTCTCTTATTTCTGGAATGGCTTCAAATAGTTCGAGCCCCTGTGGCTCTGTTCTGTTCAATTTCCAACACTCTCGGGGATAAACCATTGTGTTCTATCTACTTCTACTGGAAGTGATGACCGAATGCATGTGTTATTTCTAGTTCCTTTACCACCTACATTAATTATTACACATGATCCTGTGATAATAACAGTTTAAGGAGAAAACCTTCATGACCCTTAGCATGAATTTTATAATGATGGTTAAACTGGTGGTAACCTACATGATCTCGATTTCTTAGGGACATGCACTCTCATGCGAGGTGCCAACATAACTTAATTCAAACTTTTAATTTTTTTTTGAACGTTAAAACCAACAAAATAGTGTGTTTTCTGCTGTTTGCAAGAATAGGCACATTCTTGCAATCAATGTCCTTTTGCATCAAAGACCTAGGTCAACCTGCTAGCAACCCACTAGTAACATAACCATGGTGATGTGTCTTATTCAATCCAAACCATAACATGTATTAACCTTGTAAAGAGCAAGAAAATGATGAAAAACAAATAGGAATATGAAAACAGATCAAAATGACTCAACACACCATGGGAAAGATTTACTAAGAAAGAATTAGGTTGAAAAATTGATGGGCTTATGGAGGAAAAGAAGAAAGAGGTTGATCCTGGTGGATATAGGTGGCCACCCACCTATTCCAACTGGCTCCTCTTATCCGTTTTTGCTTAGCACGTTCTTTTGTACTTCTTGTAATTGTGGGTTCTACACTTCTGGGGCTGTCTGAAGTCCCACACATCCTCCATGTAGATACTGGTGACCTCTCGCCTAATCCAACTGGCTTATTTTGTATGTTTTCATGTCAGCACATCTTGTTGTACTTCCAGGGTTGTTTTGGGGCCCAAACGTTGTTTTTTTGGCTCACCATAGTCAAATTGTAGATAGAGTCAAAGTTTGACGACGAAATGTTTAGTTTTATGAAACACCTTTCCAACGTGCTATCATGTGCCTAAAACAAAGGTCGTATGAAAAATTTACGACCCAAGTTGAGGTACCAACTTACACCAACTTAGCCATAGGGGCCCACATGAATTTTGGCATTTCACCTTCTAGGTTTAGGTTTTTGGATGTATAGGGTTTTGGAATTCATGAGTAATATCAAAAAGGCCTCTGGAGCCTCATTGTAATCCATTCTGCTAAGATATATGCACGTAACATCCACATCTCTTCTCAAAGATAACTACCACCATTCGACCAAGTGTTTCAGTTCTACAGTTTTACAGTTTCAACCTATTTCATTATTCAATAGAAGATATTGTTCACTGGATATATGTGTTATTCCTCACATCTCTGTGTTTATTGTATTCAGTCTATTAATCAGTTCGTTCCGCTCCTAAATCCATATCAGTGGTATCAAAGTGGTATGCTCTTCATTTATTTTTTTCTTCGTGCATGTCCCCAACATGATCTGGGTATAAGAAGTCGGGACTCGAACCAATCAAGCCATTACAAGATCGGTCACGCCGAGCCCGAAAAAAACCCACGGGGGACGAAAAGAAAGATGATGGAGTAGGAGATCCTATTAAAATGTTGCTCGAGGAAGCCCTCGCTCAACAAAGGAACAAAATGATGGGCAACTTCGGGCAGATCCTTCAACAACTTCCCACAGGAGAAGCATCTTCATCAAGCGACGATGCAACCCTTTTCAAGGTACAAGTAAATTTTGATATTCCATTTTTTGAAGGACTGATAGATGTGGATGCTGTAGATAAATGGCTGAATCTGCTCGAAGGGTATTTTTCGGTCCACAATTTTTTCGGTAGGGAAAAAATCACTTTTGCACTCCTCAAGGCTGTTCCCCATGTTAAAGACTGGTGGGATACTTACTCTGAGCAAAGGGCCGTGGAGGAATCTGCAATATTTGTGGTGGCCCCTACATGGGATTCCTTTCGAGATGCCATTAAAGAACAATACTACCCTATTGGAAGCTATGAGGACCAATACACCAGATGGACCACCCTACGTTAAGAAATGGGCCAAACAATACCATATTTCACCAATATTTTCCATACCCTACGCACCAAATTGGGTATCAAAGACTCTGAGCGTCATCTGATGCTCAAATACTATAGTTGTTTGCATAGATACATTCAAACAGAAATGGAGTTTCTGGACATCGCCTCATTGGGCATGACTTATAGATACACTGTCAAGATCAAGCATAAATTTAAGAAGAAAAGGTGAGATTTTGGATCTGAAATCCCCTCATAGCCAAAGATGGACAAAGGCAACCCCAACCCACAGAGAAAGGGACCAAGTCGAGATGGATGCCCTCAAGAAAACTAGTCCAAGGCGCAACACAATAAGGGCAATGAGAAGATGAAGAAGGACATGCGAAAATGGTGTGAGTACCATAACATACCTTGGCACAACACCAAAGAATGTTGCTTCAAGCAGTCCCTTATGGTCTAACTGAAGGCTTCCGAGTCAGAGGCTGATTCGGATTCTGAATCAAATCTTGAAGGAGGGAAGAAGATTATCGATGTTGAACCCGGTGCCACTGTCGCTATCACCAAAGTCCGGCCAAGCAAACCAGAAGAATCAGAAGAAGGGGAATGCCTCTTTCACTTGCAGATGTGGGTAAAGGGGGCTCTGCTTCATTTCATTGTCGATAGCGGTAGTCAGAAGAACATGATTTCAGCAGAGGTCGTCAAGCGATTGGACCCACCAACAACACCACACTTGCAACCCTACACCATCGACCGACTTCACCAAGGAAGAGATCTCTATGTCAACCAACAGTGTCGTCTGCCCTATGACATAAATCCTTTCAAAGATGAGGTACTGTGTGATATTTCTCCCCTTGAAGTTTGTGATGTTCTTTTAGGACAACCATATTTTTGGAAGCGTCATGCTGTGTATGAGCCTAGACCCTGCAGTGTTATTATTACTTTGGGTAGACAATTGTAAAAGATACCAAAGGTAGCACCACCTACTGCTATTTCTTTAATCTTTGCTAAGCAATCATGCAGTAAGGTCATCTCACAGACCGAGAAGTTCGTCTTGTTTGGGATCCGTGCTCACAGTAAGCAGAAGGTCGCTGCCACATTCGTGGCCTCTACATAGAGCCTCTCTTTGCAGCAGAAGCAAGTGGACGGGGTCGTGGAAGAATACATAGACATCTTCTCCACACCTACAGGGGTACAAACACACTACCAAGTCAAGCATCCGATTGATCTGACCCCCAACGCACCTCTACCTAATAGACCACTCTATCATCGCTCGCTGATGGAAAATGACAAAATTAGGTGATAGATCTAAGAGTTGCTTCAAAAGGGGCACATCAAACCCAACTCCTCCCCTTGTGGAAGACCGATTGTACTGGTGCAGAAGAAGGACGGGACATGGCGACTCTGCATTGATTACAGAGTCTTAAACAAAATCACAGTCAGGAACTGGTACCCCATTCCCAAGATTGATGACCTTCTTGACCAAATCAAGGGGGACAATTCCTTCAGCAATATTGACTTAAAGTATGGCTACCACCAGGTTCCCATCGAACCAACTGATGTATGGAACACTTCCTTCAAATCTAAAGAAGGTCTCTTCAAATGGCTAGTCATGCCCTTCAGCTTAACAAATGCACCAACCTCTTTCATGAGATTGATGGATGATGTATTGAAACCCTTCACCAAATCCTTTGTGGTGGTATATTTGGATGACATCCTCATCTTCAACAGGACGTGGGAGGAGCACATGCGACATATCTAGCAGGTTTTGAGCACTCTGCGACAACACAAGCTATATGCCAACTTGGAAAAATGCTCTTTTGACATGAATAGGGTCCAATACTTGGGCTACATTGTTGATGAGAATGGGGTACAAGTTGATCTAGATAATATCCAAGTCATCCATGACTAGCCAACCCTGACCACATTGACCGAACTTCGAAGCTTCTTGGGACTAACCAACTTCTACCGACGGTTCTTGTTGGGATTCTCCCATATTGCATGGGCCCTCAACTAGGTGACAAAGGGTGGTGGTAGGGCCAAGTTTGTGTGGGGGAAGGAGCAACAATGAGCATTCGATGATCTGACACATCACTTATGCTAAGCTCCAGTACTCTCCTTGCCCGATCTGCAGCAACTGTTCGAGATTGAGACTGATGCATCTGACTATGTTGTGGGTGCAGTTCTCACTCAACATGGGCATCCGGTGGCATACCATAGTGAGACACTCTCCGATATTGTTCGTAAATACCCCACCTATGACAAGGAAATGTATTCCATTGTACAAGCCTGTCGTCAATGGAAACATTACATTATGGGAAAAGAGACTATCATACACACTAATCAAAAGCCTCTGCAGTTCATATAAACATAGGGGAAATTGCAGAAAACCCACCATCGGAAGTGGTCCACCTACCTGCAGCAGTTCCATCTCAACATCAAGTACAATAAAAGTATCTCCAATCGTGTCACTGACTGCCTCAGTCGGCCTCCTGTGGCTGCACTCACCACTGTGATCCATTCTTATGGACATGAAGCATCTGAGTGGCCCCAACTTTATCAACAAGATCCGGACTTTGCCACCACCTATCAGCTCTTGGGTATAGGCGCAACTGTCACTGATTTTCACATTCAAGACATACTCTTATGCCACCTGGGCCATCTCTATGTTCCTACAAGAGAGTGTACAAAGCTGATTTGGGAAGCCCACTAGAGTCAGGTGGAAGGGCATTTTGACATGGAGAAAACTGTGGTCGTTCTTCAAAAACATTTTTATTGGCCAAAACTTCGTCAAGACGTCAACAAGTATATCAGATCTTACACTGCTTGTGCCATTGCTAAGCCAACCATCAAGAAGCAAGGATTATACACCCCTCTTCCTATTCCCGAGAAGCCTTGGGAATCCATCTCAATGGATTACATGTCTAGCTTTCCATCCACCAAGCAAGCAAATGACTGCATATTTGTGGTCGTTGATCGGTTTTTGAAGATGGGCATCCTCATAGCCTGCAATAAGAATATCACTGCAAAAGACACTACCAAGCTCTTCTTCGAACGAGTGTGGGTCCACTTTGGGATACCACAGACCATCATCTTCGACCAGGACAATAGGTTCCTCAACACATTTTGGTTGAGTCTCTTGTCTCTGTTGGACACCAAGCTCACAAAATCCACTGCTTTCCACCCCCAAACTGACAACCAAACATAGGTCGTCAATTGGATGATTGTGCACATCCTGCACATGTACAAGTCTAAGCATCCACGTACATGGGACGAGAGTCTCACCTATGTTCAACACAGTTATAGTAGGGATCTCCATAGATCCATCGACCATAGCCCATTTCAGGTGGGTCTGGGATTCCAACCCTTGGGACCCATTGATGTTGCACTTTCCCTTGCCACCGCACAAACAGACTCTTCCCATGATCAATTTGCGATTGGCAAAGCCACCATATTCATTGAGAAGATTCAACACATCCGCCAACAGGTCTAGGATATTTTGCAGAAATCCAATGCTAAGTACAAGCAGTGCCATGATCAACACAGGGTACCACACTAGTTTCAGGTTGGTGACAAAGTTTGGTTACATTTGCAGAAGGAGTGTCTCACGGGGCCCCATCAGAAGCTTTGCCCACTTCGTTATGGGCCTTACACTATCACCAAGACTGTGGGTAACAATGCTTTTGAGCTCAACACTCCACCCTTCCTTGGCCTGCATCCAGTGTTCAATGTGGACCTCATTCGGCCATAGTTCCCCCCATTATTGGACACCTAAGAGATCGCAGAAGAGTTGACACCAACATAGCTCAACCTTGACTGCATGGAACAAGCATCCACTGATCAGATAGTGGACACATAGGTCAAGGGCACTTGCAACAGAGGATCCAACTTTATCGGGTTGTCAAGGCAGGGCAACTCCTACACCAAGGCAAGTGGCTCACTCGGAGCCAAATCCAACAGAAGTTTTCTCACCTGATGGGGGAACTCAACACAATGGAGACCATTTCTTCCTAAGGGGGAAGGATTGATCCAGGTGAATATTGGTGGCCACCCATCTATTCCAACTGGCTCCTCTTGTTCGTTTTTGTTCAACACGTTCTTCTATACTTTTTGTAATTGCGGGTTCTACACTTTTGGGGTTGTCTGAAGCCCCACACATCCTCCAGGTGGATACTGATGACCTCTCGCCTAATCCAAATGGCTTATTTTGTATGTTTTCATGTCAACACATCTTGCTGTACTTCCAGGGCCGTTTTGGGGCCCTAAACGTTGTTTTTTTTTTACTCGCCACAGTCAAACTATAGATAGAGTTAGAGTTTGACGACGAAATGTGTAGTTCTCTGAAAGACCTTTCCAACTGGCTATCATGCACCTAAAACAGAGGCCGTATGCAAAAGTTACGACCTTGGGAAGTTGAGGTAACAACTTACACCAACTTACCCATAGGGGCCCACATGACTTTTGACGTTTCACCTTCTAGGGTTAGGTTTTTGGATGTCTAGGGTTTTGACATTCATGAGTAATATCAAAAAGGCCTCTAGAGCCTCATTGTAATCCATTCTTCTCAAACAAATGTGCATAACAACCACATCTCTTCTCAGAGATAACTACCACCATTCGAGCAAGTGTTTCAGTTATGCAATTTTACAGTTTCAGCGTATTTCATTATTCAATAGAAGATATTGTTCACTGGATATATGTGTTATTCCTCATATCTTTGTGTTTATTGTATTCAGTCTGTTAATCAGTTCGTTCCGCTCTTAAATCTGGATCAGAAGTACAGATTTAGGATTTAACACTTTAGATATCTTGTAAATTTGAGTGAATTAATATTAGGTCAATGTAATTTGACTATGTAACCAGAAACTATAGTCCTTGGTTGGATGTCGAGACTAATAAACATGGAAATGTGATAAACTTAATAAAAAATTTAGACATCAATGGAATTGTTAACGTAACATATCTTTTATTCTACCAAGTGAGGTAGAAAGACAAATGGAATTGTTAACATGACATATCTTTAATTCTACCAAGTGTGGTAAGAAGACAAGTGAGGTTACATAGTAATTGAAGATTGGTCACTACCAAAAACAAATAGGGCACCAATCTTACTACGATGCAATCCAATAGTTATATATTGTATTTGGCATGATGGAAGGGTCTACTAGAGTAAACTACATTTGGATCGCTAGAGTCAATGAGTTTTAAGCAACTGAGGAGTGATGCACAATGTGGTCATTAACTCTTTGGACACCTAATAGACTAAAAAAAAGTATGTTTTGGAACAACGTTCGCCTTTTTAAGGGGGTCTACTTAATGTTTTAGAACTTTGGATTAACGCCTTTTTAAGGGGGTCTACTTAATGTTTTAGAACTTTGGATTAAATAACGAGTAGTTACATATATAAAAAAATATTGGTTTTTTCTGGGTGTGATAATAAATATTTTTTTAATGTGGTTAAAATTAATGGTGTTCACGCTTCAAATTTTGTCTACCTCAAAATGTGATTGTGAGCTTTGCAATTAAAAAAATGGAATTTATAACTTTCTCAATTAAATGCAAATACATTAATAAAATTGTTTTTTAATCTAAAATTTTAAATATTATATTTTTTTAAGCAAGAAAAAAAGTTTTTGATAATGCTTTTGAGGATCTATTTTTCAATATCATTTGAAAGTCATTCACATATTGTTTTGTAAGTTAGTTATATATATATAATAATAATAATAATAATGAAAAAGGAAGATTTGTTTAATAGGATAAAATATTATATTAAGATTTATTTAAGTCAATTTATCATGTGAGATATTTATTAAAATTTTGGGAATTTCAGGAAGAAAGAGAGATATTAATTTGAATTTTTTTTTACTTAATTCATAAAATAATTAAAATATGAAAGTATAAAAGAAGTAGTAAGTTAATTAATAAATAAATTTAATTTCATTTTTTTAAAAATTAAAAATTATAGTTTTATTTAATTATTAATATTTTTAATCATAAAATTTTGTTATTGAATATATATATATATACATATATATAATTTATGGGATAGTTCAAACGAAGAAGGAAGATTTATTTAATAGAATAAAGTATCATATTAATATTATTTAAATCAATTTATTATGTGAGATATGTATTAAGGTTTCATAAAGAAAGAGAAATATTAATTTTAAAAAGAATTATTTAATTCAAGTTCCCTCTACAAGGACGGATTGGGCGTCTTGAGAAGGCAATCCCCTTTTAAGTTGGGCATCTTGAGAAGCAATTTCCTTAGAAGTAATAAGTTAATTAATAAATAAATTCAATTTCATTTTTTTAAAATTAAAATTTATAGTTTTATTTAATTACTAATAATTTTAATCATAAAATTTTGTTATTATATTTATATATATATATATATATATATATATATGGGGATAGTTAAAATGAAGAATGAAAATTTATTTAATAGCATAAAATATCATATTAAGATTTATTTAAATCAATTTATGATGTAAGATATGTGTTAAGGTTTAGTGAAGAAATAGATATATTAAAATTTTTTACTTAATTCATAAAATATGGGAGAAGTAGTAAGTTAATTAATAAATAAATTCAATTTCATTTTATTTAAATTAAAAATTATAGTTTTATTTAATTACTAATTATTTTAATCATAATTTTTTTAATTAAAAATTAAAAAAAATAAAATCTTTAAAATTAAAAAAAATCAAAACTAAAATTTTAAAATAAATTTAAATAAAACTTTGTTTAACTTTAAAAAAAAATCAATAATTTTTTTTTAAATTTATCTTCTTATTAATCCATTCTATTTAAAAATTTCCAATATAATTTCAAAATCTTTTTAAAACAACCCACTTGTTTAATTAATAAGCTCCTAACCAACTGAAAAGGTCAAATGTCCAATTAAAAGTAATTTAAACCAATTAATTAATTAAACCATATATTTAACTACTTAAATACATTTTTAGTAAAAATCTCCACTTAAAATCTGCACTTAGACATTATAGGAATTTGAACCCAAACTATTTATGAATATGCCGCGTCCCAACAACTAAAAAACAACCCAGACGAGATCCATGTGATTAGATTTTAAGAGCAACCATGTGATTCCATTTTAAGAGCAACGTGATTACATTAAAAAAAGGGCGAAGTAACTCCCAAAAAGTAGCGCTCTGTGCAGCCATGTCAGCATGCAATGCGCCAGTAAAATTATACACTGTGCCATGGGCAGGGGCGTTCAATTCAAAAGAAAAAGACCTCACGCTTGTCCATATAAGCTGTAATGAGTCATATAAAAGAGGGCAGGGTGGCCGTGAAACTGCAGAAAGCAGCGCCTCGTACAATCTTAGGCCAGGTGAGCATTGCTTTTTCTTTCGTTCATAGCAGCCAGGAATTAGGAGGGAGGAAGGAGTTATGGGAGCCCTAAGAATCGTTTCGATCTTGCTTGTGATATTGTTTCTTGGAATTTTATCCAATGTCGATAGTAGCACGACTTTGAGATCATCCAAGCCTTTTGGTCGCATGAAATCCTTCTCGAAATGGAGTCTGGGGAGTCGGGATTCTCCTGTTGCCAATATTCCGAAGTATCTCAACCGGGCGGAGGCCGAGAGAGTTTCGGTTCTTCGCTGGAAGTTGACTCGATCGCTGGCTGCAGCACCTAGGACTCACAATGCCACGGTAATTAATGGAGATAGCACATTTTTCTGCAATTTGAGCAACAGAGATGAGTTTTTCTTGAGTTTTATTGATTGTTGGTGGTGCGCAGGTCCTGTGGAAGGGCCGTTTGTTTTATGTTACAAACTATGGCGCCGATCCGACCGGAGCCAAGGACAGCACCAAGGCCATTCTGGCGGCGATCAACGAGGCCTTCATTGTAGCTAGGAGCAAGCACACTATGTCCGGTGTACACGACCTCGGAGGCGTCGAGATTCATCTCCAAGGAGGAAATTATCTCATCAGCGGACCTCTACGGCTGCCCAGAAGCGGAGGCGGCAATGTTTTGGTAATGAAATGAAATCTGTGTTACTGTAAATCACATTGCAGGTTTGTCCGACCGAATTACTAACTGATTCCATGCACACAGATTCATGGTGGCACCTTGAGGGCTTCTAAAAATTTCCCAAGGGATCGTTACTTGATCGAGCTATGGTCCCCGATCGATACCAAGCACAGTACAAGCCTCGATGGCGACAAGCTCACTGCTGCCATGAAGGACAACGCCCATCGTAGCGCGTCATACGAGGACATTACTCTGCGGGATTTGATGCTGGATGCAAACTTTCGAGGTGGGGGCATTCTGGTGATCAATTCCTTGAGAATCAACATCGATAATTGCTATGTCTCGCATTTCATGTCCTTTGGCATCATGGTTCAGGGCGGGCACGAGACATACATCCGGAATTCATTCCTTGGGCAGCACATTACCGCCGGCGGAAGCCCCGGCGAGAAGAAATTTAGCGGCGTGGGCATAAGTCTCATGAGCAACGACAACGCTGTAACCGATGTCGTCATCTTTTCAGCTGCTGTGGGGATAGAGGTGAGCGGACAGGCCAATATATTCACGGGAGTCCACTGTTATAACAAGGCCACGGCCTTCGGAGGAGTTGGAATCAAACTAAAGCTCGGTGGATTGACTCAGACGAGGATCATCGGTTGTTATTTGGACTATACCGCCATTGTTGCAGAGGATCCCGTGCAGCTTGATATTGCCAATAGTTTTTTTCTTGGCGACGCCAACGTAGTGCTGAGATCATCGCACAGGAAAAGGATTTCAGGAGTCAACATTGTAGACAATATGTTTAGTGGTTCTGGGAAGGGCGTGGACATTGTCCGGTTGGCAGGGCGATTTCAATCGATTGATCAGACGGTTGTTGACAGGAACAATGCACGTGGAATGACGCTTAAATCGACCGTGGCTCGAGGCACAGTCGAGGGCAACGGAACCAAATGGATCATAGATTTTAATCCCTTCCTGCTCTTCCCAAATCTTATTCAGCATGTTCAGTATTCTTTCTATACAACCGATGCTTCGTTTCCCAAGCATGTTCTCAGAAAAGTCTCTCACAACAAAGTGGTGATCGAGGCGGATACCCGAGTATCTGCAACAGTCGCAGTGCAGGTAGATCAGAGTGCCACTTTTGTTGGAGGCGGTAGAATTTATTCATAGAAACGGATTCTCTTGATTATTGCATACAGATTTTACATAGGTTATATGAAAAATTGTAAGGGTTCTGAACGGAACCTGAGGCTGTTTTCCGTGGACCTTTTTCTGGGACCATTTCAGGCCACAGCTGCAAACGGGCCTGCCATCTTTCTTTTAACGTTTTTACAAGAATGGTGAATAAACAATGATAAATACTAACTTCCACATTTCAGTTTTCATTAGTTTCTGATTCTGATGGGAAAGTTATTTGAATCTTCATTAGGTTTTAATTCTGATGGGAAAATTTTCTTAATTATTTACAATTTCTATTGAACATTAGATTACAATCTCCAAGGTCTCATTATATAATAACTAGCACAGCCGCTAATCTTGCAATAAAATTTCTGTGGTAATCCGTAATCAATCTCTGTGATAATACGAAGCTTTGGGTTGTACGGTTTAATCCTACTTAATTATTTAAATGATTAGTAAATGTTAAAAAGTAAACATGTTAACGGATGCTTTGATAAATGTAAGAAAGTTATGAACAATAAATCTGATCCATTGATTTTAGAGGACGACTAAGAATATGCCAGCATCTTCAATGCATAGCCATCAGATTATGGTTTAAGGTTAAATAAGGTTAAAAGATCATTAATTGTGCCCATTATCAATAGGTGTACGCCTTTCCGCGTAATTATATAATCTGACATTCACATTTGAAATCTTCTTTAAATATTATAGAGAAGTTTTTTAATTACTTATGTATTTTTTTTTAGTATTTTATGTTTTTATCTGTTCTTAATTTGTATAGCAATAGGCGATGGAGTGTACTGTTAAGAGACTCTATTATGTGAAGTTATTGGTTTTAAACTCAATTTACCTTGTATATCCAGTATGGAACATCTTAGAAACACCTAAAAATTATAGTGATAACAATTGAATAACACGACCCCAACTAGTTATTTTATTGATTAGAAAATCAAAAAAATTATGCATCTATCCAATTACAATCTCTACTGAAAAATCCAAACAGTCCCCTGTTTTATGATGGAGTTCTTCAGGATTCGTTGTCTCACTTAACTTCAGGCCAAACCATATCATGACGTAAAACGTGGGGTATATCTTATTTGTTTGTGTCAGTTTATCCGATCCACTGAGTACAACACCCCAAGCTAGGAATACGCCATGGATTTCTGTTTGCGGAGTATTTTCTGTTAGAAATGGTACTGAAATATTGTGTTTTGAATATGTAAACGCGTATAGTCCGAAGTCGGTATAATCCAATTGCGTATTTTCTGTTAGGAAATAGTTCTGGGAATATTTTAAACGAAAATAGAAGATTTTGTAGTTGTTAGTTTTATACTAAATTTAAATTTTTTAAAATATTTTTTAATTTTATTAATAATTTTATTAAATTTAAGATTTTATCAATTATTGGTAAAATTTTGAAAATTTTATTATTTTGAATGTTTTGAGGTTATTTTTAAGAATTTATTTTTTGAATGGTTTGAAAAAAGATTTTTAAAATGTTAATAATTCATGTTTAAATAATGTTAAATTTAAATTTTATTAATGAAGAGTTATATTAAAATGTTGTAATTCATGTTTAAATAATGTTTAATTTAAATTTTATTAATCAAGTTAATATTAAAATTTTGTATAATTCTTAAGTTTTTGGTAAATTTAACTTTTTAAAAAGAATTTAGTTCAACCATTCATTATTATCCTATTTTTCATTCATATTTATTATTAAATTAAATATTACTTTCTAAATAAATGTAAATGATTTAAATATGATGATTATTAAATTAAATATTACTTTCTAAATAAATGTGAATGATCTAAATATGATGATTATTAAATTAAATATTACTTTCTATAATAATATGAATGATCTAAATATGATGATGATTGATGATTGATGATGAGATTTTTTAGAATTTTATTTATGTGTTCCAAATTCCTATTTATCATTACCATTGTAGTCTTTATTCTTATTAATAGTTTTTGGGTTTCTAATTATTGTCTATTTGTCTCCCTTGATTTTGTTTACCTTTTGAACTTCCTTCCTTTGGTTTTTGAAGTTTTTATTTATAATTATTCCAGACCCTTTTAAGCTTGGAGATTTACTAAGTGTGCCATATTTATTGTCATCACAACTTACTTTGACACTCTCTTTGTTTCTATGATGTAAGTTGTTCAATTTGTGATTTATTTTTTAGTTAGTTTTTTCCTAGGGTGTCCTGGTCTTGTTGTTCTTTTATACCAAAAATTATGAGGTTCAAGGTTCTTTTATTACTTTCATGACCAAACTCAATTAGCTTATTCATTTCCTCTTTGATGGGTTGGATATCCAATTTATTTTCCAAACTAATTAGGGTCAAATTGTTAGTTTTTCTTATAGCTATTTAATCATATCTCTCATGTTGAGATTTTCTTCAACCTCTTCTTGAATTGATTGTTTTTGTTTTTCCATTTTTTATATTCTAACTTATATTTATAATTTTTTAAATTTAATATTAATAGACTCTTAATTTATATAAATGTTAACCAAAACATTATAAATATAGAAATATCATAATTTTTTATATAACTAGATAGAACAATACCAAATTTAGTAATAATTTTTTTATATAACTAGATGGAGGAATGCCAAATTTAAAAACAATATCAAATTTAGTAATAATTTTTTTATATAACTAGATGGAAGAATGCCAAATTTAAAAACTAATCTATATAAAGATTGGAGTAATAATTTTATTTGAATATAAACATTATATTTATTTTATATAAAAAAATTACAATTTGAATATAATAAAGATTGGAGTAATAATTTTATTTGAATATAAACATTATATTTATTTTATATAAAAAAATTTACAATTTGAATATAATTTTAAATATGATTTTTATTATAGTAAAAATATTTTGCTTATTAATTGATTTATTAGTTTAAAAATATTTAAAGAATCCCAAAATTTGACATTTCCACTTCTCAATTTATCTTTACATTTTATGATACCTTCTAAAATTACTTAGATAGTAGTTCATATATCTCCATGGTTTTTACACATCTATATTGATTTCTTTTGTTTTAATATTGTTGTGTCTCCTTTTTTTAAAGAAAAAATTATCTCAAATTTATATAGAGTATAAATTCCAATACGCAGATGCAAGATCTGTGAGAGGGCAAAAGTAATAACAGTCCAAGAGCATGGAATAGACAGGGAGGATACAACAGAGGTATAGATCACTTCCTTCACATTTCAAAGATATTAATAAAGGAGATAGGGCTTTCTTTCCCACTTTCTTAGTGGTAAACCGATAGCCTTCCTTCAATTTCATTAAGAGCCCTCTTTGAGAGGGCATCAACCTCTTTATTATAAACTCTATAAATATGTTGGAAGCTGATATCTTTGAAATTTTTAGCCAACTCCATCATTTTTTGTTTCCAACACTCAATATTAACTGCATGGAGGTTACTTTTATGGTTTATCTAGTCAATAATAACTCTCGAATCACCAAGGATTTTTAATTGGTTGACCGACCATAAAGTTGCTAGAGTGAGGGTCGCCCATAAACCCATAAGTTCAACTTTAGTATTTGATCCCGCTCCACAGTTGATGAACCACTTGGTGATCCTCGATGGATGTGTCTTGAAGATGCCTCTAGCTCCACAACATAAACCATTTGACTGCGCTGCACCATCAAAGCAAGCTAAAGTGTAACCCCTAGCCTGGGTAATCTCACAAACTTTGATTGGGAAGACTTTAATGGAGGACGACTGCCAGGAGAAAGAAGCCAAGATTCTGTGAACAACAAAGAGAAGGGAGGGGGAACGATCATCAAAGATCACCTTGTTTCTTTCAATCCATAGCTTTGTCCCATATCGAACCTATTTATGTATCTACGGAGGAACTATTGCGAGAACAACCTGTAAGCTTTCTATAATGGAAACTCGTATTTTTGGTGAACGAGGAATTAATTTTACCAGCTAAGGGCTTTAGCATTGTTGATTTTTTTTAACGAGGTAGTCTAGTATAAATGTTTTATGTTTTTTATTATTTTTGTCATATTTTTTCTATTAATTTTGTGCTTTTTTTCTTAAGAGAAACTGAATAAGAGTTTGTACTAAAAAAATACAAACAATGACTCTTCAAAGTCAGAGATCGAGTCTTCTTGCTTCCTATCGTGTATATCACATATATATTCTCGTATTGTCCTAATATCAAAATGAATGTAAAAAACTTCAATTTGCGGTATTATTGGCTGGTTCATCTTGCATTTCTGCCTCTGAGCATTATCCTTTATATCCCTAGGTTATGGTTCTTATTATGTTCCTGACTGATCTATCTTAGTGTTCGTTGTATTACGATTGATGAATCCAGAGTTAGATATTTGTGGAGCTGCTCGAGCTCTATAGAAGTCACATTCTTGTTCAAGATTATCAAGCCTTTGAACCAATGAAGCCACAATCAGTTCTAACTCATGGACTCTGTGTATTTCAATCTCCCTTTCAGGAGTTTGTCTTATTTATTATTCCATTCTTTGTATGAGAATGGCCAATGTCTGTTCTAAAACCAAGTTTTTATTCATGACTTGGCTTAAATCTCAGTTCTGTTTTGAACCCAAGTTTTCCATGTTACTTAACCTGTTCATGGTTTCTCCAAATTGATTTTTGATACAATCAATAAAGTCCCTACACTTTTTCAAAATACTTTTCATCTTGATACTTTTTCAAAATACTTTTCACCTAGTTCCAATTTGGTTTCATTGTGTTATAGATTCCAATTGACAATCCAACTATATATATATACCACCCTACAACATTCAATGCTGCAAAACAGGTTCCTTATTACTCTCCATTTTAAATTGACGAGTCTCACTCACATCATTGCTCCACTGTATTTAATCTATCTCCACTTATTTACCTCACCGCTACTTTCATCATCTCCAATCATTCACAATGTTCTCAACATTGTTTCTGTTTATTTCCATTATCACATTCAACCAAAACGATATGTTAAAAAACGTTTTCCTACAGTAATAAAATCACATTAGCAATATGCCTAACTACAAAGTGTTAGGCAGCGGAAGCAAAACATAGCATAAAATAGAGCATACACAAGCAAGATCAAACATGCATTAAACCAAGCACAACAATCCCACAATTTGACACATTGAGTTATGTGGAAACCCAATGACGGAAAAAACCACGGGCAATAATAATCATTATTCTTTTATTCAAGGGAGAATTACAATAGCCAACCCATGCATACAACCATTCTCTCCTCTCATACACACAACACCTCAGTATTGCGTCTTGCTCTCACACACTCACTACACATTGCACTCACACCTCTATGGGTATGCTCGTATATATAACATCTATCACTAAGTTACACAGACTGATCATGAATAAATCACATAGTTACACGAACAGTTCATAAATAGATTGCAAGCATGCGCATTAACATAGCTGCATTGCATGTACATGTGACCGCATGAGGAAATTCGTTGGCATGTTTCCAACAATCTCCACCTTTACAACAATTTACTTGATATATCATGCCCTTAATTAACTCATCACCTTTTTTTCAAGCCAAGAGAAGCCAAACACCATCACAACTCTCTGACAATACCGTTACGTGAACATGTGTGTATGATTCACTCCAGCATGGGCCATTCTGTCTCCATCAATAACATATCTAATAAACCGATGCACTTATCCAAATATTATGAATCATAACCACATACCAAATCACTGCAACCACTGTAGGTGATACTTGTGCTTCTGTGTTTGAAGCACCCATTTACATGCTCTTCACCTGGTTTTTCCATGTGTCTACTGACAACACCAACTGCATGTGAAATGCTAACCATTTCTCCATCCCAATCATCAAACTTACTACTAGCATATAATACTCGAGACATATAACCCTTTTATTCTTCATCAATTAGGACATAAACCTGAAGAGACTCAGGAAACAAACACAGTAGCATAACCCCCTTGTCCTCATATTCAAACTTTACTTCCATACTAGTTAATTGACAAATTAGAGCATTGAAAACATTCAAGTGATCATCAATTTTCATACTTTATTTCACCCGCAAGTTGTACAACTGCCTCTTCAAGAAGATTATGTTTGAAAATTTCTTTGTCATATACAGACTCTCCAGTTTGGTCCACAAACATGTTGTTTTCTTCTCTTCAATGATGTTAAACAACACCACATCTGCCAGACACAAACAAATAGTACTGAGGGCTCTTGCATCCAGATCCTCCCAGTCCTCGTCTATCATGTTTGTCGGTTTCTTTGTCTTTCCATCCAATGCCTTTTGCAATCCTTATTGCACAAGTAGATCTCACATCTTAAGCTTCCATAGCGCAAATCTATTCTTACTGCTAAATTTCTCCACCTCAAACTTAGAACTTTACACTTTCACCATTAGTAAAAAACTCCAAAAACCACTACTTATAAAACTGACCTTTAAAAAAAAAAATGGAAAAACAATGATATAGATTCAAGGTTAAACACCAAAATGTTTGATCCAAAGAATATTATATATATA